>CM060838.1:19852500-20350000 GCA_030762175.1 Metallyticus violacea | reverse complement strand
ACCGCCACGGGTAGCCGAGGTCGTTAAGGCGCGGATTCGTGAGCGAGAGGTTTGGGGTTCGAATCCCTCAAGGACCGTCCCTTCTGACTTGTTTTTTTTTTTTTTTTTTTTAGTTTTCCTCAGTTCTCATAAATGGCAAATGCCGGGGAGGTACCCTAAACTTAGGCCTGGAATTCTTCCTTCCAAAAAGAATATCCTTTCCGAATATTTCATTTCATGTATCATCAGTGCCTCAATAGTAAAAACGGGCGTTAAACACTAGCTAGTTATTTATGATATGTTCCTAAAATGACACTATTTAGAACGAGAGTAAAGTTAAGAGACAAGGTATACAATCTTTGTTCTACGTCAAGGTAGAGGTTATAAGATCACGAGTTCATGGTCTTTAAACCGACCATTATCAACAAAGCGGTTAGGCGAAGTTGAGTGTTATATGCAAGCAATGAGCACTTCATGCATAATATGGGCTAAAATATCAATATGAATGTTAAATTATTCTTTTACTTGTACTATTACTACGTGAAAGATCGAAAAAAAAAAATAAGTTTACACATTGGGTGCGAACCAAGTAACAGTGCATAATTCATTATCTTTAGACAAGAAAATTATTTGGTAGTAACGACAATTGGGTGATTTGAACTTTACGCACTGTCGTGGAAATAATGCGGTTGTTCCATGTATGTTTCACCCCTCTTTTCAGTTACCTCCAACGTCGCTATCTTATGATACCTAAGGGGATTTGTTTTGTCTGGAAACTTGTATTGTTATTGTTTTATTTTTAATTTAGACAGTATGGAAATACAAAACTTGTTGATCATTTAATGTAATAGTGGTGAATAGCACTGAATTGTTTCAAAGTTGTATACACCCCATAAAAATAGTATATAAGAAAATTAGAAATATTGAAATATACTGTATTATTGTAACACTGTGCAAAATAAATTGTTTTTATCCTAATACTGATTTTTAAATTCTATTTAAATTAAAACAACAGTCCACACTTCTATGCAAAACAAAACTTTGATGCTAAAATTTAAGCGTCATAAAATATAAGTATTCTTTGAAAATTTTAAAATAGGAACGGCTAGGAGTGAGTGTATGAAAACTAGGTAACATATAATAAACATTCATTTCATATTCAATATCTATATTTTGTATAAATAATAGATTTTAATTGTTAGTTATTCAACATGGCAACTTTTAAAATGAAAGCCGTGTACAACGATTTAAAATTGTTTGGATAAAGATATGGAAAATACAATAAAAACAACAGAAGTACAAAATTAAAGTGAGATATTGAGGGGACAATTTAAAACAATTTTTATTACATGTTAGGTCTCACCCCCTCACCTCCAACCATTCCTACTTTGAAATGGCAACTACTTTAAGATATTTAACTTTTAAAGAGCATTCAACTGTTATCAGATCTTATGTTTTCTGTACTTGGTTAATATCTTGTTATGTTTTGGCAATAAACCGTTTAAAAGGGAAAAGAATGTAAACTGATTAAACAGGATTCGAAAAAGGCTTAATACTGCAATCATGCAATGTTATTGTAAATAAATTGTGTTTTCATCCTACAATTCACTGACTTATATTTTATTTTGTCCAAATTCAAACAAGTGTAAGAATTCATATTTCAGAGAGAGAGAGAGAGAGATCGACTGAATTCTCTAGGCTGGGGGTGAGGGGGTGAAAATGAAAATGTAATTAGCTTTTTTTTTTTTAAATTTCCTCTTTAGTGTGCTTTCTGAAAATGTATTTTAAATAGGTAATTATTTAGACAGATCAGTTTTGAAATGAAACTCCTATATCAGGATATATATAAAAACTAACAGTAATTATGATAGCAGAAAAAGATAAAACACAAAGAAAAAGTCAGAATGTCATGATACTTTGTTAATGCACTCATCTTTAAATGATTTTTCTAAATTTGTACCCCGCTTTACTTTTAGAACACCCCCTAACCTTAAAAGTATATTTTGCCGAAACCTATCTCCTCCGAATTTACCACGTCTTTTTGCTGGCTCATATCCTTGCCAATGCCCTAAATGTAAAACCTGTGCGCTAATTATGCCTTGCCATTCATTCTACAGCCCTAATTTATCCAGAGAATTCAACATTTCCTCATTTGCTACCTGTTCTTCTAAGAACGTCGTATATATGTTATCTTGTAAACTTTGCAAAGCATTTTATATTGGTTTAACTTCTACTGTTGTTTCGCTACGTATGAACAATCATAGACGTTCTGTTAAAACCGAGTCTCCCTTGCCGGTTGCCCAACATGCCTTATCTCACTGTAAGGATTTTGATGATGCTTTTAATCTAACACTTATTGATGCGTTACCTACACAATGCTCTGAAAGTTTACTCAGAGATAGAGAAATGGCAGCTATCTTTTTACATAAAGCGCGTATACCACCTGGTTTAAATCTTACGTATTAATCCCCCCCCCCCCTCTCATTTCTAGCTTCATCTGTTTCCATGCATAACGTTACCTTCGATATTCAATATTTACTTTTATCACCTTCACTTGAAGGCTTTTGCCATTGAAGAACTCAAAGATTTCGAAATATAAAATATTTTTCTGCTATCATAATTACTGTTAATTTGTTACATTGTTGATAGTGTTGCTTTATTTTTATTTTTCTTATATATATGTGTGTGTGTATATATATACCTAAAAAGGGAAATTATAATAAAAAGTACAGAAAATGTACAATATGTACGTATCGGTAACCTTAGTGGTGTTAATTGGCAAATTAATTATAGTACTGCGCTTAGCGGATAGATGACCAGTGATATGCCCACTCATTAGTGAAGCGCACAATCGAATGAGCGATAAGAGTGGTTAAAATCTGGATGAAGCATACAAAGATATTACTGTGACCTCCATCAATTACACATGCAGGTAATACAGGTTCTAAAATATAAGCAAATATGCGGGTGGAGTGAATAAGTATCGTAGTATTACATATTATATATAAACATATTTCGGGATACAACTTCAGATGTTTTAATACACAGGAATAAATGCTTCCGAGTGGAAATCAATTCTATACCTCGTGGAGTAAGTTGGAGATAGTTTGGTTTAGTTTGTTTATGGACGGTTTTTAACCTTTCACTAAGCGTCCCATTCAATTCAGGGCGTGAAATGGCGACAAATTTAGCTCGGAGGTTTCTTCTTTCATGCTTGAGGTTCTTTTTGGTGACGTAAATGTTGGGACCCACGGCTTTACTTCCTTCCGAAGGAAGTCATACTTAGGATTTTTACGCCCGAAAAAATCCTTCGGTCCTGGCTGGAGTCGAACCCGCGATCTTGGGTTTAGGAGGCAAGTATGCTTACCGCTACACCACCAGGACCGACAGGTTGTAGATAGCGCACAAACTAAGGGGACTCAGTTTCTCTGTTACTTTTCTCCACACTACCTTTATCGTCCATATCTTTGTTTTCTACACTATTATGTTCTAATTTTATTGATGGTAGGTTTACATAACAACTCTACCAACTTTCCCTCGAGAAAGATTTCGTTTCGTACGTCTTTGTTTCACACGGTTGTCCAGGTCGTTAAGACGCGGAATCGTGAGCGGGAGGTCTGGGGTTCGAATTCCGCCAGGACCGTTCTCCCTGACTGAGATTTTTTCCCAGTTTTTCCTCAGTCCTCATAACTGGAAAATGCCGGGAAGATACCCTAAACTTAGGCCTGGAATGTTTCCTTCCTTAAAAAAAAAAAAACATTTCCCAATACATCATTTCATCTCATGTATCATCAGTGTTCACCGCCTGTGGTGCCTCAGTAGTAAAAACGGGCGTTAAACACCATTAAAAAATCATTGGGTGGGATACAAGGGAATAGTTTCATGCATTCTTTGTAGACGCCCCTAGTATTTCTAATTCTTACTATAACGGATGGGTTTCCAAATCCAGGTACGATGGACGATATGAGGCAGTCTAAAAACTGGAAATGTATAACGTAACATCTAAAGTTGGTAAGGAAGGGTCATGTATGATTACAGCAGAGTTGCCTTTAATCTCTGGCTTCTACCTTTAATTACCTAAAGCATTTAGTGACCTCAACTATGAGATATGCAGCTTACACCTGGAATGTGATTTTCTTTCCTCTCTAACAACTTCAATCGATAGCTTAAAACATGGCATGTGTAAAAGATGAGCTCCCAAGTTAATGGACATTTGCAGTAATGGGTACCGATAATTTTGCGCAGCTAATCTCGGCGAAATGACATTTTAAACCACAGTAAGCAACGGTGCATGAGCTACCGGCTATTTTTATGCCTGTCATGTAAATATTGCAGTTCATTATTTAGATCGAAACCGTCGCTTTAGGCATGTTTGTATCGGATACCAATACATAACAAATGCGTAATAAATCACTGGTTTCAAAATGTATGTACATAATCGAGACAATCGAGGGCGAACAAATCGATCTTTGCGTTTCCTGTTCCATCCGATTGCGCGTTGTTTCCTGTGAATAATGAGAGGAACATGTTTGGTAGCGTTCGCTGTAGAATTTTTAAAATTGTGTTTGTTTATTTAATGATACTGGTGGTAGAAAAGATGGCTGAATGGTAGAAGCTATTTTACAGCACTGTAATGATCCGAAAGCTTTGAATACTTTAATACTTTCGTTCATTCCGCTTTTCCATTTACTTCATGCTGGTCAAGCGCTGTGATGGCTCGGACGAGATAAAACTCAAGATCCATGGAAGACATTGCGGTCGTGACTTTGAATTTGTCTCCTATTTCAAAACCTTTCACTTTATGCCATTAATGTGAAAAGCACTCGGAAAATAATTTTACTTTATGGCGAGGTTCACTAGAATCCTGGCCAACGCACTGGAACTTTTGATTCGACGTTTAACATCGAGGTAAATTTCGAGATCTCCAGGATATAAGAGAAGTTTGCGGCTGTGCCCTGACTTGCATCCCAGAATTAGAATTTAGCATTCAGATTATTTCCGTTTTGGCGGCAAAGAATCATATTAACAAAAATCATAATTCTCTATTAAATAGTGCTGCACCCCGATAATGGGGTTGAAAAATCAGATGGTTTTCCTGAACTGATGCAAATGCAGTAAATGTAATGCTATCTGTACGGCCTATAAGGCATCTGCAACACTCATTTTACTTACAGAATCTCATGTTTCCGTTTACAGATTAGCAAACAGTAACATTTTACAACGATACCTAAAGCTATTCATTGTCTATTTTGCCTTGCTTAATTGCGTCATCAATCACAGGGAAACCATGACTGCGCCAAGCGCCCACGAGAAATGATTAACCAAAATGACGCGCTTGGATTGCATCGGCAATGTAACAGAAAATAGAGTCCCTTTGTATTTGAATCTTTTTATTAAAATCCGCACCGGTAGGCCCTGATCGAATTACTTGCACCCGTGTCGGGGCAGAATCCCTTCAAGCGTGAACTTCATTCAGCTCGATATAACAGCTCCTTTATTAACCGACCAAATTCACCGGAGCTTAAAATTCCATTTAAAAGAGTCTACCTTCATTTTAAAATAATTATCATTTGAATACAATGATACCACATAACTGAAAGTTAATAAAGAAACTCCTGTCCGAGGAATAGCCGCGACTTTTTATTTTAGTCGCTTGCAATGGAAATAGTTCCGGTCTCTGTAGATATAAAAGCTACTCGCAGGGGTTTCAGTCAAATCTCAAAAATAGTTGCTGGAATATGAAACGTTTAAAAGCAAATTGCGTCTATTACAACAATGTGAAGTGTATAAAGTATTAAATTTGTGATGTATGGTCCACGAAAACATTTACTGTGTTTTATAATAATACAATTCTTCCCAAAAAATATAATATTTTTCCCTGGAAAACTGTGCTCCAGTGAAACAGCTTATAGTCGCCAGGAATTAAATGAACCAGTCCGTTTATTACATGCTGGTATAACGGAGGAATAAAATAATTATGTAAAGAATGCCGAACATGAACTTCAGATAGGAAATAAAAGTATGCTCTCGGGTTATATCGTGCAAAAAGCGTACTTCAGTGTTTTAAACCGTTTACATTGAGATTTTAAAAAAGTAAGGGGTAATCTTAATTGCTTATATTTTCATTTTCCACACAGTCTTAATATTTATGACACAACAAATGAAAGTTTATACATAATGATATGCAAAACACAATCAGACATATTTATGAGGTAAGTGAAATTTTTTTTATCGCTTTCTATTTGTTGATAGAAATGATAGCACTTCAGCAAACTCGTATCTGGTTTATTTAATGCTATTACGATGGTTTCGTACCGAAAATTGCTTAAGAGTACCCACACAAGTTCGCGAGATACTAACCCAGCAGAAGCTGTGTTAGTAAAGTTTATCCTGAGCAGCAAACCTAAAGCAATTGATGAGCTGGAGGACTCCATCGCACACATTTCAAGAACATAGCTGGTGTTTACAAGAAAATATAAACATGCATGCGGCACACACGTATACGCATTGGTAACTAGGTAAACCTGCGTTTTACAGTCCATGGGAACTGCAGGTGCTCTCAAGTGACCCGCCACATTCACCAGACCATCCTATAAGGGAGTTTACCTTTACCTACTGTGTACATAATGCTCCAAAACTACTCCTATTTTTGTCTTTCTTTTGTATGTAAGAATATCTACAAAGAGTAAAATATAATTATGTGCCTCATGTTTGTCATTTCAAATTAAATAAAATTTTCCGGATTTACTTATTGTATTCAATATAACAAATGCTTCTATGTTAATTTGGAAATGATTTTTTAAGGAAGGAAACGTTCGAGGCTAATTTTAGGGTACCTCCCGGCATTTGCCAGTAATGAGGCCTGAGGAAAACAAAACAAACAAAAAAAAATCAGTCAGGGAGGACGGTCCTGGCGGGATTCGAAACCGAGACGTCTCGCTCACGAGTCCGCGCCTTAACAACCTCGGCCACTTGTGGCCGTAACTAATATATTAAGAAAGTATTAAATACAAATAATGTATTACTAAATTATAAACAAAATGATTTAAACACGAGGTATCAAGTATTACTTTAATTATTGCCCAGATGAAAGAAGATATGTAACTTATACATTTGCAAGGCTGAAATAGGCTACTGGCCCAGGGCATATTAATAATTAGCGCTTTGCAGCAAGAGTGGAACAGTGTTTCGGCACTTCTCTTTAAAGAACTGTAATTGTCTCTACCTTTAATTTCTTCTTCTCGTTCTCTCAACGTTATATTAACAGACTATATATATCTAATTTGTCCTCTGTACCACGTAGAAGAATCCTCCGTGGTCTTCAATTTTCTTTTTCTCGTTCGTCCTTTGTAAATTGACCTAGAGAGAGAGGGAGTGCTGTAGTGTAATTAGATGGGAAACGTGCTCCATTGTAATCAGTATTTGTTTTCTCGCTCATTACACCCTCAAATATCTGTCTGACAAACGTCAAGAGTAACAAGGACCTTTCACTCCGCGGTAAACAACAGTCAGTCTCTATGGAGGGACAAATGTTCATGTCTCCGTCCAGCGTCTGCGGTGTAATAACAACGCTGCTAGCCTGTAATTATGATGTAACACCATTAGCATGCCCTGTGAAGATCTCTATCCATTTGTAGCTCTATTCGTCTGTTTTATGTAATATATTTTATTTGTTTATAAATATTGTTAAGCAGTTTATACTAAAAATTGTATTTTTATCGAATCTCAAACCTAGAAACTGCATTTTATAACACTCAGTGTTACCAGATTTAGTTTAATACGGAAAGTGATGATTATTAATACATTTAAGTTCATAAAATTTGCATATTTTATAATGTAATACACACTTGTTTATTTTGTTTACATTCCTTAGGGGATTTCGAAATCAGGTAATACATCGTTAGTGATATTAAATCACTTGTTTCTAAAACATATTTACATAAGTAGCCATGTTGCAATCCTGAGACAATATCAGGTAAGAAGAAAGTCAATACAGCTGATCCCATCATTGCGCATGCGTGGTATATACTATAGCTCGTTTCAGTGCGAGAAAATTACATGTTTAAACAGTGATTTAGTATCCTTCGAGAATATAAACAAAATTAAATAATAAAAAGATTTTAAAATGCGATTTTATCTCACTAAAATAAGATTAAAACATTCAATTAACATAGCAATATGTTGGTAACATTATTCAGAGATTTAAGTCAAGTTTCTTCAATGCTCCTCTAGTGAGAAATACGCAACTATTTCTTTGAAACAAGCAACGTTTCGAAATGACTGTAATAAATTTAATTTTTAATTTTGTCATCGTCGTTTCTAAGGGCCTATAGACAAAATATTGGTTTTGAAAAAAAAAAAAAATGAAACTTTATAGATTTTTATTTTTATGCATAATATTAAACTACATAGTTCATGGGTTACGTCCGAATATTACTTGTATGCTTGGGGCATTTAAATATGGCCGCCATGCTGCTACAGAACACACACTTATCTTCATTTGTCATTTGCCTTAATTTGCATTTTTAGTGCACTTTTCTCAAAAACTATGCAAGATAGAGAGCTATGTATTTTTTGTGTCTGTGCAAAACACACTGCTCTCTACAGCTGGTGAAAGTGTTTAACTTATGCGCATAAGAAAGTCTTGAAATAATAATTAAATATGGTTTGAAATTTTCATAAAATAATGACCCTATACAAATATTTTTAAAATTTGTGCTTTTAAGCTACACGTTATTTCACCAATAACGTTTTAGTTTTTACTTACGGACGCTCTTTAACATCTCAGGTCATTAGCATCCCATTCAAATCAGGGAGTGAAAAGGCCGGTAAATTTTGCTCAGAGGGCTCTTCTTTCAGGCTTGAGGTTCTTTTTCGTACCGTAAATGTACGACATGGGACCCTTGGCTTTACTTCCCTTCCGAAGGAAGTCATACTTAGGATTTTTGTGCCTGAAAAAATCCATCGATCATACCATCAGGGCCGACCTTCAGCGGTAACGTTAAATGACATGTTTGCAAACTGATAGTAAAATCTGAGGAAACCGAGATTAATAACACCAGAAAAGTGCCACTAAAGTAACAAAAAAGATAATACACATTTCTATTTTATTTAATTTATTATAACTATTTAGGTTAGAATTAGTTGTAGTGTTTAATTTAGAAATAATTGTTTGATCAGTGGTAAAAATGTAATATTAATAGACAGCATAGTTTTTTTCTTCTTCAGAAAATCCAACTTGTATTCTGTTTAGATTCAATATGAAATTAGCCATTATGTCTTTACCGAATGTTCTTGAGTGTCTAAAATAGTACATGATACACAAATAAAAAGTGATTTTATGTTGTTTAGAAATATTCTCACAAAATAGAGCGTCATTTTAATATCTGTATCACAAATAACTATACATTTTAAAGGAAAGATAACTTTAATTTGTACAACTTGTATTTCTTCATTTCAACAGTGTAAGCCATTCTTAATTCATAAGGCTAAAGACTTTCCACTCTTCCTACTTTCCATTTACGTTATATAAATTCCAAAGTTCTTCCTAAATTGTAATGGGATACCTTACTATAACAGTTATATTTAAAAGCTTGTTCCAATGCTGTCCCTTTAAGATACTTCAGATTTGAAAGATAATTTTCACTATCTCTTTTTTTTAACTGGTTATTTTAATTTCCATAGTGAGACCATTACCATGTCATTTCTGATTTATATTTTGATCATTAAAAATAAAAACAATTAAAATGTTTTATTTCTAACACAATGAAAAGCATGAACGAGAATCCTGGAAGAGAGGTAGTGTTATCAAACACTCCCATTAGAATCCACGTGTTTTCCACTACATCGTATGCACTCTTCAAAACGCTGATATTGAGTTCCAATAAACTATTAGAGATTCCTTATGAACAGGAGTGCAATTAAAAAGTAGGGTTATCGAAAAGAAAGAGAGGTTAGCGATTTTTACGAACGCTAATTCATTATTGCGTTACAAATAACAGAAATGAAGCGTGAAAGGGAACAAAAGAAAAAAAAAAATAACGTGGCGCGTACATAGTTTAATACGACACAGAATGTAGGTGACGTTATTAGCGAACAGGAGATTGTAATGGCATCTCTCAGTGACGTGCATGTTAATAACGCTGAAATTGATCTGAACTTTATTACTGTCGCTTTAAACGCGAGATTACGAAAGCTTTATCAGCCGCTGTGAACTATTCTGTCACATCGCCATCATGTATGATGCAACAATATCGCCAATTTCACCCAAAGCTATCAGGAGACACTGCAGTAACATAATATTATTAAAGAACGTGTACTATCAAAAGAGCAATTCTTACAGTTAATACTCTCTTTCGCTTCCTAAGGTTAAATTGATTGTCTAATAAAGAAGTTAGGATTTTTCAAATAATATATGAAAACCGTAACAAAATTCGTTAACCATAAATTACAAGGGTGGATTCATAAATATCCGGCCTCGACGATAAGGATTATCGCCTTCACAAAATCCTTTTTTGTTGTCATGCCTTATCTGTTAAGTAAATAATTGCACCTGTTACTTTCGCTCCTCTGTGTGCAGTTGTTCAGATATAGTTGCATAAAGAAGACTATGCAGAAGATTGTGACATGTTCAAAATGGAGTATCGAGCTGTTATTAAGTTCTTTACAAAAAAAAAGAGAACTTATTCCAAGTGAAATTAAACAGCGTTTGAACTGTGTTTATACGGAAGCACCCCCCCCTCCCTCATATTCTACCGTAAAAGAATGGGCCAAAATATTTCGAATGGGTCGAGAAACCATTGAAGACGAACAGCGTGCAGGTCGGCCCTTGGGTGTGCTCGCTCCTGAAAACATCGCTCTTGTGGAAGGAGAAATTATGGAAGACCGGCGACTCAAAGTTACTGAAACAGCAGTAAGGTTGGGCCTTTCTAAAACAACAGTCCTTCGAATTATTCATGAACATTTAAACATGAATAAGGTTAGTGCAAGATGGGTGCCTAGACTTCTTTCCTCAGTCCAAAAGCGGCAACAAGTCATCTATTGCCAGGCATTTTTGTAGTTTGCCGTGGTAACGAGAGAGAAGTTCTGTAAACCATTGTTACAGGAGATGAAACTATAGTCTTCTACTGTGATCCCTTGTCCAAATGAGAATCAAAGGAGTGAGTGGCGTAAACCTGGCGAAGCACCGCCTCTAAAGGCCAAGGTCATTCAGTCAACCAACAAGACCATGACCACAATCTTTTGGAACTGTACTGTACTCTTCATTGACTTCAAGGACAGGAACACCACAGTAAATGGGGAGTACTATGCTGGCCTACTGCACAGACTACGTGTTTCCATCAAAGAGAAAAGGCGAGGAAAGCTTAGTGGTGATGTGCTTCTTCTTCACGATAACGCGTCTGTGTACACAGCTCTTTTTGCAAAGGAAGCTGTGAAGAAATGTGGCTACAATGGGATCGATCATCCCCCCTACAGCCCAGATATAGCTCCCAGTGACTATTTTCTCTTCTCAGAATTCAATAAGTATTTTCGAGGAAGGTAATTAAAGTGTGGCGAAGAAGTGATGGATGCTGTTTATGTCCATTTTGCAAACAACACTTCAGGCTATTTTGAAGGACGGGTGTTGGGAAATGTTAATTCAAAGACATGAGAAGTGTACTGCAGTAAAGGGTAACTATATTAAGTAGTGAAATATAGTTTTTGTCTTTATCATACCTAGAAAATGGTTAGGCCGGAAACTTATGCACTTACCCAGGTATGTCTCGTCGCCTTTTAAATACGATGCCTGAAAACGTCTCAACTTTTTCAGCATTTACCTACTAATCTGATTTTACTCTTCGGCGAGGTTGTGCCGTATTCATAATTCTTAAATGTTCGTTTATGATGAAGGAAATGCTCGACGGATAATCCCTAAGGGCGTAGATGACCTGCTACTCTTCTCCTTATTTTTAAGTGAAGTATTTTCTTTTTTAAATATGGCCAACTAGCGGAAAACTATGCCACCTGAGAGAGTAAGGTCCCTGTCAAACATCTGTGGCTTGTTTATGTCGCATTTAGTCATAAAAGATATCTTCTCAAGCGTTATGTTATACTGGTTTCAAACCATAACCGACCTCTCCAGAGCTTACTGGACCGAATTCACTTTATTAATATTTTTGTGGTATGGAGTTTTAATTAGTGTGTTTATGACGTTCCTATTTCCGGATTGTGTGTCTCAAAATTTCACTAATGACTCAGGTACATACACAGCTACTTCAAGAACCTTAATTTGAAAACATAAAATAAAAGGCAACAATGTTATGTTTACAACACCCAAGAGGCTAAACTACTTCACTGTAAAGTAAAGGGTACTTCAAGAACTTTACTCCACAGTACATTCTTTTCCGTTTCCAGGAAAGTCGTATGATCTTGAACGCGGGGAAAAAGAAAGGCGAACTTGAAGCAAGTTTTGAGGGAAACAAGCCGTGAGAAATAAATCTCTGTACAATGTACGTTCCTTGTAGAACAGATGGCGCACACGCACTGTGACGTGAGAAGATGTTGCATCTTCCCAATTAAAATTAAACAAGTTCTTTCATGGTAGAAGTAACCAGAGCGAGTCACTCTACAATGGCGACTTTGCTAATAGGCGGCAGCACAATCCCCGTGGAGTCACTCACTCTTGATTTGTGTTACACGATACTGCAGTAAGCTTACTTGCTTTTTACTCAACGGTGAAACGATTGTTCAACCCCCCCCCCCCACTTCAATATAATTTCCTGTTCATTGTTGAGTAATACTTTTCTAATGAAGGTTATTTATTTTCCTCTATTTGATATATAAAAAGATAAAGATGCCTATTGTGTCCCTTAAGGGCAAAAGCCTCCTAACAAGTAGGCAAATCTCGCTTTTTCCTAATGTGGTGAGCTATTCCACGCTAGTTGTTCGTCTGCTGTTTAAGACACTCTGACTGATTTGTTCTTTGGTTAATTCATTTTTCACTGCACAAGTTGCTTCTCGAGAGATTTCCATTTTTCTCTACCTCTTGCTACTCTTGACCTGTATGTTCCTTGAAGAGGTCTGTCCATCTTCTTCTCGGTCTGCCTTGTGTCCTTTTAACTACCCGGGAGTCCCACGTGGAGATCTTGTAGGTCCATGATAAATATCTGGATTAGAGCACAAGGTTGCCACATTATGCTTTTCGTTTTTACTTTCATTGATGTTAATTTAGAAGTAAAAATGACATTGGTTCTGTTTGATTAGGCCACGGAGATAACTACATGCTCTAAAAAAAAATCTGTATTACTTTTGAAATAAAGTTAATGATTATCATCGCAAAACTCGTGGAGTGGAAGAAATTTTGAAAAAAGAACTGATAAATTATTTATTTGTACACAGGGACATATTTATTATAGGTGAGGCAAAAAACGGCGTTGAAATCAGTACCTATGCAGACAGTTTAGTAATAACCACATGTAACTATTTAGTTCCAAAACTTTAAATTTGATCTTATTTATCTTGTTAAATTCTTAAATTTGGACGGGAAGATTGCAAACTTTTTCAAGAAAAATGAGGTGAAGAGCATACGCAGAATTTCATCCAATCAGAGATATTTATTTCTTTAAAATTGTCCATAATTACAATCACGTTTAAATTGTCTATACTTATTTGCACACTCGCTTCTTTGAAAGGCTAAATAATTAAAATACTCAAATACAGCAGAGATTTAGCATATTTTACTATTGTTTTCCTATCATGAACATTTTGATTAAAACAAGAGAGAACATTGCCTCTCTCACACAATCTCACACAATCAATCTTCATTTTGAAGTTCTTCTAGTGCTTTTTTCGAGTCATTCATAATCTTCAGAAGATACTTAAATAACAGGAGCCTTTTCCCATCTTGAATCTGTTACATTAACACGTTAACAATCTTGTTGGGAGCAAATATATTGGATAGAAGGAATTTAAGAAAATTGTATTTATTCGATAGTATTTTAATCGTCATATTGATAGTAATAATAGGTCCCCATCGCAATGCATGAAAATTATTAATAATAATTAATGATTAATAATAAAACAAATCATTTTGGAGTCCGTAAATCTCTGCCGTTACCTAGCAGGATGATAAAAAACTTTGTATAAAACAGACAAAGGCTTAAGTAAGTTTAGTAAACATATAATGGCAATTTTCGTGCTGATCTTCAACAGATTACAAGCAGAGTTTTATGAAAAACTGTACTGTCTATCCAAATGAAAAGTGATCACTAATCAGGAAATTATTTATAGTTTATAAGCTGATTTTACATTTTGGCTAACTTAAATTTTATTATTTATTTTAATAAACTAGACAAAATATTAATTATTTAGTATTTTTGTTACTCAGATTTTAAAATATATTTGAAAACAAGCTACTTAACGTATCTGGTGAAATAATACGTAATTTAAAGCAAATTTTTAATTTTTGAAAATATTTACATATTTTATCTAAATTTCAAACTATATATATTTCAAAATTCTCATATGTTAAAATATTTCTCCAGCTATATGAAAAATAATTCAAAACTCTAGTGAGCATAGTTTTTAAGAAAAATGCACCTAAAATTAATAATATACAAGTTACGGCAAATTACAAAAAAGATAAAGAGGGCGTGTTGAGCATCAGCATGGTGACTATATTTAAATCGCCATTTAAACAATTTAAATTCCCCAAACAAAAAAACTACATGTGGGTGTAATCTGGAAACTCTGCATAATTTCATATTGTGCATAAAATTAATTTTTGATCCAAAAACTGAAAGCAGTGGAAAAGGGAATGTGGCAGCCAGCCATGTTCGTCATATTTAAATACATTTATATGCCGCAAACACACAAAAACTACATACAGCCATAACTTGCAATCTATGTAGTTTCATATTATGCATAAAGCCAAAAATCTATTTTTAGCCCCAAGCGTACCAATTGTACTTTAGCGAGAACCATACCATTTGCCACTAACAATGGGTGAGACTATATAAGCTTTATTCAAAGCAAAGTTTTCAAGTGCCGCATTGATTTTGTAGCCGACAAGTGCAGCAAATTACAAGTCGTTTAATTATTTACAGTTTATATTTTTTTGTTGGGTCAGTTAAAAAATCACGCTATGGTACTCCTCTTAAACTTTGTGTCCATACCCCAGAATGTAAAGCCCAGCTGAGAAATATACACCCAGCGCATAATAGGAAGCGAAGTGAACAAGGTTCAGGTGTGAAGGACCGATATATTCACCAGTTCTAGTACTTAATTAAACAAAAAGCAAACGAAATGTGTTATCGTCCATCAGTAAACAAGGCGAGGTGAGGATCTATTCATGTTGTAAGAATCTCCAGAACAAGATAAGGCAATTAAAGGGGTGGATAGTTCGTAGAAACCTGCATTCTTTTCCCACAAAAGCTGTGTCCACTACGAGGTCCATGCTTGTATACGCTTTGAGCGTTGAATAAAGAGTGGTGAAGACGCCTAATTAATGTTTTGTTGGCACATTGATTGTTATTTATGTCACATCATGTCTCCTGCATCTGACAGAGGATTTGTTTATATAGAACGCGCTATTCATCAATAATCAATGCTATTATTATAGATTTCTTCAAAGATTTAGAATTCTGTTATAAAAATGTCACAATACCAAAATTAAGTAACATTTCAGTGTTTTGGTACAATTTAAGTGTTCAATCTCTTAAGATTTTGAAATGTTGATTCTCATTATATTATAAGTAAATACTTTAAAGTAAAATGGAGCGTAATGCCACAATTTACGATTGAATGCGTTCATAATTATTGCATATCTTGCATTTATTATTCGATTCTGCTTCTATCTATGTTTATGATGTCTTCGAGCAGCCCTGACAATTCAGGGGTCTATCGTTGTATATGTGTAATCGGCATAATTAGCTCCCCGAAGGGGTTGTAAGTCTTAATTATAGAGGAGAGTAAATATTGAAAAGAAAGAAATACAAATATTTACTACAAATCACACACCAGACACGTTAAACCCTACAATGAGGCATATAAAATGGAATATTTTCTTATGTATTGTGGCATACAATAATTTACATTGATTTAAATATAACATAACATTGTTGATATTAATTAGAATAAGTAAAAGAGTGCAAATTATCTGAGTGCTGCAATAAATACTTACTTTCCAAAATATACAAGATTTACTACAGAGATTTTATTTTAAATATCTGTTTTATTATTCCTGAGAAGCTATTTGCAACTACAGGCCGCGGAAAATGTTTAAAATATTTATGTGGCTACACTGTAAAAACAATGCCAACTAGTCTCTCCTTGGACGCTATGTCATAGACATTCCGAGAACTAGGTAGGAGTATTCGTTACTTTCAGTATGCTTTGGGAGTTTAGATCCTCTCATATTGTTTTATAAAGAGATTTATTGAGGAACACAAATTGATTACTAAGATAAGGAAAGAATACTCTTTATCTTTGTTTTCTTGCTTCTACATTGTTTCCAGTCCGCGAATGAACCCTTAAAAGATTCAGAAAACTACTGAAGCTGAACTTTCAGAAGATAAGCTAAAAATATTTCATTTGAAATTTACGACTGGTTGGCGCTGAGCGTATTACTTCCCAACATTAGGAAGAGTTGCACCCGTTGATGTTGAAGTGATGTGCAGCTTAACGGCAGAGAAGGAGCTCACGGAACTTAATGTGATGGAAAGACACCCTTTCAGACGTAAGACTGTTGTAGGTCAAGGAAAAAGGACTGAACCGCTAGTCTAAAAAGTATTGTCACATGGGAATTTGGTGCCTATAGCGAGAATATAGACTGCAGGATCCGAGCAGTGAATTGTAACCGCAAATCAGGCACAAATTAGAGGGAACTGCTACCACCAGCAGCTGAAAATGGGAGGGGATAAGACCTGGGTTCCAAAATTAAGAAGGAGACTGGAAAGTGTAGATATGGGTAACATTTGGATCGCGGAGCGGAGAAACAGGAGAAGGGCTTGGAGGAAAATTAAGAAATGCCTTAATACTGAGGGACATGAATAGACAACTGACTCTTTCGAGCGTGAAGAAAAAGATTCGCTGGAGATGCAATCGGAGCTGAAAACTGGGTGAGGGATGGAGCGTTACATCCTAACAAGGGCCACACTCTGCAATCAGGGACTCGCTTGGTTTAGGTTAGGGCGAGTGGAGGATGACTAAAGTAACAGACAGAGAGAATACGAGAATCTAACCTGTATGTGAGGATAAAGAATCTTGGGGACATATTCTGGCGTATTGCAAGGAGACGGAACAGCAGAGAAACAGGTACTATTGGAAGCTGGAGAGATGGCTAGTGAGAGAAATGTGCTGATAAGTCAGAGGAGTGCATTGTTAATGAGCAGCGCATGTATCCTAAACAGGGCCTGTTCTTGTGCTATGAATATTGATCGCTTACAGGTTGAAGTTAATATGCTTAGCATTTCTTAACTTAATAACGAATTAATAAAATATAATTGATCAAATTCATAGACTTCATTTCAGGTCACAACATATCATAAACCTGTTACTTTATATTAATTTGCCTGCTTATTAATGCATACCATTAATAGAGCTTTCATTTTTAATTACGGCGGGGTGAACGTTTACAAATTTGTGTTGTGGTTAATATCGCCGACGTGCGTATTTACAAACGAGGGTTGCCTCTCCCTTCAACATATAACAAAAATCGGCGCCTGTGTTCAGCAGTGAAGGAACAAAAGGTCATAAGTGTTAAGTGTTTCAGTAACGCTTGTATATTAATTTCTTCACATTTTTTTCTCTCTTAGCAAGAAATTTAGTTTGAACCACGCAAGCTCAATGGGGTTCAGTTCACACACCTATGTGGACAAACTTAATGCTTCATGATCATATTGTAGTATTTCGTCAATGGAGAACACCAGCTTGCAAGTTATGGATCTCTATCAATATGTACAGTTTACATTTTCTCACGTCTCTGGACGAATGAGAAACGCTATTTTGCTATTTTGCAGCCATAATTTCACCTCTTCTTTTACGGCGTATTGCAAAACATTATCCATAACCACAACACTCTCCTCTGGGAGGTTGGAGAGAAGCTGGTGTTAATCCAAAGATCAAAGTTTCTGGAATTCATTTGACCACGATAATCTCCCGAACTTTAGCCTGCTAGAAAAATGAATGATGAATTCTTCAGAAACACCATTTAAAGAAACACTAGTCATACTATTTAGAAATATTGGTACACATAAGTGTGTTGATGGTATAAGTTATTGACTTCTGTGCTGTTTTATGTTCTATTAATTTTATTTTAATTGTGTATTTATGAATTTTCTATTATTTTTGTTTTTCATTTTCACTTTTATATATATTACTTGTACGATCATAGAACCCTTTTTTGATTGATTGATTTATTTAAGGACGCTCTTTAACAGCTCAGGTCATCAGCGTCCCATTCAACTCAGGGCGTGAAACGGCCGACAAATTTTGCTCAGAGGCCTCTCTTTCAGGCTTGAGGTTCTTTTTCGTGCCGCAAATGTACGACACGGGACCCACGGCTTTACTTCCCTTCCGAAGGAAGCCATACTTAGGATTTTTACGCCCGAAAAAATCCATCGATCCTGGCCGGGTTCGAACCCGCGTTTTGGGTATAGGAGGCAAGTATGGTAACCACTACACCACCAGGACCGACAGTCATAGAACCCGTGTGACTTGGATGAGTCATATTTGTAACAAATTTATTTTGTAAATAAAGACACTACTACTTTTACTATTACTATTACCAACATTACCACTACGATAACCCTCACTATACCACCACTACTACTAAACTATTGTACTCATGCCTCCCTCTATCGAAGTCCCGTTTAAGGGCCTGATCTAGAGGGAAGAAGCCCAACGTAGTTGTAAAATATCTGGTCGTCTCATCGAACCATCAATCTCTAATTTAAACGCACTTTAAATATTTCCAAACGTATGCTAAAAATTTAAAACTGTTGTTTTCTTATTCGTAAGTCAATACCTAGTTGTAGGATTCCTTATTTTATTTAGAATTATAAGACATTCCCTTTAGAATTGTGTGGTTATTTATTTGCTCTCCAGAAATGCATATTAAGAATCCTAAGTGTTGATATACAAGTCCAGGCAAAATGTTTACTTTTCTGGCTCCCTTGTTTTTTCCTCTTAGTTTCTCGAACTCTATTAACTTTGTGAAGACTATTAACACACTGAACAAAGCATCACTCAGTATTGCAACAAGTGAGAGTAATAAGCGATATAAAACGATTATGGAATATCACATTGACTCTCTCACACTATCTGGCAAGGTGTCTAGCAGTTCGCACAACAAACGGAAACCTCCTCTCAGTATGACCCCTTGTTAATTAGGTTAACAACGAGCTCGTTAGTCGACCGGCTAATCTGCATGCAACAAACGATCGGTGCACCCCGCCTTGCAGATAATATATCATTGCAGAACACATACAGTGGTTTTCCTCAGTGGTGCTTAATGACCATCTCTGCTTAACTTCCACGCACGTTCTCAACAATACACAGCGGTATCTGAAACCTCCTCTAAATGCGCTAGTTAACTGATCTTCACCAAAACAACACCAGCCTTTACCGAGACTCCGTTTAGCACATGCATTTGTATTTGTTAGCAGGCAATTTGACGAAATAACGTTTTAAATAATATTGTATGCATCTTGTAATATGCTACATTCAGTACCACTTTCTTAAGACGATTTCAGAGAAATACCGCCCCTCTTTTTTCTTCTAGTTACCAGTTAAATGAACTAGTTTACTCCTCCTTTTAGTATTTCTTTCCCAAACAGATGTATTTTCAAAAAACATCCAGTAAAAAATGAGCCTGGTGATGTATTGATTTCTTTAAAGATGATGTACCCATTAAAATTATCAACCAAATCGAAACAATTCTTTCAGTTATTAAAAGCAATGAACGCGTAAAGATACCTCGAAAATAAACCAAACAAATTTAATTCAATACGTTTATTTCTGTTTCACACGAACAGAGTTTATTTTTTACTATTTTTGAATAGTGTTTAATGGCCGTTTTTACTACTGAGACACCACAGGCGGTGGACACTGATGATACATGAGATGAAATGATATATTGGGAAAGATATTTCTTTCAAAGGAAGGAACGTTCCAGACATTAGTTAACGGTGCCTCCCCGGCATTTGCCATTTATGAGGACTGAGGAAAACCTGGGAAAAACCTCAGTGAGGGAGGACAGTCCTGGGGGGAATCGAACCCCAGACCTTCCGCTCACGAGTCCGCGCCTTAATGATCTCAGCCCTCGTGGTGGTACAGAGTTTATGAAAGGCTTAGACGCTGACGGGGTAATACTTCTGTTTTTTAATGGTTTTTCTTAGCTGCAGTGTTCATTCCATTTATTTAGAAGATACACCTGACTCATCAGTCTCAATTTTATTTGTATAATTTGCTTGTCTATTGCCACATTGTTGTACTAAGTCAACGAGATCGCTTTACCTAAAGTTTAAACCCAAGGAATTGAATTATGGTGGTCATTCTGTACTAAAAACACTCTGAGCGAAATGTACACTAGTGTTCATTAATTTCAGTACAATATACCCTTTCTTGATGTTTTCAAGAAGAACACAAGTAAACCAATAACTCAGAAGAAATATATTTTTATTGTTGCATTACAAGGAACTAAAACATAGTTTCTTTTCACATCCACTTTGGCTTTAATAACTACCCAGCAAACTCTAGACATTGGATCTATAAATCTTGGATGTATTCTGCTCCTAAACGCTTGTACATTTGTTGGATAACTTTCCAGAGATATGCACCTGGAATACCTTTAAGTTACAGTCACAACTTTGGGAGAGTCAAACACTATCTTTCAGTATCATCTGTATTTCTTTAGATGTAATGTACCAGATACAGTACCCAGATCGATGTTAAAATAATTATCTTTCTCCTAATAGATAAGGACTTTATGATACTGTTTCACAGTATTCCCAACTTTATCCGCCCAAATATACAAATAGACTCTGAACCATATTTCTAGAAAAGATTTTATGCATTACACTGGGGGAAATATATTCTTCTCTTGGTACAACGCATTCATTTTTGCTTCAGCTTAAATTACGTACTTAGACCAATATTGTCCAGTTCTCTCTTTTAAATCTTGATAGGCTTTCGCAATGTGCTCCTTACTACCATGCCACTTGCTTCTCCAGATGAGCTTTTGAAAGTCTTCTTTATTCTTGTTGATAACTTCCACTAGTTCTACATACTTTGTGGTGAAGCTTTAAAATCCATTTCTTTTACCAGTAATGCTAATGAATTTAGAACACCTTTTTGTAGTGTTGCGCGGCTACTCTATAGTTCTTGACTGTTATCAATATTTGTGTGCAGGGCAAGGGTACATATACCAATATGATGAAATCGCCAAGGGTGGCCGAGGTCGTTAAGGCGCGGATTCGTGAATTCCGCCAGCAACGTCCTCCCAGACTGAGGTTTTTTCCAGATTTTCCTTAGTCCCCAATGCCGGGGAGGTACCCTAAACTTAAGCCTGAAACGTTTCCTTCCTAAAAAAAAAAAATGTTCTTTGTCAATATATCATTTCATCTCATGTATCATCAATGTCCATCACCTGTGATGCCTCAGTAGTAAAAACGGGCGTTAAACACTATTAAAAAAAAGCATACCTTGAACGTTATATATCATAACGCTCATAATAACCCATGCGATATAAATAGATACCTTCAGTGACCGTCATCGTTCTGCGTCACCGCATTTCGGCAGTTGTGACTTGAAATTCGGGAGATGCATACAAATGTACAGCATAAATACTGGCTATCATGTTCACTTAAGGCATGCCAGACGATATTTTGGATTTACCTTGGTGAAAGACGTGTGCGATCTAAGTAATGCAGTTAAAAGGTTAAAAGTAAACCTTTTCACTCAACATTCAAGAAGCCTCTCCACCTCACCCTCAAGAAGGGCCCCTATCAAGAGAATCACCCTATATTTTAATTGTACGTAAGTGTATGATCAATATACGAATATTTTAAAAGCTAGTAGTTGATAGTGAGTGCTTTCTAAACGCCATCTACTTGCTATTCCTGTTCAGCGTACCTAGAATTCCTTCTCGCTATTTTTGGGTAGCAAGGTAACAGCTCTTTTAAATAAATAGTAATAGGCTCATGAAAATTAAAGCGTTCATATTGTTCTTGTGATGGAACTTAGCACCTCGTGCCTTAAGCCGAGAGAGTTAATGACCTGCGTCTTGAGTCCGGGGCTTCTTGTTTTATTTGGTGGTGGCTTGCTATGGATTCCAGTCTTCTGCTACTTCCTGGACAAAATTTTTGTTTTGTTTTTCTGACCGAGCGAAGAGTAATTTTCACGTGTATATGTGTTTGTGTGGGAGGGGGTCCCGCGCTCAAGAGACTTCTAAATAATTAATGGTTCTGATTTTTTAACGTTGATTACCTCTCGCGAGGGAAGGTAAAAATATATGGCAAGCTTTCAAAGAAAGAATTGCTAGGTGGGCTGTTTCCTAATTGTACCTTCCTTGTATTTCCCGCTCATCAGTCAGAACATTTCCTCCCCCGAACCGCACCACGTTCCTCAAAGAGCTCCCAGGTATTCTTCTATCACTGACTTCTCAGTAAGTCGAGGGGGAGAAACCGTTTCTAGAAAAGTGAATGTAACATATGCTAAAATTGAAAGGGGAGGCTACTTTGCAAAGCTTATACAGCCAAGCCTTATATACGCGCTCCTTTGTCATATAATAATGGTCCAAGGTTCAATATATGATTAATACTGGACATCATCAAAATATTATGTAAGTTATACTATGTTAAAATCAGGCATCAAGAGTTGCTGTTTCCTGGCAAACAAATCACTGTGGAAATAAAGCGCAAGAAAATTGTAGAAGTTGTAACCAGTTATTGGTAGGCTCTTGCGCCTATATCAACCTTCATGTTATTTATCATTCTCTAATCACTCTGAAGATACGGTGTGAAAGATTAGAACAAATTAGTAATTTAATCTAGAAAATAATATGTGTAGTTATTCCAGATTGAATTCTTTATTTTATTTTATTTATTTGTTCTGACAGAGCTAAAGCCATTAGGCCTTCTCTTCCGCTCTATCAATCTAATAATAACTACATGAAGTTATAGCGACAATATTACAATGACAATATTGACAGTAAAGTTGACAATACTCGTACATATATAAACCAATATAAAACATGACGTATATAAATATATATATACAAATACATAAATATTGATAAATATTAACAAATAAAATAAAAGAACAATAATATATAACAAGCACCAGCAATAATAACTTATACATATATCAACCTACGTAAATCCTGAAAGTGTAAATAAAAATACAAGCAAAACATATAATTAAACCCTAACAATACTATGAAAGAGGTGGGAACATTTATGATAGTAACGAAAAGATTAAAATGAATAATTTTACAGCAGGTAAAACAAATAAATACATGCATTGTAAGAAACGGATTCTGAATCTAGGGTAATCGATTATTTCTAATAATATTAAACAATTTCTTATGAAATGCTCCTAAAGTTCGGCAGTCCCTGACATCCCGTGGCAATGCATTCTATAGACGGGCAGAGGTTACGGTGCAATGTAATAATAGCACGTGCTGGGGTTCAGAACGTGTGTTAAGATTATGAGAGGAAGATAGATAAGATGAAGATGTATAGATAATTTTGAAAAGTAGTGCAAGACGATGAATATTTCTTCGGTCTTTCAGGCGGAACCAAGACAGCATATCCAGGGAGGGTGTTATATATCGAACAAACGCACATCGCAGATGTAACGTATGCACATAGTATGAACACGCTGTAGTTTTTGCGTTAGGTTAGAGTTTAAGTCTGTGAGCAGAAAATCGCAGTAGTAAAAGTGAAACATCACCAGGGATTGCAACAAGATCTTTTTTAAGGTTCTGGGTAGGGACACGAGTAATCGTTTAAACGTATGGATTAGAGAACGTACCTTCCTGTAGATTTCACCAACGTGATTTTTCCAACAGAGATTACTGTCTATAATAAATCCAAGGTTTTTCACAGAATCATTGTTTGTTTTATTTTTATTTTTTGAAAGCAGCACACCAACAGAATGTAGTGTAATGGGTGGGCGGGTTATCTATGAAACGTGAGCGTGCAGAAATCCAACGGGAATTTACCTGTGTCGTCTCTTCGGATAGAAATGAGATGTTATAATTGTCTAACGAGATGTACATTACGGCGAGATATGCCTTCTCGCTTTAATGTGCCAAGGACACGCATGTTTTGTATAGAGTCTGGTTTAAAAATTATAAGCCTAATTACTCTACACCTCTGAGTGTTAATTTATGATCCAAACGTTCGTACAAAAACCTCTTGTTGTACAAAAATTTTTTTAAAAAAATCTCCAGTATTCGAGTTTTACTTTCATATCTTGATCTACCGACACGGGTGGCCGAGGTCGTTAAGGCGCGGACTCGTAAGCGGGAGGTCTGCAGTTCGAATCCCGCCAGGACAGTCCTCTTTAACTGAGTTTTTTTCCAGGTTTTCCTCAGCTCTCATATACGGCAAATGCCGGGGAGGTACCGTAAACTCAGGCCTGGAAAGTTTCCTTCCTTAAAAAAAATTCTTTCCCAATATATCATTTCATCTTATGTCATCAGTGTCCTCCTGTGGTGCCTCAGGAGTAAAAACGGGCGTTAAACACTAATAAAAAAATCTTGATCTAAATTTCATGAATCGGGATAAAGAGCAAGAAGAAAACGTACACAGATTTGGTTACTGGATACCGTCTGAAGTTCTCAAAAAATCTCCTTTTTGATTTTCTTAGAAAACCGGTCTTTCCTTCACTTTCATACGAATGGTTACGAAATTAAGTTAAAACGTTATTGAGAATCAAAAATTTAACTCGAGTGCCCTAGTAACCATAAATAGCTTTATAGGATGGAGAAGGGGACATTGATCCTAAGCTTATTCTATTTTCCATTTACTACTTACACAAATATGTTAACTGCGATACCGGAGTTAGCAAAACAGAACAATAAACTCAACTTTTTAAACAAAATTAATAGTAATTGTGTAGCGGCTAAGTTTGTGTGCACTCTTGCTTCGCTAATAACCTTTCTCTCGGGTATTTGAGATGTTCTTTCTTTTATTTACCACTAGGTAGCGTTATGTCTTCCTACTTGTTTTCTTTATTGCTTTGTTTCTCGGCACTCTCGTTTTTGTTATAATAAGTAACTGTGTTTGGAAACCGGGCTTGTTCTTGCTTGAAGCTATTTTCTGGTTCTGTGACAACTTATTTGATATCCCTGAAGCAAGATTTATCCATAATTTAATAAATTTAGGGTTTGATTAATGTTCTGTGATTAGAATAGTGACCTGGGTGATTAATTAATTAATTATATGCTTATTTTCAATTTCACTGTAATGTACGTAAAATTAAAATAATGCTTCAATCATTTGCAATTTAAACTAGAACATATTTTGGATAAATGAACATTTGATTAAATGTAAATGATTTATCTTGAAATTGAAAGATAACAATATTCTATTTAATTGTTATATATTTTGCGATTGTTAAGTTCTATTAATGCATTAAATGTTCCATGTGTAACACTTGAATTTGTCTGCCATAATTAGTGTTTTAACTCAACTATACAAGAACCATTCGCAATCTATGTACTGAGTTCGTTACCCTGCTCCTTCATTAATCGTTTCGTCCACATGCAGTCCCGACAATTCGTATGCAAAAATGGTTTTGTAATTTATTTTTTCCAAATTGACTGTAAGGGAAACATACGTTTGCATCTTTTACCATCAGGACTCTGCGACGGCACATGCAGTGAATATTTCTCTGCATACAATTCAGTAATGTTCTAGCCCCCGGTATAACCCCCTTTAATCGTTATTTCCGGGGAATATTAAACAAACAAAAAATCCACACGTGTTAATCGAACGAAGGATAACAAGTAATTCAATTTATCAAAAGAGAAAAGTGTAATGAATATGGGCAATCTTTTTAAGTAAATGTCATTAATACGCGGAAAATGAAAGTAGGCAGCCCAGGCCTCGTTTGCGTGATATGGTTAAGTACTTGACCTTATAAGTACAAATAAACTGTCACTCTAGAGTTTCCACTCTTGTAACCGCCCACGAACTCCCTAAAACTCACGCTTCATACACAATTCGACCAACCAATGCAAAGAAACTAGGTGTATCCAATATTCAACACAGGCGTTAAGTGATGCTAATACCCGAAAAACTACTGTGTTCTAGAAGACAAGCAGCATTTTTGCCAGGTAATTTATCTTAACAGCACTTCAAAAATTAAAGGGCATTGTGCATATTTCGGAGAGAATGGGAGTGGAGAAAAACACAGCTGGATTGTAGAGGGTGTGGGCGCACAGTAGATGGCCATTGCGTGCTGAGAGACCATCAAGAAACTTTCCGCCCAGAGAGGGTTTCCGCTAGTTTACTATATAATGTCACCTCTCCAGGGCATAAGTGCGTGATATAAACCTACCAAATAAAGCAGATTAGGTTGGTTCTCAAACACTGACCACTAAACGAAAAAAAAAAAAAAAAAACCCTCCTATCTTCCCCATTGACAGGTACTAAATACTTTTATCACAATTATCGCCATTGTCATCAGGTAAGAGCTGAACTTTATATTCGTTCCGGAAAAAAAGCTGTTCAGAAAGGTGACCTCATTTCCAGATTCATGTGTCACTTCACACATCAGGTGATAGTTCACCTTGAAGAAATTTTGCCCTCGGTTTGAGAATAGGGAGTACTGTGTCAGGAGGTGACATGCCGTTTGCTCTTTCTCTTAAAGCCGCATTGCTTCCTTGTTCATTCTGCGAGGCTAAGAGTTAAAGGTTACGGTGAACTTAAAACGTAGGTGAATTCGGTGAACTTGATACGCAGCGTCACACCAGAGTGAGCACCAGTTTCTACAGTCAGACAGGGTGGCCGAGGTCGTTAAGGCGCGGACTCGTGGGCAGGAGGTCTGGGGTTCGAACCAGCCGGAACCGTTCTCCCTGACTGGTTTTCTCCAGGTTTTCCTCAGTTCTCATGAATGGCAAATGCCGAGGAGGTACCCTAAACTTAGGCCTTGAGCGTTTCCTTACTTAAAAAAAAAATTATCATTTCATCTCATGTATTATCAGTGCTCACAGCCTCTGGTGTCTCAGTAGTAAAAACAATATTCAGATAAAAAAAAAAGTTTCTGCAGTCAGACGTGGGTATAAAGGTTACTCTATTTCCTATGATTCCGAAGTGTTGATCAACTGATCGCAAAGATCGCTGTGATCTTAATATTCATGTAGATCAAGTAGAATTACTTGATAGTCGACGTTCCTTACATGACACACTTCTCAGTCCTTTGTCCCCATACTGGCAGAATATTTTGCGATATCTAATTGGCTACGTTCTTTACATGCGATTCTATAATTTAATAGATATTAATCAGCTTTATTTAAATATTAAAATAAAACTTTTATATCTGATAACTCACTTCGATCGGTTGGTCCTATCGTATCCTGTGACTTCACGTAGAAATCCCATTTCTACCATTTCCATGCACCATGTTAACTTGTTCTTGATATTGTCCCATACATAAGTTTGATGCAAAAACGTTAAAATTGTTAAAAATGATTTAGTAATTACCTTTTGCTATTGTGGAATTATTTAAAATACATTTGCAATAATTATAGGTTCTTTCCACTATTGCGTTCAAGATATGAAGAAGAATTTGTAAATTAGTTTTTAAGTTTATTAAAATCACCTGGTGGTCAGCAAATAGCAATGCTATAATTACAAGTTTTCTTTTGAGGTATCCGCCTTTAAAAAGGTTTCGCCGTTTCGTTCGGGAATCAGCAGTCTTCAAAAATGTCTCATTAAATTACCAACAAATATATGGCACCCAGTGAAAATCTCAGAACTTTTGAAAGTTTGCTTAATGTTACTCGACGATCCACTTTCAAAATGGCAGCAGAGTTAATGCTTTCTTTCGTCTGAGCACAAACTGGAGCGCCGGGTCCACCTTACTTTGAAATTGATTGCCTCCTCTCTTAAAGCATCTTCGAGCTGTACTACATAGAAAATAACAAACTTTCCATAGGCCTCCTGTAACATTGTACAGTTCCTATCTAAAGAGCGTATTGTTCTTCTAGTGTCACCTCCATTTTGCTGTAGGCGGAACTGAACATCACTCAAATGGTACATCTCTCACAGGCCGGAATCGGAAGTGACAGCAATGAAATTAGTATGGCGTGTACATTACGCATTAAGCTGACAAAATATTGTAAAGCAAAATTTAGTGCTAGAAATCATGCCTGTAAAAATTATGTTATTGAACAGTCCTCATATTCGGATTGTTCTGACTGAACGATAATTTTCTGCGTTTATAACAGGCCTGCAGTGAAATTCCCTTTGACTTGAAAGCTTTCAGACATCCACAATTCTATTTGAGTATTTCCTCTTGACTGTGACAGTGTATCTTTCATCTTGTTTAATGCTTGTGTGTCCGACTCGATTTGCTCTTAACCACGAACAAAAATTCCTCGCGCTTTTAATCTTATCTGATTTCTTCATTCCGCTACATAGTTTGCTGTACACAAATAAGGTTATATTTAGTATTAAATATGATGTGACTCTTTTTCCAGTGTAATTCCTAAATACGAATATTGGTTATATTACAATACATTTGTGTTTCGCAGTGAAATGAAAAGAACATGAAAATTATATAATTAAACACTTAAAAAGATTATCTAGCATTAAAACAAGTCTCCCTTTGGATTCCTATGATAATTAGGTACAATTTGTGCGTACATTTCCAGTAGCTCCATACTGTGTTACGACAGACTGAGGTTAAAGTCATCAAATCTTAGAACCGCTTTTTATATTGCATATACCTTGGATTTTATGGGAATGTTTGTTATATCCTTGATCTAATGAGGTATCTGCTTCAAATTTCGAAACCAGATTGCGGTTATGAAGTCCAAATATGGGTAGGCGATTTTAAAATCATTCGGAGGTTAAGTTTGACGGCTTAAAATATATATGAACGTTTTATTTAACATTGATATAATAGTTAAGTCTCTGTAAATCTCTACTTTTCATCTGTTTGAGCTTAGTTTGTTGCTCATATAATTTATAAAACCTTTCTAATCCCCAGTAACTATTAAAAATCTACCATAGGCAATGATTCAAGAACAAAAAATGATAAGACATGTGAAAGCAAAGAAATAATATTTAAGAATAAAAAAAGAAAATGACCGCAGTCGTGAAAGTTTTTTTTTTTAAATAGAACATTAAACGTGATCGCCACGGATGACTGAGGTCGTTAAGGCGCGGACTCGTGAGCGGGAGGTCTGGGATTCGAATTCCGCTAGGACTATCCTCCCTAACTGAGGTTTTTCCAGGTTTTCCTCAGTCCTCATAAATGGCAAATGCCGGGAAGTACCCTAAAAACCCTTTTCTAATTTATAATTTATCTCATATATCACCAGTGTTCACCGGCAGTGGTACCTCAGTAATAAAAACGGACGTAAAACACTATTAAAAAATTAAACATGCTTTCAAATAGATTCGTTATATTTTTAAGAAACAGATGTACGCAACAGTATGATGGTGATTATAATTTGCATTCTCGTCATCAATTTTTTCTCCTAAACGAGCGCCTTTATATATTTGGTGTAAACTACAGCGAAATAATTTCAGAGATTGTAGCTTTTTGGGCATATACTTTGAAATACGCGGAACTGTGGCCCATGAAGAAAAATAAATAAAACATATGGTGATTAAAAAGTTAAAATTACATGCTAATTACTCAGTTTTAAAGCTAATTGGAATAAAACTTTTCCTTACAATGTCTTCCAATCTGCTTTGTGAAAGAGGAAGCGCCGTTTTTAATAGCCATCATCAGCGTTTTTACGATATAGTACTTTAAAAAAAAACCTAAAATCTCTGTGTACTTTAATTTAATAAGACAGCAGATTGAGGTTTTGAAGATCATAGGTTTGTGCCCAGCGGAGTAGATTATTTACTCATGCATTTATATATTTTAATTTAATATTATGTATCTCATATATAACACGTACAAGTAATAAAAAAGCGAGCAAGTCAATTAAACTCCAAACAATGTTTCACTTTTATATGACGCTAGTAGCGTACGGACTGCGGACATGCTTCCCTTCTGTCTGTTAGTGAGCACTATCATTTGGAATGCACGCTTCATTAGTTAGCAGTTGTTGTTGATTTGTTTTATTTACGGACGCTTTTAACATCTCAGGTCATCAGTGTCCCATTCAATTCAGGGCGTGAAACGGCCGACAAAATTTGCTCAGAAGCCTCTTCTTTTAGTCTTGAGGTTCTTTACGTGCCGTAAATCTACGACATGGAACCCACGGTTTTACTTCCCTTCCGAAGGAAGCCATACTTAGAATTTTTACGCCCGAAAAAATCCATCGATCCTGGCTGAGATTGAACCAGCGATCTTGGATTTAGAGGGCAAATATGGACTAAGTAGCCTACACTGGTCATTTACAAACAATGTCATTACAGGTACACCATAGATTCCATATCTCAAATTGTTTTATCTAAAGATCCCTCCACAATCTCTGAAATTATTGCCGCTAATTCATTTAATATCCTGTATACCTACCTCGAAAATCCCAAGGATGCAAAAAAAAAAAAAAAAAAAAAAAAGTACTCACACTATCATAGCAGATATCTATTTAATATACTTAAAAGTTGGACAAAAAACAAAAAACAGTACTGTGTAGTATGATATTCAGTAAACAGGTATGATTCATATACATTATGATAGCGTTGCTGCGTGATAGGTAAATCAACAATGAACAAATGAAGCCAAGATTATGATATGATGTTCTGTAAACAGATGTGACTCACATTACGCTACGCTAGCGTTTCTCCAACAAAATCGTTTGAATAGCGGAAAGCAATTTTGAAGTGATATTGGAAAACCGAGAATGTTGTTGAAGTTCAAAGGCAATGGAGACATGTGTGCAGAACAGAACCGCCAACGCGAGTAACAATTCCGTCTCAGCCGCCTTTCATACACTCTATGGAAATGAGGAGTTTTACTTCCAACAGGATGGTGTACCACCCCATTATCACCGAGATGTACGTGCGTACCTTGATGACAATCTTCCAAGGCACTGGATAGGACGAAGAAGTTGGAATGAGTTTCCACCGCGTTCTCCGTTGAACTTCTGCCTATGGGGAACTCTTTTAAGGTTGTATACCGTAGAAAACCAGTTACAATAGCAGCACTTCGGGAAGAAATTGAAACGGCATGTGCTGCAATCGCTGAGGACACTTTCGCAAACGTTGCTCAATCAGTAGTTCAACGTACTCAGAAGTGTATCGACGCCGATGGTGGGCATTTTGAGCAACTGTTGTAATTGTAAAAGTCAAAGATGTTAGTGCTCATCGTTTTCTGTTTGTGTGAATTCAGTTTTGTTAAGTTAATACAGTTTTTCTTTGTTTGAAGTGTGTATACATTTTTTGGCACCCTCTGTATTCTCCATTGCATTACAAAATATCCGTGCGACTATGCATTCACTGCACAAGACTGACAAATAGCTTTCTAATCCATTTGCGTCATCAAAATACAATTAATGTGCGTTATAGGCTAGAAACCTGTAGTGAAAGACAGAAGTGATTTCTGTAGTCAGCAGGAAGATTTACAATAGCTTTACTTTTGACAGTATGTCTACAAAAATATCTTGAAAAATAATCTCCAAATATACTGAAACTTTTTAATGCAACGAGAGCCGAAGCGGAGCGCATACACGTTATAAAACTACATATGGATATTATTAACTTTACATAAGCACATGGGTGCAGGGAGATGTTCCGAATATCACTTTTGAACAATATCTAATATCTCTCAGGAAAGGAAGTCCAGAACTTTAGCAATAAGCTAACTTTCAAAATTCTTGTATGCATGCCTCTGGATTCTCTTACATCATTTCATATCTCTCTCTTCCTTTCACATTAGTGTACCTCTTAAATACTTTGTCCTACTATTTTTTCCCTGTCTTATTTAGTTTTATTCAGTTTGAGGTCTGACTTAATTAGAGTACAAAAGAAGGATAGGCATTGAATAAACTGGATAACTGCAAGGAAAGAGTTTAGACACTTGGGTTTCTCATTTGTTTAGAAATTTACCTCACAATGGTGATGAATAGACATTGGTTTTTAAGCACTAAAATCATAATGAACCGGAATTAAGAGTCTCGACCTACAAACCACCCTGTTTCCTTTATGTTGACAAATAGTTTAAGTGTACCTAACTTGATGTTAAGTGCTTAAGAATGCCAAATCCGAAGTATAAAACGCAGAATTCATCATTGTAACACTTCGTTATTGCCACGGGTGGCCGAGTTCATTAAGACGCGGACTCGTGAACGGGAGGTTTGCGGTTCGAATCCCACCAGGATCGTCCTCCCTGACAGGTTTTTTCCAGGTTTTTGCCCTGTAGGTATCCTAAACGTAGGCCTGAAATGATTAATTTCTTTAAAAAATCCATTCCCGATACATAATTTCATTTCATGCATCATCAATGTCCACCTGTGGTACCTTAAGTAGTAAAAACGGGTGTTAAACACTATTAAAAAAAAACTTTTGGGTGATATAGTACATATACACATTTCAAAAAATGTAAATGAGGATTCTCTGTAAAATGTAATCTACCCATCCGCTAAATATCTGTTTATTTAGGCAATAGAAAGCTCGTGAAAAATGTAACAGATTATACAGGAACCAAAATTAATAATCCCGAATCGAGCGTTTGTAATAAACATGCACTCTGTTAATCATAACCAAGCACTCAGTCGGTTATGTGAAGCCTAACAAATCTCGACTTCAAAAATATAATATAATTAAAAAAAAATCTGGTTTAGAGGGTTTTTTTAAGCACTAATCTTTTGAGCAATTCTCTTCAAAAGTGTGTTACAATATACTTAAAAAGTAATTTGCTAATAATGAACTTTTGGTGTTCGATAAGGTTATTTACTGAAGGTGAGGTGGAGATAATGTTTGGTACAAAAGCCACTTATGTGATGGGATGAAGGAATCCCGCAATTACATGCTGATCGCCGACAGGGCTACCCGTATATCCGCCATCCCCTTCCCTGAACCAATTTTCCCGGACGTCCAAGAGGCATCTATCACCCGTCTCTACCTGGGCGAGTTTTGGCAGTGGCAACACCCAGCAGTCCTGCTCTATAGCAACGAATCTGGAACTGTGAACAATTTTGGGGTCGACTGGCGTAATAAAGGAGGTGAGAGAGAAGTGAGGAAGTAGGCGAAGAGTGTTAGTGGAATGCAATCGGAAAAAGAAAGGAATTCCAAGAAAAAAACTCCTATATAAAGAATTATTTTTTTTTTTAACTGCAGTCGCACAGTACCAAGAACGCGTCAATCGCGGGTTCGCTTCGCATTTGTACTAGCTTAACTTTGCTGCGACAACATTCACATGATATTATATTTTTATTTTACAAAGAGTTATCCTATGTCCTGAGGTTGTACATCTGCAGCCACGCGTCTCTGACATCTTTTTAATTAAATTTACATTCACTAGAAATAGCTCTTCTACATTATTCCAATTTCTGCCCCCAAGTTCATTTACAGTTATTGCTGTAGAATTTTATCTTTTCTTTGTTCTTATGGTAAACGTCTATAGTAAAAGTTGTTTACTGACACTGTAATAATAACACAATAGCCTCTAATAACACTTACACTTAAATTATACTGATGTATTGCTTTATAATAACACAGAGTTCTAGTAACGGCAAATTGCGACTGTGCGGCCATCAGAGAACGCTACTATTGGCCAGTTAGGACGGAGAGCAAAATAACTCAGCCGCCGCGGTGACTGAACCATCGCTCTAACCATCTGAGCAATTGGGACGGCAAAGCATGGGCGTCAGATAGCAATGCATGTCTTCATACCGAAAAATCCAATATTAAAACTTGATTTGTTTCTAAAGTTAAACAACAGAAGCAACACTGAAAGCATACTAGTAAACTTGAGTAACTTTCTCTTGTAGAACAATTAACATTTACTTCGTAGTTTCATTTCTTATAACATATTCAACATGATATCTTGCAAATTGATCTTACAGTGACAGCATAAAGTAGTAACAGTAGCACGGTCTAAAGAAAACTAACATTGAAAATTAAATAGAGGAAAAAAACATATTTAAAAATAAGAGCATCAGCATTGTGTAGCTCAAACAGAAACAGGCAGAATACACGTTGAATGTTGTTATAAAGGAGAGGTTTGGAACTAAAATAAACTAAAAAACAAATACATATATTATGAAAAAACAGAGACATCATCATATTTGACTTTTACCACCAGGGGTGACCGAGGTCATTAAGGCGCGGACTAGTGAGTCTAGGTCTGGGGTTCGAATCCCACCAGGACCGTTCTCCCGGACTGAGTTTTTTCCAGGTTTTCCTAGTCCTCATAAATGACAAATGCCGGGGACGTACCTTAAACTTAGGCCTGGAACGTTTCCTTCCGAAAAAAAATGCTTTCCCAATTTCATCTCATGTGTCATCAGTGGCCACCGCCTGTGAAGCCTCAGTAGTTAAAACTGACGTTAAACACTGTTTAAAAAAATCATTGACTAAGGCCTGTTTCGTATTCTTACGTGCCATATGAAACATTCAAATTTAGTTAAACTTAGTATCTACACATATCAGAATGATACTGGTCAGTCCTTAAAGTGTCATCTATTGTGATGCTAAGGTATTACTTGGTCGTGAAATGGGCGATAATTTTGTCCAAGAATCTTTATTTTCAGTTTCAAATGGAGTTTTTTTAATGGTCAATAAATATACCATACAAACCCGTTCTCAGATTTTTACATTGGCCAGGTTTGAAGGCACGAACTTTGAGTCTAAAAAAGAGCGCGTTACCTCCTAGTCATCGAGATTAAACAAAACAGTGATATAACATTACAACGAAAAATTAGATTAGAATTACTTAGAAGCAAGTTTTGGGACGCTGAGCAGAAAGACACAAAATTCATATTGAAGAAAGTAGAAAATAACTTTTTATGTATACTTTTCATTAATACTCATTTAAAAATGTTAATTACTTTGTAAAAAAGTTTTCATTTAATTTTAACTTTGAATAGGTTTAAACGATGGCTTCATTTGAATTCATAAGCGCTCAAAGTTAGTGTGACGTCCTGTATGGCACCACGTGGAATATAACAGGCCAATAACACTTCCATCAGATTTCGCATCCCCTTTGTTCCTCTATTTGTTTACAGGCGGTGTACCATTCAAGAGTATCGTAACTGAAATTCTCTTTGCCTTCACAGAATGTTTTCCTTCGCTCCTTATAAAACTTGCTACGATCTTCCCTTCAAGAGTTTTCCGAACTTCCTTGCTATATCAATAAAGACAACTTTACAAACTATAAGGGCCACATCCTCCTGTTTTTTTATATATAGCTTCTCCAGGATGCGAAGGAAAAGGGGATGTAAAGAGAGGGTCGGAAACGACTATACGAAAAGGAAAGAAAAACTGTTTCATATCGATGATGCAGATGATTGGTATATTCAGTTTCCCTGGTCCGAGCGTTTTATTTCTACTTCTTATCTTACCTTCTTTAAAAATGCCTGAAAGGATACGAATGGGGTCACATTAACAAACAGACCAACAGAAGACGCAGGTTCTCATCTGAGGTTTATTTAAATATAGATTACAGAATAGTAAATGATGACGTGGTTAATAGATGGTTATAGCGCCAATATAGATAGGCAAAATACTGAGGCTCAATGCGCAGAAAAAGTATCGCTTAACCTGCAGGCTCAAATACATCCGGTGTGGGGGAGGGGGGGGATTATCTAGATGTCTGTGGGAGAGAAGAAAGAAGTCTTTTCGCATGGTTCAGATTGGGGGCTTGGAAAGGAAACAAAACAGTAAATGCTTTCGGGGAAAGAATTTACCCATTGTGCGGAGAAAGCTGTACCTAGAGTTATATTTTGGCAGAATGCGTAGAAACGGAGATTTCAAGAAATGAGCATTTATCACCGAAATTTTTGAATTCCAATAGAAATTTGAACATTTGCCGGAAAGTGTTGATGCATGCGAGATATACACACACTTTGGGAATATTTCTAGAGAAGACCCGACAAAGAAGATTAGTGGGGGAATTGGAGAGCGGGGGTGAGTGGAAGGGGAACTCAAGAGTAAGGGTTTCATTCATGTTTATGTATTTGTATATAAATTATTTATATAAAACGAAAATATGTCGAAGTATTTGTATATTTGCATGTATGTATAAAGTTATATGTGTATGGATGTATTTTTTTGAGTAGTGTTTAACGCCCGTTTTTACTACTCAGGTACGGTGGACACTGATGATACATGAAATGAAATTATATATTAGTTATGGATATTTTGTAAGGAAGGAAGTGTTCCAGGCCTAATTTTAGAGTACCTACCCGGCATTTGCCACTTATGAGACTGAGGGAAACCTGAAAAAAAAAAAACCTCAGTCAGAAGGGACGATCCTGCCGGGATTCAAACCCCAGGCCTCCCGCTCGCGAGTCCGCGCCTTAACGACCTCGGTCACCCGTGGCAGTGTATGTATGTATGTATGTATGTATGTATGTATGTATGTATGTATGTATGTATGTATGTATGTATGTATGTATGTGTATGACCATTTTGATTGTTATAAGAAAGATATTAGTATGTACGGCCGTAAGGTCCATGCAATATTTATTTGAATAAATTCTAAAACTGGTACAATCAAACGTCCATTACTACTACTTAGTTTAAAAATGACCTTACAAAGAGAAATAGCCTACGCTTTGGTTTCTGGGATGTACCTGCTGATGGTAGAGACTGCTGCCTCTTCCTCGTTTTGTTTACACTCGCTTAAAATTACCATCTTTGCAACAGTAGCAATGTAAGTTGAAATAAGAAAGGAATAATAAAACACCTGCGAAAACACAGACCTTAGGTAATAAACAATACTTAAAATAACAATTTAAAACAAATAATATGGTAAAAAGGGTTGAGAGCATTACGATGCCAGCGTTTATACATGAAGAAGTCATTGTGAAAGTTGCTTATAAACGTCATATTACAATATGTAAGATCTACGTCCTTTGACCCCCCCAAAAATATGTAAGATCTACGTCCTTTGATCCCCCCAAAAAAAAATCATCCCCAGATTCTATGTGTTGATCGTAGAATTTCGGGGACGCTCGTAAACGCTGTATTCTCTACCCTTGGGCGCTTTGCATTTAAACATGATGGTCACAATCATAAGTGTCAGGAAAGAGAACATAGGGCAGAGTAGCCGTGGCCGAGGGATTTAGAAATAATTGTTTTTCTCGTAAGCTCCTGGGTTCAAATTTCACACAACATTGTTTTATTACTGATATGTAGCACACGATGTTACCATAATATCTTATTATATTTTAACGTATAAAGCATTTAGTACAGACGGAGCTGTCATATTCTGTAAATAATGTGAAATGAGAGTTATGGCTAAGAAGAATTTCACTGTGCAATCGCAATGCTACTAAACATGGACATTTTCCGCCGGTGATTTATCTTTACATGAATTACTTATATTGAAGTTTGCTTATAAAATAATTTAAATAAATTATATACATATATAAGAAAATTAGCTGTATATTTGATGCAACCTATATCCTTAAAATATGTGCAGCATATTCCTTTTTAATTGTAGTAATGGTAGTATTTAAAATTTTGGGTCATAAAATGAGCATATTATGTTTATATAAAAATCTGCCCAATTATTATTATTATTATTATTATTCAACAAGTAAAACACTTTTCACAAAACTTAACGAATATCACAGAGGTATATACTCTCAGCAGAAAATAATTTCCTGATATTGCTTGTTTTCTAATTTATGTTCTTTGCTTAGAGTGTACGTTTAATGTATTTGGATGTATGATACTTTAAAATTCCGATTATTTTAATTTAGGAGCCTTATACGTATGCATTTATGGGGAGATCGAATTTTAAACAGAGATATAACAATCCATTCCACGAGGTTTGAAGACCACCCAGAATTGTTATTTCTCTATCAAAGGGAAACGTGTCTTGGTCCTGGTGATCTAGTGGTAACCGTACTTGCCTCGTACACCCAAGATATCCGGTTTAACTCCGGCCAGGATCGATGGATTTTTTTCGGGCGTAAAAAGCCTAAGTATGACTTCCTTCGGAAGGGAAGTAAAGCCTTGGGTCCCGTGTCGTATATTTACGGCACGATAAAGAACCTCTAGCCTGAAGAAGAGGTTGCCTCTGAGCAAATTTATCGGCCATTTCACGCCCTGAATTGAATGTGACACTGTTCGCCTGAGATGTTAAAGAGCGTCCGTAAATAAACCAAATAAACAAATCATCAAAAATCCATTAAAGCTTACATTTGTTCTGAATAAGCTTGAATCGAAGTATTGTTTATTTATTTGTTTTATTTATGAATGCTGTTTAATATCTATGGTCAACAGCTTCTCATTCGATTTGAGTGAAAAGTTCAATAAAATTTGCTCAGAGGTCTCTTCTTTCAGGCTTGAAATTCTTTTACGTGCAGTAAATCTACGACACGGGACTCACGCCTTTACTTCCCTTCCAAATGAGCCCATACTTAGGATATTTATGCCATCGAACCTCGTCAGAATTGAACCCAAATCTTGAGTGTACGATGTAACCAGGGTAACACTAGACCACCAGGAAGCGCATGGACAGCACAACTTCCATCGATCGATGATGAAGCAATTTCCTCAAAACTTTCTTTTAATATCAAGGGATGACAACTTGTTTTTGTTTTTTTTTTGTTTTTTTTTTTTTTTTGTCACTGCTCACAATGACTGCTATTATTTCTTAATTCTTTCTACTGAGAGACTTCCACTTTCTTCTCTGTAACTTTGCGGGCTCATTTGCATGAATCCTGGAGAGGTCGGGATGGCGTCTTCACTAACGATCTCCAAACTTTCTCGTTCACTCGCACCTTAACGACCCGAGCAAGCCCCCTCCATTTTATTTAGCTCACAACACGCTTTCCGGAAAATTACTCCCCAAAGTAATCAAATATTTTGAAAAATTTAATTACTTGAACATCAGGCAAGTGGGGGAGATGGAAGTGGGCAAGAAAGGGGCCCGCAAAAACGTTGCACCTTGAGTGTTAGACTTGGCAGTGCTTTTCTCCTTTCAAGTTCCTGGCAGGCCTCTAACGGAAGTTCAGTTTCAGTCGCTGCTTCTTAAAGTCTTACTTTTAATTTTATTTTTCCTCTTTTATTTGTTGCAATTACTTCTTAACTTCGTGCCTTATCATCAACATCATCGCACATGCGTATTTAGAACAATCAACTGCCGCGGATAGTGAAAACAACAAAGCAATATTGGCTATGAATCGAATTGGAAAAGCAACAACTTTAAAGATTTTTTTCTCTCTTCAGTAACACTTTTTCTGTTATGCCTGTTTATTAATATATTCAGATATAATACATTATACGATACTAGTAGCACCTTGTTTCAAACATGACTAACTTGCATATTTTCCACGATTTAAGTTTCAAACGTTTTTGGCTTGCATAGATAGAACAAATAAAAGGAATATATGACCTTCAAAACAGTTGACAATACCACACATTGTTTGGTTGCTACAGAAACAAAAGAAATGTCAATGCTGTTATAATTATTAACCGCACTAGGCGCAGTAAACACAAACAAACGAAGACGATATTTAGAAAAATTAAATGTAATATTTCAACATGTATGATTACTAAATGTTTCCATAAAATCTCCAGATAAAGATAAACTTCTGTATCTTTGGAAGTTTTAAAAATATCCTGTCTGTAATGCAAATTTTTGTTAGCAATCTGTATTTCAGTCTCCAACTGAAACAAAACATCGTCTATATTGCCATAGCAACGACATTCAAAACTATCTTACAGGAGAACATTTTATTTATAAAACAAATGCCTGCAAGATTAAAATTAGACTGATTCCATGGTTTAGCGGTAGCGTAGCAACTACTCCGGAGGTTTTAGGTTTGAATACTGGTCAGGTCCAGCTTTTCGGTTATGCTATTTTTTTGCAGCAGTTTTTCCTTACTCTGGTACCTTTAAGACGCCAAGGACTCCGAGTTCATTTAGAGTATCCCGGCCTCAGAAGTCCGCTACAGTATAGCTGTACCAGGGAAGAAGGGCCACATTATTCATAAGAGCAATGAGTTAACATTGGAAAATAATTAAATAAAAAAAAAGTATGCAGTAAAAGTACTTAAGTTCTTAACAGATTATCTGAAATTATAAAACTTCTAATTTTTTTCAAACGTTTCCTGAAATCAGCAATTTTTCACTTAGTACACTTGTATCACAATATGATATTTTTACAAAAAAAAAGTTTGCATTGAAAAAAGGCTTTGTATTTCTTTAATTTTAGACCGGGAGGATTCTAAATAATAATAAAAAAAAATTATTCGTGCTTCGTTATTTTATTTACTGTAACATTATATATTCACAGTGTATTATTTTGCCAAAAATATTAGTAAATGCTGTTTATAATTGTTCTAGTGCTGTTATGGCCTATAGCAGCACAATATGCTTATGAACCATGTGTTTCTGTAGCAACCAGTCCGTGTGTTATAAATTCCAACTTTCAGGGCCTATCCATTTTAGCGTGAATTAAACTAAATACATGGTCATGCAAAATTTGCAATTAAAACATTTCGTCCTTGTCAATGTTTAACGCTAATAGCATCTTAAATGGTTTCGCAAAAATATCGTTTTCCTCAGAATGTAAATTGTTCCGTGACCGATATCGTTAATTTACGGTTTCTTGAACCGAAGATATGAGATTCGAATCGCGCCAGAACTGAAATAGCTTTCTGAATTTCCAGATTTTTAAACTTTATGTATTAACATGTAAAAATTATTTTTATATTTTATAATCATTGAGCATATATTTAACTTCTACAGCATTACAAATGAAAGTAAGCCACGCAATATTCTTATATTTAACAATAATGCAAAACCTACCTTGTTATTTCTTCAAGAAGTTTGCAGGGGTCTGCTGCATAAAACTTCACTCCAAAGTATAACGTGAAGGGGTCTGTGCCTGAAAAAAAAAGCTATTTTAGAACAACGCTTCCACTTTGTGTAATTATAAAGTACACAAGCAAACATTTTGTATGTGCTTTTATGTTATTATTTAAAAGTAACATCCAACCTTACATTAGAGTAAATGTTTATATAATAACGAAAACGCAGTTTAAAAAGACACACTAACTTAGTTATAAACAATACAAGTTTTATTATAAACACTTTTGTTTAGACGAGCTGAATTTTTAATATTAAAATGCTTTAGAAATGGAAAATGCTAAAATCAAAACTTACACCATTTTAGCTGATATGTTAGGAATTTCTCTCTTTTCATATTCTGTGCTGTAGTTCTAACAACTAAATGTCGATCCTCTGGTTTCTATGGTAACCATACTTGCCTCGTAAACCCAAGATCCCGGATTTAAACCCGGCCATGGCCAATGGACTTTTTGTGCGTAAAAATCCTAAGTATGGCTTCCTTCGGAAGGGATGTAAAGCCGTAGGTCCCATGTCGTAGATTTACGGCATGTAAAAGAACCTGAAGCCTGAAAGAAGAGGCCTCTGAGCAAAATTTATCGGCCATTTCACGCCCTGAATTGAATGACCTGAGATGTTAAAGAGCGTCCGTAAATAAACCAAACATTACTACTAACTACTAAATATGCCTTCCTTTATTTTCTCCAATTTTGAATCACATTAATACTTCTGTATGACTTCAGATTATTGACTTGCACCTATATTAGGTAGGTACACAAAAATGTCCCTTACTATGACTTCAAACTGATGAATGCTTAAGCTCCTACCCTTGCGTTTGTCTTATGTTTCAAAATGCCACACTATATATAGCCCCTGGGCTTGATTTTTTAAGGACAATGGTCGAAAGACAACAGCAAAAAGTAGTTGCACAATTTGGAATCCGGGAGCGATATATCCGTGAGCTGATATCATTAAATATTTCATTTTATTGTCTCGAAAACCCAAGGAAAATAGAATGGATTAGAAAAAATCATACACACACACACCGCTATACCATTCGTGGCACACTCGTATATGTCTCTTTCTATTTGCAGAAATTCCTGTGCCTGGCTTTATCCTGAAGTTCTGCTTTAATCTGAAAGATGCATGAGAGGTAACTTTAGTACCCTAAGGGGTATTTGCAGTTATCCATTTCTTTTCTTTGGTATACTAGTATGTTCAAATCTGTGAAAATCCACTAATACTCTTTCGTATTTTGCTTCCTTCTTTCTGTCTTGCTATTGATTTTTTAAAATTTCTTCCGTAGATAATTCCGATTATGTTATCATACTACCCGTTATATACCGTCATATTACTGGCATCTGAAAAAAAAGAAAACGAAATATATATTTGTTTTTCGTAAACGTTTAACGTTATGTTTAACTGCCAAGGTCTTTCAATGGAATGAATGAAATGACACGACGAAAATGAATTCGCAGTTCTTACAGTCCAAAGTTACCTGATATACACCTGAAAATTCAAAAAAAAAAAAAAAAAAAAAAAAAGAAAGAAAAGAAAAGAAAAGAAAGAAAGAAAGAAAGAAAGAAAGAAAAACCTCAGGCAACATATCTTGACTTGGGACCGAACACAAGCTCGCCAGTTGACAACCTGACACAGTAGCATTTATGCACACTCCCTTGCAGCACGTCACTATTTCAATCATGTATTCCTATCAGCGTTTTTTTTAATTTGTTTATTTACGGACGGTCTTTAACATCTCAGGCCATCAGCGTCCCATTCAATTCAGGGCGTGAAACGGCCGACAAATTTTGCTCAGAGGCCTCTCTTTCAGGCTTGAGGTTCTTTATCGTGCCGTAAATGTACAAGGGACCCACGGCTTTACTTCCCTTCCGAAGGAAGCCATACTTAGGATTTTTACGCCCTGGTACTGGCCTGGATTGAACCTGCAATCTTGGGTTTAGAAGGCAAGTATGGTTACCACTACACCATCAGGACAGACGTTTCAACCACGTATTCCTAGCAGCGCGTTCTAGCATGCTCGTCAAATGTCAATACTGAAAGTATTGTGTTATATTCATACCTGTATATTATTGAGAATGATTTAGATTCATACATTCGAGAACGACGCTTAGAGTAAACGAAGCTTTTTCGAAATCTAACTGTCTTTTTAAAAATATGTTAATTCCTTTTACGTTGCAATTTTATTTTCTAATGCTTTGTAGATTTTCGTTTTTGTCTACGAATAATACAATACCTGATTCAGCTTCTCCAAGAGGGAGTTTATTTTTGTGGCATTTCCCCTAATATGATTAAAGGGAACCAGGAAATAAACACATGACAAGCACCACATTCACTGCCAACAAAACAAATTCGCTCTACTTTGAATCCAGCTTTACGGAGTACCTCCGACGTTATCTGAAATTGGACTCACTGTTTTTGTCTGCAGGGCTACAATGATGTTTTCTAACTGCTAGTGTCTATGCACGCTACTATATATATATATATATATATATATATATATATATATATATATATATATATATATATATATATGCTTTCATTAAATTAAAAAAGTCATATAAAAATAAAAGACACACATAGACAGAATTTCATTATTTGTCCTATATTAATGGTGCGCTTCATACTGTGTAACAACACAAACCGCTTTTCTGTATGTTAAGTTTTCACATGCATTTATGTCTTTGTAATATTTTAAAAAATATCTGCATTCAGATTTATCAATAAGTATTTTAATACACATTTCCATTGTAAATTTACTTTGTTGAATTTATACTCTAAATCGCCCTACATTCCTTGCAAATTGTAGTGGAAATACTTAAAGTTCAGAGAACCGCGTAACAAAAATTTAACAACCAGAACATATGTAAAGGGTTGCTGAATTTTGGCATCTTTTGCCAAAATATTTTGCTGTCAATCTACAGGTAATGCAGTTGAGACTGGACGGTAATGTCCCAGAAACGCTCAAGTACAAAGATGTGTTGTACATGTTTAAGGATTCGGGTTATGAGGTAAGGCGGTGACGGGGATTCCAAGCGATATTCCCACGGTGGACCACGGCATACTGGGATTTCCCCATGGTCGCACAGCAGGTCATGTGATGCAACATGCATGAGATGATTTTGAATTTCTACTTGTCGCTTCGGTTACACCTAGACTGTTGCAAGAGAAAATATTGTGAAAACTGAAGTATTCGATCAAGTATGATCTAGGCAAAGACATGAATATATTTTTATTTATTTATTTTTAACCTTCGAAAATTGAGTTTGTAGAAAAGTATGTGATAGGATTTTTCTAAACGCCAATCTACTATTTAAATATTCCACTCTTTATGCATAATTTGTTTATCGTAGGTCCGATTGAATCGAACGATAATGATATTTTACTACACATTCATTGATTTTGTAAATTGGTCAAAATAAACAGGACTTTTTTTTTCGTTTAAACTCTTTAAATAGCTAAAAACTTAATAAATTTATATTATGACACAATTTTTTATATGAGAGGGTCTTGCACGCTCGTTGAGAGGCATGAATGCAAAAAACTGTGGCTACGTTTCATTTTTTTAAAATTACTTTTTCCCCATTCCATATATTCAAAAAAATGAATTTTAAATACATTTTTCTTCAGATTTTCAACAATTAACCAGAAAATATAAACAAATAAATTCCATATTTTAAGAAATCTTTTATATTGCACAAAATATGATAGTTCATTTGAACAATTAGGGGGGAAAAAAGTGAAAAACGTAACATTAAAAAGCATAGGTTTTTCCCCCCTAGACAACCAGGGCAGGAAAAAAATCTATATAGCAATTTGTTTGTCAACATCAAATTAATATATTAATATTTTATTTGCTCAAAATTATAAATTCTGCACTACGTGGAAGATTTAGCACACAAATAAAATAAATAATAATGTAACATTTCAACTTTAAAGATATTAACATGTGGGTTTGACCATATATTATAGTGATCTCTGATATAAAATGTGAAGAAATTTGTTGAAAATTGCAATATTTAGAAAATTCACCTTTCAGTTTTTTTAAAACAAGAATTATGAAGCCTTCAAAAATAGCACTGTAGAGACTTACTGTCGAACTAGCGCAGATGTATTGCAGAGATGACTAACAGTTACTTAAGTACATGAGTTTATTATAAATAGCACAAGGCTGAAGCTGAATACTGCTATAAAAATCAGGATTTTTTATCACCATAAACACTAACCCCTATGTCCTGTCAGTGCCTTCGTTTGCACTTAATAGCTTCAAGTTTCATATGCCTGTCTAGTTCAAAATATATATATTGTCATTAAGAATGTAAAGGTGTTTTTTTTTCTACAGTATACACCTAAAATGAGAGTTGGAAGAAACATGACATGTTTAAACAAATGTATTTGGTAGCTATGCAGTCGGAAATTGATTTTGCCAAAGTTACTGCGTAACGGCCTCGCCACCTTCCGAGGTAAATCACGTCAAGCAGTCAGAACTCTTAGCTTTTGTTTCTTTCCTAGTTTACCAGTAGTGAATACGCACTCATTATCATTGTATATGTTCCAAGTGCCTATCTTCCACTTTAACACATGCCTCAATTATTTTGAAAATGCTTTGAGTTACTCCTTACAATTTATTCGAATGGGAATTTGTAACCTAGATATTGGCTATTTTGTTTCAGCGTCTTCATTTATTTTATTTCAGATACAGCATATATTTTATATGGATGGGAATGCAGGAGCTGAGTGGCTTTAAGCGCACTGCATACAAATAAACAAATTTGGTGGATTAATTGTGTTAAAGACTTTCGAGAAAGAGTTCCTAACAATCTATTTCATCAAGCTACTCCTTGGTTAAAACTTTTTTTTAATGTCTCGGCTTCTTGACAATGAAAAAGATTGGGTTCAAGCTATGTTCACCAATGTAAAATTTGCGCTCCCGCTGGAGATATTGCTCTTAGGAATTCAGCACGAAATTCCCTCCTCGTACTAAATATATTCTTTATTTTTTATTTTAATGTACATCTCACTCTCGGCATTCTCCACAATACACAAATAATATAGGAAAACGTCTAGCATGCCTTTCATGCAGAAATGCAACTGATACTTTGGCGTGGCAAACACGACTGAGCAAATTCAATTGCCTGCGTCAGCAGAACTTTAATTCTGTCTTACTGGGGATCGTGCACTCACACTGAAGGTCAAACAGTACTGTACATATATTCCGATTGCGTAGCGGAATGAGGGTATTGTGTATGGGAATTTGGATCTTTAGCTTTATATATGAAACTATTAAACTATGTAATATTGCATTTACCAAAAACACAATACATACAACAAAATAAACACAATATCAAATAAAGATCATGGAATTATTTTCATGGTTTAAATTGTTGTTATTATATTTTATTTCATTATAAATGATAAATACAAGAGAATGGAGATGAAGAATTTCGGGCAGATAATTAGATAACAAAGATTTTTGCATCAATTACTTAACAAACACAAAATGCAGAAGTTAGGTGTATTGTTTTCTTTCAATTTTAATGTTTTCACTTTGAAAGCAATAGGGATAGTTAAAAAATGAAATATATTTGGTGACAGCTATATATATATATAACCATTTTGAAACAATTTCACTTTATCTGGGCACAGTAAAACGTTCTGTGTGCACTGCAAGTATTGAGTTCCAAAAGACTAACGCAAAATGTGGCTTGACAATCAGAATAACTGAATCATTGTCCATTGCATTTCTTTTTCCGTGCATTTCCTTTTTTTCTGGTAACCTTTACCGTGCATTTAATCATTCGGTATAATACTCCATTCCTGGTTGGTTCGAGTATAAAAGGAAGAAAGAAAAAAAAAACAGGATAGGAGACAAGAATCGGGAAAGGTTTCTCCTCTCTTAACTTCAGTTTTATATGACTATTCCCTAATTTAAATAACATTATGGGCAAATACAAAATCCTGTATCTTGCTTCCCCTACACACCCATTTGAATAATGCATACCTAGGCTGTTATCTGCGTGAATTAAGTCGAGGGAAACGGAAATGCCGATGAGATCGTCGCTATATCTTAAGAAAATGCATACGTAAGTAAGCAGGTAGACAGAAAATTTCGCCTGAGCGAAAGTGATAACAGGGGCATGAAAAAAATTCAGTGGCTTTAATTGGAAACTTCCTTTGAAAATCCCTTGTGCCATTTTCACTTATACTTTTGTTCTATTTCTTCTTGTTAAATAGATGCCTAAATACTTTCTATTTATGTTTTACTCATTTAGCCACTCATATTATACCTTCGATTACTTTTCTTTAACATATCTTCTAATCGCCATCAATTTTCTGTCATGACACTTTGCAATGTGATTTTATTTATTTTATTTACATATACGAAGCAAAATTTGTTAAGTATTGAACGCTTTAGATAAACATTATGAAAACTTATGAGAATTCTTTAACTATAAATAGTTAGCCGAAAACTTGTAACTCGTGGCAACAGGTGACTGGGGGCTATGCACTCTTAATTCTTCTGTACCTTTATGCTTGTTACCATAACATGTGAAACTGAAACACACCGTTGAATCCATGTTAGGAGAGTCATTCAAATTTAAACTGAACTTTAGTGTTCTGCTCTAGGATAGATGTGTGCAGGGTAGCGATCCAACGGATATTTCTGCATTACCAGTAGCGCTATGTCTGAGCAAGAGGTTGCACCGTACGTTGCGCAGCTGATTATCATTCGTTTTCTAACTAAAGTAAAGGTTTTTCAGGCTTCGGGCTCAAGAAGTTCCTCAGACAGTGGAAAATGAAAGCCACTGACGCCGGTCAGGGCAACATTCAGGCTATTTGTGGAAGTTAACCGATCCCTAAGTGTGCTCGGAATAGCTTCAGATATGGGCATACGTTGTTAAAGTGCACACGCCATTCTTTTTGAAGAATTAGGATTTTGAAAAGTGTCGGCGAGTAGGGTTCCAAGAGTGCTCACTGATGGACGGGAAAATGTTCGAAAGGACATCAATCAGAGACTTCTGAATCTGTGAGGAAGAAGGTTATTGAGCCGAATTGTGACCTGTGAGGTGACGTGGTTACAACACTATACCCACAAAAACAAGAGAACGAGTGGAGAAGCAATGATTGGTTGGTTCGGTTCAGGTCAAAACGCCTGTCAACCGGAATTTTTTTTTCTGACCGCATTTTGGGACTCCAATGGCGTGTTAATAATCGATTTGCTTCACTAACAAAGGACTATTGCAACAAAAGGCACAATCCATTCTTGATGTTTGAATGACAAAGCAGCCATAAGCCGGTAATCAATTAAGGAAACTTTACTGGACACTCCTAGAACACCCTCCTCCTTACAGTCCAGATTTATCCCCCTTGTGGTTGCCACATGCTAGGGACACTGAAGGAGGCATTGGGAGGGCAAAGGTTCAGCGACGACGCAGAGGTTGAATGTTATATGTGCAATTGACTTTTGACACGCCCTTTGATGAGGGAATAAAGAAACTATCCTTCCGGTGGAGAAAATGCATTTCTTTTGAGGGAAACTATGTAGAAAAATAATATTTTAATTTATATGGTTAAGAAAATTAAAAAAGTCGGCTTATATTTGAATGTCCCTTAATTTAGGACATTAATAACAATTAAAACGCTGGTGATCTGATTTCTAATGAAACAAAGTACTATCATTTCAGGGCGGCGCTCACAAAAAGTTAGAAAGACAAACCCATAAAAAGACTTAAAACTTTTCTGATCCCAAAAATTTTGGAAGTTTTTGAAAAATTTACCTGGTTGAAAGGCCGAGAGAATTTATTTGCTGAAAAATACAAGTTAATATGCTATTCGCATAAAATAAAGTTGTAAATAACGCTCCTACTAATATATATTATTTTACGACATTTTATAGGACCAGGTAAGAATTATGATTGTTATATAAAATAAGGAAAAAAACTAAACACCATAAAACAAACCGAAAACTAACATTCTTCCCATTAAAAATAACCGAGAAAAAAAAATTAAAAAGAAGATTTCTACTAAACCCAATAAAATTAATATAAATCGAAAAATGTAATTTTGTAAATATTTCCACCAGCTGAGAAAGCATTAAGCAGTAAACGCCAACAAGGAGAAATGAGATCAGCCCAGCTATAACATCAACCTTACTCCACCGATAAAATCCATGGCCTTGCTACTAAATTATAAAATGATCCCTGGAATCTCCTTAAGGATAAAAAAAAGAAGAAAAACAAAGAGATGGGAAAAGGCAGCACAAAAAGAGCCCCCTTTATTAGAACATCATTATTAGAACATTAATACCCAGATGACACACGCAGCATTTCCTAGAAATGACTGCCGATGCGGGCTTGAGGCAGAACTTAATAAATGCATTTGTTTCCCGAGAGATTTAATATTAGCGATTTTCTAAAGCTTCTGCTTGGATTCTTGTTTCTGCAGGACGTCTAATTCCTTAATTGCTTTTCGCGTTCTCCACCCCACCATTCCCCTAAAACCATCTTCTAATTAATCCCCGGGCTCCTTTAGCTATACTGTGCTGAGGAAAGTTCGTTCAGACCGGCGCGGGAAGTACTGCCCTACGCACAGTGCTTTCAGACCAACTTACCATTGTTTTTGTTATTATTATTGCTAAATGCCGTGTCATAAGATAAGACTATTTTATTGATACCTCTCTCTTGAGACCAAAAGGCAACACTAAATAGTATTTACATTGTATGCTGATGGTAAGAACTATGGATAATATATTGTAAATACAAAGAGAATAATTTAAAAGGACGTGTTTTGGATTAATAAAAAATAAAATAGATTATTTAGTATTTTAGGCCACCTAAGTATAGCGATTGCAGCAAATGTAATTTAAACTTCTTCCCGAAGTGCTGCCAGTGTAGCTGGTTTTCTACGGTATACAACATCCTTAAGAAGTTCCCCATGCGTGCAATTGTTACTCCCTTTGGCGGTTCTGTTCTGCGCACACGTCTCCATTGCCTTTGAACTTCAACAACATTCTCGGTTTTCCAATACCACTTAAAATTTTTCTGCTGTTCAAACGATAATCTTGGCTCCATTTGGTTGTAGCAACTCTAGCATAACGTAATGTGAGTCACATCTGCTTATAGAACATCATACGATAATCTTGGCTTCATTTGTTCATTGTTGATTTACCTGTCACGTAGCAACGCTATCATAATGTATGTGAGTCACATCTGTGTACAGAACACATTACTGTTGTTTTTGGGCCCAACTTTGAAATATATTAATTAGACATCTACTGTGAAAATGTGTATATTTTTATGGCACCCTCGGTATATGCAAAACTTTGTGTTAAAAGAAAAAAACATATGCTAGGTTAGGTTAGGTTAAGCTTATATGTAAGTTAACTTATAGTGCTAAAAGCAAATGCGTATGCATTTTCCTCTTATTTACTTCACGTGTTACATTACTACATTACAGTTTCCCATTTAATTTCACTGTATACTGAATGTGGTTAACTATTAACATGCATCCCAGAAGTTAATTTTTGGCGTACCGTCTGCATTTGTTACACACTACTTGGGCTCGGCTCTCGCCGCTGCCGTTCGTTAAAGGAGGCATGACTGCAGGCCAAATTTCGTCAGTCTGTACGGCTAAGTAACATCTATTAAGCCGCAATAGCTATTGTTGCATTGCTGTATAACTGGTCACATTAATCATATTGTAATAGTTAGTTAACCATTCTTAATAAGAATGAAGTGAAAATGAATAAAATTTTAAAAGGCACTTTGCCCATATCCACCGCGACCCTGGAGCCCCGAATCACAGTTTAGGAACCACTGCTATAGCCTAAGCTACATAATGACTCCGCCGTAGTCAAGCATAGCATTTGTGCTTCTCAAGCGGCCCGGTTAGTTTTCCTAACTGAAGATTTCTCAAGGGTTTTTCCTCAGTCTTTTAAGTGAATGTCCGAGAAACAGACCACAAGGTCTCCTGAACTCATTCGTTTATATTATCATCTGGCATAATGCTATAAATCAATCAATCAATCATTGTGCAGTGCCGTATATTGGTTCGAGAGTCTGAATATTTTTATAGTACTAAGTCTTGAAGATTGTGGCCTATTGAAAATTACGATTTCTTCGCTCGCGAACAGTTTTGAAGACATTTTAATCCATTTTGCTTTAACACAGGCACATTAGCATCTAATTTCAACACTTGTATCGCTATTTAACTAGAACCATGGATTCCCTATCTCAAATTTATTGTCTACTGTCTTTGAAAGCATTCTGTTGCGGCTCATTAACATAAAATATGTACTACACACTTTTATTACTTTCTGTTTTGGCTTATTGTTATTAAAAAGTAGCATAGCAGAGAGAGAAAAAAGTTTCTCTTAAACAAAATGAAGTCAATGGAGAGCAAAAACCTTGAATTTGGTCGGAAATGAGCATCACTATTGAGTTAACTGGCGTGGTTCATTCATGTTATTTATAATGCTGGTTCTGGGTAACTGTAAAGTATCTCTTGACACACTGTGAGCCCTTGCTCTAAACGAAAATGAAAAAGAAAGAACCAGAAAAGAGGATGTCAGTAAATATTTTAAAACCACGAGCTTCACTCTGGTCTTGGCTCAGATAAAGACATAAAGCTCTCTTTTTGAAATTTCGTGACTAAAACGAGAGGTGCAACAGAAGTGCTAAAAAGTTACAGTTTCCAAGACGTTTCTAAAAATAATTTATGTAAAGCTGTTCACAGATTTTCCCTTAAATAGGCACACTTCAGTCCTTTAATCCTTCTTCATGAAACATGGATATTGCATCTTCCATAATTTGAACACATTTCCAGGTACTTAATACGTGCAAGCTGAACAGAAGGGTTTTCTTAAACAGGCGTCATATCGTAATTAAAATCTCTTCACTTAAACCTCGCACTAGCGTGGGGGAAAAATTGCCTTTTATAAGCGAGTGTAAGCAGCACTTGAAAATAGGTGTTGATGGTCGTTATGGAGGTATATTATTGCTCTGGCTCATCAAAGCAGGTCTGCAGCCTAAAGAACTACATCGCCATTTTATTCATGAGATACGCTGGAGCACCTGCAGTTCTTAAAGAGAGAACACCCGTAGAGAATCAACCTTCCTTAACACCATTATGATAAACATGCATGTAAATATATCTATTTATATTAGGTCTATAATAAGGCTTTAGAAACAATTCGGAAAGGACGTGCCTATTAATAGCTCGAGAGTTTAAATTAAAATTGTTGTGCTGATTTTTTTTTCAGTATTCACTTTACTTTACATATTTCAATACAACTATTTCACTCGTCTTAAAATACACCAATGAAACGAAACAAAAATTTGAAGTTTGACCAATTACAGCCGGATTACGGAGTGAAATTAACGAAAAAAATTATCAAATCCGTTTTATCGTGCGACTGCATTTATCTTGTGGTCAGTGTAGCCAACTCTATATCTCCACTATATATAATTCCAGAACACGCATCACTGACCACTTTTGCGAGACGGGGTGGGGAGCTATTGATAGCAACAAAAGCATGGACAATCGACAATCATAACGCAAAATGGAGGGTTATTCAAAGCGTTTTGGTGATGCGTCAAATGTGCAAATTGATCTTGTCATTAGGAATTCTAAACCACAGAATACAAAGAAAAATAGACACACTGTATGTTATCTTTTTTTTTTATCTCAGTTGGTATTAGAAAATCGAACAGTAGCGATTGTAATAGTCGAGTTTTGTTCATTTCAGTCTCACGGTTTCTAAATAGATTTTCATAACAAGTATTAATATTCTGTGTGCGAATTTCAAATATATATCACTCTTGTTCTGGTTCTATTCATGAAATAGTCCTAAACCCGTATTTTGCTCTTCTCTATTGGCATTACTAACAATGGGCATTCTTCCGTCGCAAGATTGCTTAAAAAGGTTAAGTACAAATATACAATTATTACAATTTTGTAAGCCAAGTTTAGAGGAATTGTATTTAAATTCTTATTTTTATTCGTGAAATAGTTCTTATAAATATCACTTGAGAGTCTGAGCTTTCCAAATAAACTCATGAAGGCAGTGAGTGAATTTATCGGCAATCTCAGAACCTCTCTCTCTCTCTCTTGCTCTCTCTCTCTCGCTCTCTCTCTCTGAATAGTGTTTAACGTCCGTTTTCACTACTGAGGCAACACAAGCGGAACCCTCTGGTGATATTACTGTAATAATATGATCTTCGCAGCGTTGCCAATTTAGGATTTAGTCTTTTTACTTCGTCTTTATCCTAAGTATGGCTTCCTTCGGAAGGGAAGTAAAGCCGTGGGTTCCGTGTCGCACATTTACGGCACGAAAAAGAACCTCAAGCCCGAAAGAAGAGGCCTCTGAGCAAAATTTGTCGGCCGTTTCACACCCTGAGTTGAATGGGACGCTGATGACTTTTTTTTTTTGAGTAGTGTTTAACGCCCGTTTTTACTACTGAGGCACCACAGGCGGTGGACACTGATGATACATGAAATGAAATGATAAATTGGGAAAGGATTTTTTTTTTTTAAGGAAGGAAGCGTTCCAGGCCTATGTTTAGGTACCTCCCCGGCATTTGCCAGTTATGAAGACTGAGGAAAACCTGGAAAAAACCCCAGTCAGGGAGGACGGTCCTGGCGGGATTCGAACCGCAGACCTCCCGCTCACGAGTCCGTGCCTTAACGACCTCGGCCACCCGTGGCGGTGCTGATGACTTGAGATGTTAAAGAGCGTCCATAAATAAATCAATCAAAAAAAATTCGTCTTCGGTCCCAATTTGTTAAAAAACCTCTTTGGGCAGTTTAGCTCTTTGAGATAAATTCTGTTTTTTTATTTTTATATATCTTGAGTATAATCTAAGGTTTTATGTAATGTACCAACTCATTAACATTATTCTTTCACACATTTAGCATCTTTTGCTATATTCGTTCTCACACTCCCTCACTCTAATGAGAACGTAGAACGGGTGTTCAGTGCAATGATGTAGTGAAAAACAAATCAAGAAATAGAATGCAACTTCTTTTGCTATTGCAATTCTCTCAATACAGTGTGGGACGAAAATAAGTAACAGCAATTGTTACACGTGAAGTTACAAAAAGGGCCAATGATCGCATAGGAATGACTGTCGTGTATCAAAGTGCTGATAAAGGCTGTGAATCTGGACCTTCAAGACAGATTGAAAGGAGGAAGATGACTACATGACAATATAAACGTTTTAGTAATTATGTTCTTCAGATTTAAGGTCAATTTTATTATTAATATTATTATTTGTGGGTTGGTTCTTGGGATGGCACGTCGATGATAGAATATATTAAACCCCTTTGAGGTGAAATTTACCTCGTTTTTAGTACCAGCCTCTGATGTAAATGTCATTAAGAATGATGTTTACGTACTTTAATTCCAATTTTATTTTTTTAAAGAGGGTTTTATTGTTGAGTTTTTCTTTATATTTCATTACAATTTAATCAAATTTACAATTTAAACATATCTTCTCAATCATAAACTTGATAACGATAACGCGTGGACTCGCATTCGGGAAGTACTGGGTTCAAATCTCTTCCCGACTTTGGGTTTTTACGTGTTTTTCCGTGGTCACTTTGGTTAATGCTGGGATGACTTTTCTTCTCTCTCATTCTCCCTCGTTTCATTCCATTGTCCAAAGTTTCAGAGTTGCAAGGCAAGACGATGTGCGTTGGCGGTGAGCGGTGTGCAGTGGTGGAATTTATTCTTTGGAAAAAGATCTGGAACTCATTGGAGGGGTTTCCTCTGCCAGTATCGCAACTGATAAAAAGAAGAAAAAAACTGGGAAATTTTAGATACTTCACCTGCGTCCATATCTGCTGCAACAACAAACCTGTTCGGCTTCTTATCCTCCACTTCCTTCCGGAGATTAACTAGGATACAAAATACCATCTTCGCACTTCCGCGCCTGAAATCCTCGTCTGTGCCGCCTATTACTTTCTATTTCATCCATTATCAGACATTTCTTTCTTGAGCCGTATGTTTTATAATCGTGTTTCTGTTAAATTTTCTGGGTATCTTTTTTAATGCTTATTTAATATTTCATTAATCCATTTCTTGCATGTCATATAACGTGTATGTTACTTAACATTGTACCCAAAGCACTATTCACGCAAAATAGATTAAAATATTAAATTTACCAACATTATAATACCTTCCATTTTTAGAGCTTGCTTCGCTGCCCTAATACACCAAATGGTAAATTGAAAATGTTCACTGTTTCAAAATCAAATAAGCAAGTTACAGAGTATCATTTTCATTAATGATATTTGTATTAATTTTTCAACTATAATATATGAAAAGCATACAGTAAATAATCGCAGTGTTGTTGCAACTCACTCTACAAAGAATTTATCGAGTGCTTTCTGGCAATCTAGTCGTATGTCACCGTTTTCCAGTCCTTAACTTGGGCATGCAGGCAATTCGTACCGCCTCGCTGTAAGTGCTGCAGCGAAATAGCTTTTAAGATTTATGTTCTAGGTTTACCGAGTTTATTTCGCAGTAAAAGCGCGCGCGCGCGCTCGTTCGGCCTAGGATGGGACCTTTCGCGTTTGGGTACCGTGTCATCTGATACACCTAACCATAAATTACAATATACGCGTGGGTTTAACGCTGGGTGCGCGACTATCTCATTAGCAAAGTGATCGTTCGGCTACGGAACAATGCGCCTGTCTATCCAAGCATTCTCGATGAACGCTGTTCGCCGGATAATCATCTCGATTCAAGGTGGATGGCGAGGACTGGCGCGTCATTTACCCTCTCCATTGATTCTAGCGAACATTTCGGTCCATGTGTTCACACACTGCATCCAATTAACAGTTTAACTCTATTGTCCATCATCAACTGCATACAACGCCGATTCGACCTTTCTCTCACTTGCTTTTTCGATACTTTTTGTGTTAGTTAATTCCACTCAATCAATGTTTGCTGCATGTCTCAATGGTTTATGCTTTTCTGTGTGCTAGAGTTCAAATATTCAAAGTGTTTCTGGCTGTGTAGTATTCTCTAAGGTTTTGAGAATAATAGCAGTTAAAGACATGCTCCAAAAGCATTCCAACATTTGCTGCTGATTAACACCAACATCGATCATTTACTGCGTTTCCTACGATATAAGAAAACCTGGATATGAACCTGAGATTTCTCTCAGCAAAACCGTGCAGGCTTGGGAGCATGGTATTTTTAGTGAGTAGACTGCAGCAATTATCAACTTGATACGAGGGTAGGTCCATAAGTTTCCGGCATCGCCGATAAGGATCATCGCTTTCCCAAAATCCTTGTCTGGTGTCATGTCCTATCTGTTAAGTAAATAATTGCAGCTGTAACTTCCCATCTGCTGTGTTCAGTTGTTCAAATATAGTTGCACAAAGAAGGCTATGTGTAGAAGATTGTGATATAATCAAAATAGAGCATCCAGTTGTTATTAAGTTCTTCACAAAAGAAGGGCGTAATCCAAATGAAATTAAACAGCGATTGGACGGTGTATATGGTGAAGCACCCCCTTCATATTCTACCGTAAAAGAATGGGTTAAACCTTTTCGAATGGATCGAGAAAGCATTGAAGACGGATAGCGTGGAGGTCAGCCCTTGAAGGTGCTCACTCCTGAAAACATCGCTCCTGTGGAAGGAGAAATTATAGAAGACCGGCGGCTCAAAGCTACAGAAATAGCAGCAAAGTTGGGCTGCTATTTCTGTCAGTCCTTCGAATTATTCATGAACATTTAAATACGAACAATGTTAGTGCAATATGGGTGCCTAGACTTCTTTCCTCAGTCCAAAAGCAGCAACGAATCATCTGTTGTCAGGCATTTTTGGAGCTCTGCCGTGGCAAAGAGAAAGAGAGACAGAAGTTCTGCAAACCATTGTTACAGGAGATGAAACTATGGTCCTATACTATGACCTCCTTGTCCAAAAGAAAATCAATGGATTGAATGGCGTCAACATGGCGAAGCACAGCCTCTAAAGGCCAAGATTACTCAGTCAACCAAGAAGAGCATGGTCACACTTTTTGGGACTGTGAAGGAATATTCTTCATTGACTTCATTCAAAGGGAGGAATACCACAGTAAATGGGGAGTATTATGCTGGCCTGCTGCACAGATTACGTGCTTCCATCAAAAGAGAAAAGGCGAGGAAAGTTGAGTGGTGATGTGCGCCTTCTTCACGACAACGCACCTGTGCACACAGCTCTTGTTGCAAAGGAAATTATGAAGAAATGTGGCTTCAAGGAGATCGACCATCCACCCAAAAGCCCAGATGTAGTTCCCCGTGACTATTTCCTCTTCTCAAAACTCAAGAAGGATCTTCAAGGAAGGAAATTTAAGTTTGACGATGCTGTTTATGCCCATTTTGCAGACAAGACTTCTCATTTTGGGGGGGGAGGGAGGATTGAAATGATAATTCAAAGATGTTAGAAATGCATTGCAATAAAGGTTAACCATATTGAAAAGTGAAAAATAGTTTTTGTTTTTATCATACCGAGAAAATGGTTAGGCCGGAAACTTATGGACCTACCCTCGTATATTTAACTTATCCAAACTGCAGTGTTTTAGAATGAATAACCAACAATTTACAAGCAGAATACTCTCATCGCAGAGTACATGATATTTTCGCCGTAGACTCATACACCATTGTGCATACATAAAACTTGCTCAACATCAAAATGTTGGCGAACTTTATACAACTAATAATGTAAAATCGCTGAAAGGAAAGTGATGACAGCGTGGTTAAAAGTAGCAAAATAATAAATCCAAAACGTTTCATTTCTTTCAGTGCTAACTTCTGGAAGACGTTGGACACCCTTACCTAAGCCCTTTATGTTGATGTCTAAGAAGGAGCGTCTTACTGCGACACTGTACTGCAACTTTTGCTGTTCATTACTGAACCAATTCGAGCAGTGTTTGATTCAAACCAATGCAATACATTTCGAGGTCAAGATGATCAGCACGAGGGGCTGATATAATACGTCCTTATCGAAAGTAAAACACCCAACGTGCCACCGTCTAATATGCCACGGTTTCATTGCAGATGCTTATTGGAGACCCGCATGGTTTTTTGTCATGTACAGTCTCAAAGTTAATCCATATAAGCTGCTCGCTTTTAGAAAACATTGCTTTTCACCACTACTTGTCAGCTAAACATTAGACTGTCACACGCCGTACACAATGACTCCCTTCAGAAATGCTTAAAGCAACAACGCCCTCACATGTTCAATAACAATGTGTCGATAGTTTTGCCATTACATTCTTTCGAGCTCTCACATTATGGAAAATAAAGTATGTACTTTAGAGCCTGGTTAGTCCGTAATCTTTTACACCTTAATAAAGTGCAGCCTGCAAACCATGGATACCAACTCTTCTTTTTATTTTAAAAGTAAATTAGCAAGAATCGTATTTAAGGGGGTTAACACTGATATTCCTTGTCAATATTTTTTCATCTGTCAGGGATTCGAATTCCGCAAGGACTGCCCTCCCTGATTGAGGTTTTTTACACATTTTCCTCAGTCCTCATAAATGGCAAATGCCGGGGAGGTACTCTAAACTTAGGCCTAGAATATTTCCTTCCTAAAAAATACTTTCCCAATTTATCATTTCATCTCATCAATGTCCACCGCCTATTGTGTCTGAGTAGTAAAAACGGCGTTAAACACCATTAAAAAAAATCAGAATGGAATTTAATCGACAATTTTAAAGCATGGAGCTCAAAAATTAATAACTGATAGGTTTTTTTTCCCCCACGTTCATTTTTTCCCCTATGATCTCTGCTTCGATTAGACTAGGGATGTAAGAAGCATATTCGCATAACATGATTTAAATGAAATAATAAATAAAAAGAGTAAAATTTTAATATAACTTTAAATTTACTGTTAAAATGAATAAATGTGCTATTAACTATTATAACCTCAAATGTTCATTTTTTTAAAAGTGCTCATCATAATACGAAGTTATGATATAATTGATACAAAAATTGTCGTAAATTGTAATTGTTATAATATTATTCAGTTTTATTTTATTTAATATATATCTCCACGCGATTTTGCTTGGAATACAAACTAATAAATTAGTGTATGTTTTTTGAAAGATCATACAGGTAAGCCAAATTGCTTCAATTGTGATTTGTACTAAAAGAACAAAAAAAAAAAAAAAAAAAAAAAAAAAAACATCGTTTTCGCAGTGCAATTATTTTATCTAATTTTCCCCTTGTTTATTTTTCTTAGGCAATTTAATTGAGTTTTCAAATCATGCTTGTTGTCGTTAGATAATTATATCGGGACCAGCTAATTTAATTGAGGTTAATATTCGTTAACCTCAATTAAAGTACCGAAAAATTATCAGCACTCGTGTATTACTGAAGATAATAACTAAAATAATCTCTATGATCTGCCTTTGCAAACTTTAACATTACGTTTCTAAAGGACCAGTAGATACTTAACGTACTACCAAAGCTTCGATTCGAAATGATATCACATAATAAACGGACAAAAGACGTCTATTTAGCGCAGTCGATATAATAATTGATCAGGTAAAAAAAAAAAAAAACATCATTGTTATTGAATTCCAGCTCGTTGATTTAATGTTTAATCTTTGCATCATATGTATGAACCTCATACATTTTAGAAATAATATATAAATATACTCCGCATGACCTGAACCTATGAACTATGAAACTACTGTCTGTCCCATTTATTACACCACAAAGTTAGATGGAAAACTCCTTTTAAACTAAGATATAGCTAAGATATCTTAGTCCTAAAAGCTTCATGTAGCATCTTATAAAGATATCGACATTTTCTCTTCGCAAAGCTGTATCATTTATTCGCTACGGTTTTTTAATAGTGTTTAACGCCCGTTTTTACTACTGAGGCACCACAGACTGTGGACACTGATGATACGTGATATTAGGAAAGGAGTTTTTAAGGAAGGAAACGTTCCAGGCCTAAGTTTAAGGTGCATCCCCGGCATTTGCCATTTATGAGGACTGAGGAAAACCTGGAAAAAGAGGACGGTCCTGGTGGGATTCAAATCCCAGACCTCCCGCTCATAAGTCCGCGCTCTAACGACCTCGGCCACCCGTGGCGGTGATTCTACGGGGTGAACAATCCTTCACGCAATCGGTTTGGCGGCGTGTGGCTACTTGAGCAAGATTTCTACTCACACTGAAAACTCATGGAGGGGAAATAGCGCTACCGGCAAGTCCCGCGGTTGCGCCAAGCATTGCTCAGCCTGTATAATTATCTGTTTTTTTATAGAATAGCGAATGGTTAAATCGGCCTCTGCGAACTTTGCTCTTTACGCGGTAGTACACAGCTGCAAAAGAATTATATATCAACTTATCAAATCTGAAATAAAATATCCATTATTGCACTCACTTCAATTTCATATGTTCTATGTAGACACAACTTTGCGCGATTACATTTCTTTTTGCGTGCGGCATGTTTCAAGTGTTCGCTATAGAAATGAATCAGCAAAGAGACCCGCTTTCAAGAAAGAACGGAATGAGAAATTCGAAGATTATGTTTCATAGAATGCTGAAAAGAGAGAAAAAGGGACTAAGGTAACAATAAAAATAGGCAAAAAAAAAAAAAAAAAAAGCAAAGTGGATTCAAAGAGAAGAAGAAAAATGGACGTAAAGGTGAGAGAAAATAGAAGTATTTGTACAAAACACACGCGCAGAGAGAGTCTTCATTATGGGAACTGCAAACTACTTTATTTTTTTCTTGCTAAGAACTCCGCCCCCCTTCGCTTCAACACTCTGTAATCTTGTAATTAAACCTGACCGCGGTACCGTTAACAATTTTGCACTCCTTGTATCATTTTATACTCATTTTTCATCGAAGGAAAAAAAAAAAAAAAACCTACCCTTCAATCTGGTTTACGCATGGAAACCTTTCATCATTCCGCAACCTCCGGAGACCCTATTTCTAGGTCAGGTATAGTCATCTGCAAGAATTACTGACCTCTGCATGCAGCGCGAATGAGTTCAACTTCCTCTGTAATGTAAGCTTTCAAAGCGACTTGAGTTTTACATGTGTTTTAGATTACCCTTTTAAGAGAAAAGTCGATGATTTCTTATAAAATCTGAGAACAAGTTTTAATTTTGAACATTAAGAAATTTCAGTATTTTCTATTCATTGCAATGTATTTGCATAAGCCTAAATTAATTTATAAAAAACATATTACGAATCCATTAGACAGGGGTTATAACCTGCAGAGTTTCGAATGTGTTTGCAAACCATTTATCTAAATGTATGTACGTATGCAAAAATGCAGAAGAACATCTAAAGATCCGGATATAAAATACTCTTAAGTTTTACACGTGCTGTAAGGAGGAGTTTTAACAGACTTCCTGAAGTTGTTGGGAAATGGATTGGGCCAGCAGTTCTTTTCTAGAGTAATTTATTGAAAATAAGAAAGCTCCAAGAAACTTTCGTTCTATACAACCAATTCAAAGCACACTTCAGAGCAATGCCATTTCCTTAAAAGCTGGCTGGCTTCATAGACATGCTTCTATCCCGAAAAACATTTCCCATGTTAGCTCTAAAGCGTTCACATATTCATAATTAAAGATCTGTGCTGCTGGTATGAATTTTAGGAAAAGAGAGATATTTTACTGATGAAACCAGGATGCCAGCATAATTCTGCGACATTCATTATTCCGGTATATAAATAAATAAATAAAAACCCTGAAAAAACCTGAAAAAAATCATAAGTAATTTACTTAGTCTTATTCGACTCCATTCTGTATCTGTGTTCGACCAAGCTCAGATGAAAATCGAAATAGAAGGCATACACAATTTTTTTCGAATGTTTTAGTGTATTGGCATTAAATCTTAACTGTTAACTTGTTTCTTACCTCTTTAAATTTATTATTAGTTTATTTTAAAAGAACACAGACTATAAATAATGCAGAAATTGTAGAGCACAATAATCCTAAAATTTACCCATATATTTTCCCTTGTAAACTTAGAAATTTCCAATACGATATGTTTGAACAGTAGAAAACGTATCACGTGTTTTCTTTTTAATCGAGTCTGTATGTGAAATAACATTGCATTAATATATTCTTAACATTGTAAGTTAGCATAGAACTCAATTAGTTAGTGAGATAGGAGAAGAAAAAGCTATGAGTATACTAGTAGATAATTGACATTTGTTAAAGTAAGTTGTAACCACAATATTCCTTTTTTCACCAGTGTTTTGTCATGTGCATTCAATTGTTTCTCCTGTTTTAAGGATATATGACATTTGTAATTAACTTATTATGACTTTATGAACTGTTCCATCTACCTATAAAAACAATACGAGGAAAGTATCAGATAAAAGGAAGAAAGAAGAAACATGCAGTAGTTAGGTCTTATGTAAGTAACTAGTTTCGGAAAAACAGGAAAAGAAACACATTATTTCAGGGAAAAAAGTAAGTTCTAAAAGCAACAAAGTAAGGAAAATTCTTTTATTCCAGCAGGCACCAGTAAAAGAGATATTTCATTTTGAATTACATTGACTATTTCACTTATGTAGCATCATCTCAAAATAGACCAATGAAGCGAAACAAAAATTTTGAATTTTTACCAACCACAGCCGAAATACGGAGTAAAATTGAAAAAAAAAAAGTATCAAATCCGTTTTAATATGCGATGTGCATTTATCTTGTTGTTAGTGTAGCCAACTCCATATCTCCCTCTATAATTCCTGAGCACGCATCATTGACCACTTTTGCAAAGGCGTCAATGCCTTTGATAGCAACAAAGGCATCGACAATAGACAATCATAACGCAAAATGGAGTGTTCGTCAAAGCGTTTTGGTGATGCATCAAATGTGCAAATTTATCTTATCATTAGAAATTCCAAACCACAGAATACAAAGCAAAATGGAGACACTGTATGCTATCTTTTTTTTTTTTTTATCTCAGTTGGTATTAGAAAATCGAACGGTAGCGATTGTAATAATCGAATTTTGTTCATTTCAGCCTCATGGTTTCTGAATGGAATAGATATTCATAACAAGTGTTTGTATTCTGTGTGCGAATTTCATTGCATATATCACTTTTATTCTTATTCTATTCATGAAGTAAACCTGTATTTTGACTTCTCTATTGGCATTACTGACAATCGGCATTCTTCTGTAGCAAGAATGCTTGAAAAGGTTAAGTGCAAATGTACTATGATTACAATTTTGTAAACCAAGTTAAGGAATTATATTTAAATAAATTCCGATTATATTTGTGAAATAGTCCTAATAAATATCACTCGAGGTTCTCACCTTTGCAGATAAATTCACGAACGTAGCGAGTAATCTCGTGGTATTACTTGTGAACATTTATCGGTAAAACACGCACACAGTGAATCCTTGCGAAAGATCTTCCAAGTTGTCAATTTTTGCTTGTACAATTTTTCAAAAATGTGTGCATAAAATGGAACATAACCTACAGGAAACTTTAGGAATAATATTTATGCGAAACATTTAAACTAACAATAGACGTGCTTTCTGTTTATTATTTTGTACATTAATAATACATTCTTGTGGAATTGCACCGTTTTATTATAAATACGAAATATAAACTTCTTGATGATATACAAAGTCATTGAAAAACCAAATTCTTGTAATATACGTAACCGTGTAATTTGGTAACGGTAAAACGTTCTTTGTTTTCTTCAGGTTGTATGACGCAATTCTACTGACAGAAGCATTTCTGTTGAGTTGACGAATGACCTTTTTGGATAATCTCTCATAATGTTACTTTGTCTTTCCAAAGTTTTTTTTTTGTCAATTTTGTGGATTGCGCCAAATCTTTTTCACGAACCACTGAACCAGTTTCTTAAAATATTTTCATGCATTTAACGAAGAAATATTACAAAAATAAATAAGATGAACAAAATTTAAAAAAGAAGAAAGAACGAAAAGGAGATTAAAGAAAAATGAATACCTCTCAAATGCCAAATTCACTTTTACAGATGACGAATTCTTCATGTAAGCAGGAAACTCCTTGCCTCTTGACCCTTTAGGCAACGTTTCTGCAAGAAGTCTGTTCGAAATATTTGGTCACAGTCATTGATAAGAGGAGGTTGACGTTATATCGGTACTGCTTTCCAATATTTTCCTCAATTCAAAAGTAGCATTCTATCATAAATATGGGATGTTCTATGGCAAGCCCTTAGCCAGGAGCACGATAAAGGAGGCCATGTCCCCTTAAACTACAACTATTAATGAAACTATTTTAAAAAATAAACCCACACAAACAGGAAGTCAAGTAACATTGAACTATTTTTAGAAATGCGAAAGCTGGTGTTTTAAGGAAAATGTAAATTATTCAACCTATATTTCCCCGATTGTTAGAAGAAACAACCATACGATTTTGTTTGCATTTTGACTACAATTTACCCAAAAACTTGGGTGCCATCTTCAGAAATACTGAAGAGAAAATTTAATTTTCTCCCTCTAAATTTGAACAATTTGGCTACACATTTACTCTGAAGTGAAATTAATTTTGCCGTCTGTCCACTGTATCATCCCGCCCTTTTAAGCTGAACATTTCCTCAAAAAGATGACGCCAGTAATTCAAAATAGGTGTGCGGGAAGGTGGAAATGTTATTGAATAACTGTTTATGTATATTATATTACATAATATATGTTTATAGAGATGGAGAAGAGAGAGAGAGAGAGAGAGAGAGAGAGAGAGAGAGAGAGAGAGGTACAGAGCTGGATCTTCAGAACATTCTCTTGCCTACTGGTTGCTTTTTTCGTTCGTAACCATGAATGTAGTATTCATTTATATTTTACACTGTTCAATATACAAAATTAAGCTCTTCTGATCGCTGAAATCATATTAACAACCCTATGCCCAACAAGCAATAGACAGTTAACGGGTTCGCAGAGAAAGTTTTATCAACTCAATCATTTATAATAGTTTTATTATAATAATTAAATTGTACAACTTTCTAGTAGCATACAATTGGGGCTAAGTGCATCGTAAATAGAATAATACTTGATCCCACTTGTAAAGTGTATGGTCAGTGTTTTAAATCATTCGAAAACGTGAAGCTCTTGAAGAGACGAAGGTTCTCTGTCCCTCCCTCTGTAAAGACTTTCACCCCCTCCCGCCCTGGAGATAAGTGTTCTAACTTCTTTATGAAGTTCTGAAAGTAATTAAAAGAACAGTCCCGGAATTACAAAACTCGAAATGAAGGTAACATGAGAAACCCTTGCGGCTAAAGTGAGACGGTACAGTTAGCGCTTTAAATTAATCTGAATATGAAGAACGTGAGATAGAACATTTAGAGTGCTAAACCTTTGTTTGCGAATTAACTAGTGAGCATATCATCATAAAGGCGTTAAAATAGAGCCCAGAAGTGTTGCAATATTTCTAGCGGCAACCTTTGGACATTTCATTTGGAGCGCATATAAGCGTGTAGAGGATATCACAGTGGTTTATATTTGCAAAGGTGAAATAATGAGTACCATATCCCTCACGCTTTCAATTAGCAATCAGGAAGCGTTGGCGCAACCACTGAGAGGTGAGAGTGTGTCATAAAAACTTCCGACAGCTAAGCCCCTTTGATAACGAGAACAGTTGTCGCAGTTTTTAACACAGCTTGACGATAGCATAACAGGATTAAACACTTTTCAAGGAGATGGAAGGGTAACAGGGTTATCCAAATATGTAATTTGTCTCCGCAGCTCACCAGAAAGGTGCTGATGATAGATAACTATGTACCGTAAACACAGCCGTATTTCTGAATTTTATTTACACTCAGTTGCGTTTATTATATAGCCAACCTTCTCATTTGGTTTAGTATAGTTTATTCTGTTCATTATGTATGCATTTTATGGGCTGTCAAATTCTTAATACACTAATGCAATGTTCTGGTTATACAGCGTGTATATGAAGTCCGTAAAACATTTCCTTCAGCTGTATTTTCTATATAAAGCAATCAAACGAGCTAAATTTTCACAGCATTAAAGATAAACTCGCCAAATTTTGATATCCAACGCCAGTTATCATTTTTGTTTCGCTGGCGGCCACCGGAAGCGACATAGCAATAATTTAGAACAACAAAAGCGCCAAAACTTAATACAGTGAACACAAAGTGAGAATGCGTTCTTCAATTCGCCCGTTCTGAGTTGTGATTGTGCAAAGAGCACATTATGCGAGTGAGGTATCAGAAGAAACAACTATATAACAGCATAATGCAATAGTACAGGACATTTCAAGAGACCAGTTGTTTATGTTACGGTAAGTCAGGCGCATCAGAAGAGAAGGTCGAAGAGGTTAGAGAGTCTTTCATAAACAGTGCTATGAGGTCCACGTAAAAAGAACAAGCCGGTAATAAATGTGACATCGGATTGCATTGAAGATAGTTTCGAAGTTCTAGAATAAAGTTTGGGCTATTTAAGAGTATGAACATATTATTGATTTCTTTCCAATGCTCCTTTACGCTTCTGTTTGAATTATTTCTTTTACTGTTAGGTTTTATAATGTTATCTAATTGCTTGCAATGACACGGTATCAATGAAAACATTATATGCATTTTATTTGAAATGTTTCCTATGCGGATGATTTATGAAATTTGTTCAATCACCTTTTATTAATTATACTCTAACTCTTTGAATATTATTTCCTTTAAACTTACTTTCAGATCTATTTATGTTATCTTTAAAGGTTTATTTAAATTTTTTCGTTGTCCACGTTAGTGATATTGGCGTCAATGTGGTTCTTTCAGCGAGTTTTCTCTAGACAAATTTAAGCTATAAATGGGTTGTGAACAAAATAAAGAGACCTGCCCTTTATTACCTCTGGTTTTGCATATCTTTATTATTTTTCCCCGGAATTTTATGCTTTATTTATGTATCTAGTTTTAAGATGTTAAATGCTTTACTTCAACTTAGAGCTTGCCAAACAGCGCTGCTTCTTTTGGTGGAGAAAATCCTTACTAATTTTCATAACTACATAACCTAATTCTACTTTTTAAAATATCGGATCATTCAAGTATCTGATAACCAACTTGGCAACTGGGAGTGCATCGGTTGATAAGTAAATTGCTGTTGATATTCAAGCTATTCTTGAGTCGACGGGCTGGCCACGCAAGAGTCGGTGTTTGAAACACTAGAGTGACAGTATAGAGTCTAACACACTTAAAAGTTATGTCACTCAACGAGATGCCGGAACAGCCAGCCTTAATTTTTTTCACTTTTTTTCTGGCATCTACTTATGAAATTAGATCTTCTTAACTTCTTATCTGGAAACACTTCCTGCTTTACTAAATGTATTTATTAATTCATGTTTGGCAATATCATTTGGAACTCGATGACCCGAAAAACGCTCTTCAAATAATCTAACAGCACGAGTGGAGTCGGTAGCAACATATTAATTAGAAATAATCACCCGTTGTGGAATACGATAATTACATCTAGTTTTATGCCATTTAGTAATTATAGCATACTTTAGAATTAGACAAGTGTTGGTTGTTTCACTGTTCAAAAGCACAAGTAAATGCGGTAGATTCAAGGCCAACGTAGCAGTTCGGTAAACCACGTACGGTCCAACTCGCTGGCCTTGAGTGATGGTCATCAGATAATTGGATAACCAAAAAAATTACATTAATTCGTAAACTTTTAAAATTCGTAAGTACTGTTTACTTTTCAAATAAATAAAATAATATCCAGATTACAGATACCAGGCTCTTCTCATAGCTGGAAACATTTACAGCCCTTAATCAGTTGGCGTGGAAATATGTTTCTGAGAGTCACATAGAGAAGAGAGAGAGAGGAGGATTAAGTAGGCTGATTGCTGCCTAAGCATTAAAGACCGCTCATGAAATTTCAAAAGAATCAAACGTGTGAAACGCTCCGAGTACTTATATGTACCACGTCAGCGACAGTTTGGAGCTTATGAATACGTTATACCATACGCTACCTCTAACTAATGGTAAAATGAGATGTGCCTCACTTACCTTTCAACTGCTTCACGATCTTTTTAGTGGGATCCAGCCAGTGCTGCAAAAGTTGAAAAAACAAAATTAGTTCATCTACTATTTCTTTCATGTTTTACCATACACATGTTCTGTCAAAAAGCAAATAGAACACATCTTCTTTCTTATCAGTACCCGTAGCCACAAACATCAAATACACAAACTGATTAAGGTAAATGAGTAGCATTAGTTTTAGAAAACAGGATAAAAACGGATATATTTTAAACTTATGCTTCTTATTTAGGCATTTTCAGCTTGTTAATCCAGAATATTTGTGGAAGTGCATTAAAATAACGCTTAAGAAATGTTTATAGTAAGCAAACAAGAGAGGGCTGGTGATATATCTTTACTTTCTACATTATGTGCTACAGAGAGACTGTATATATAGTATGTGCTTTATTTGAACAAACTGTGTATAAAACAATTTTAACCTTCAATGATTATCAGTTTTATTACTGAAAACACCATAAAAAGCACTCTCTTTATGGATGCATTTATACATACGTGGACAATGCAACATTATAAATATAGTTATTACTATTCAAACAGATAAAGGGGCTAAAATTCGATACACTTGACTGTATACTTTGAGACTAGCAGAGGGCCTTGTTACAAAACATAAACCAATAAAGTGGAAGGTTAATGCTAAGGTGCATTCCAAAGAGTTTTATGGAGAAAACAAATTCAAGACTACTAGGCGTTCTAAGCACGCAGAAAGTAAATTAATTAAATTTGGATGTTCCAATTTTCAGTCATTAGCTCCTAACTCAGTTAAAAGTAATCAGTTATGCTGAACTTCAGATACAAATGATATAACAAGCACCTGACAACTATAGCACAGCTGCCCACGCCTGGATTTGAAGCCAGGAACTGCTGCATGCTCCTACGTGCGCAGAACTACTCCGTAAGTAAATAGCTGGCACATATATCATCCTCTAAACTTTATACTTCAGTAGCAAAGGCGAGATGCATGTCTTGCTATTTACTTTGATAACAGCTTATTAAAACCTTGCTCGAGAGGGACCACCTCTGTGCTGCAGTACCTTGGCTGATAGTTCCGGCACTCGCTACCTTGTATTCTCTCTCAGGCAGCTTTCTAACCACCTAGTCTAATTGCATGGAAACATAGTAAAACTTATTTTCAGAACAAGAATATAATTTATTATTAGCAGTGATGTGGCAAACGTTTGCTTCAAACACAGTAGGCAGCATTGGTTCTTCATAAAGCGATTATAGTAGCTTTTCTTTGTCATTCCATGTAGATATTGCAATGGAAGTATATATAATATATACTTTTTTGCTTTTAAATTGACTTATCAGCGTCTAATTTCAATTTCATTACCACTATATGATTTGGTTACTGTTATTCTTATGTTTTTTTCATCTCAAATTGTTTGTCTAGAACCTTTCTACAATCTCTGAAATTATCGCAAAATAGTTCATTAACATATATATATATATATATATATATATATATATATATATATATAAAGTAAAACTCTTAAAATTAGTACATACAGTTAATTATAAAATAAGTCTTAAAAAATTCCAACATTTCAGAGGCGATAGTATGGAACTAAACAAGGATAAAAAGTGTTGTAAACATGGGTCCTAAAACCAAATATTTTCTGAATTATCGTTGTATTTTGACTGTGCGAAGGTAGCGTAATCATTAGTCTTTTAATTGAAGGCTTGTATGAATGGTTGGACGAGACAATTTCTGTTTTATTTTGTTTTCCTGACCGTAACCCTCTTAGTTTTTGACTTTATTTCTTGTTTCGTTCCATTCTACTGCCTCTGTAAATATTTTTAGGACACGCTGTATAAGGGATAAATTGAAGAAACTTAAGAATCATATTGAGACTACAAACAAAATACCCACTCCAAGCTGCCTTTCAAAACAATCCGCTCCGTTAAGTCCGAGTGAAATACACCAGGTTAAGAATGTTTTATTTTCCTTTCTCTGCTTATGCAAATGTTAATGAATATCCACGGAATCTCAGTATTTTTCTTCTGCTACTTTTCAACGACTACAAGAAATGATAATCCCCTTTAACTTAAATTGTTATGCCACTTTGACCCAAATCCAGGTTTAGTTTTGGTGTAGCCACTTCATTTGGGTAATTGTCGTTTCGCTAATGCATGTTCAGCCAATTTTTCTTTCTTCTTTTCGTAGTTTCGTTTAACTTCCGAAACAATGTTCACGTGTATTTCTGCGTTTGTAAATATTCTGCCACATTCCTTAGAAAATTAATTTTTGCTACTTCTAATCATTTCTTACCTCCAGTGATATCGGCTGGTGTGTTACAACAGGATTGTATTAACCGCATTCTGCTTTTACATTGCATACATTTTATCTTTCCACGCTCAAGTACTAGACCTAGTTTGGCAGTAACTATCTGCGCGCGTCATCGTTCAAGGATGCATCTAGGACATTTGTTTGTTATTATGTGCAGTATTGTGTTGGTTTCAGAGTAGTAAGGCTTATTTTGAGGGCAATTTAAAATAAAGTATCTATAATAGTATCAAAAGACAGACATGGCCGACATTTCAAAAGCTGAGTATCATCCAAAATCTGTTTAGGCGTTGCAATGCTCTTTCGTATTATTTTCAGAATCTTTTGTAAAAATGGTAAACGCGTTTGCTGAACTCTAAAGTAGTGCGGCGAGCGGAGGTTTGTAAAAATAAAATGCATGCACTATTATCAATCTTGAATATTAATAATTAAGGGAAGGATTACAAAATATTTGCGTATAGCATTAACTTAGTTAAGAACTAAAATGCAAGTTTACCAATTTTGATCACACTGTTATTGAAGCACTTACTTTCATTGCGAGTGAAATTGCATCAAGCTTGTACTTGGAAGTTTTCTTGCCTAATGAAATATGTTAATACCACGTTCAGTTGTTAAAACAGCATTTAGAATCTTCGCTTGCTTAATGCTGATTGCTGAAGTAACCGTTTCATTAGTTTCCACTGTTATTAAATTTACCGCCATTAGATTACAGCACAGTACATTTTACATAAAACAATGCTAGTAACAATATCACAAGTAGTAAATGAGTCGACCATGACAAACTGAATTAAGAACGGTTGTAATTAAATGTTCGTTAGCCCTGTATCATTCTTTCCTATTGGCTTTTTATTTACCTCTTTTTACTGATTTACGTTGGATGAAGACGGCACGTGTTTGTGCAATTTTATTTTAGTTTCATTTATTATAATCTCATACAAACAGATAATTGAACATTTCATACATGATTTTTCTTATCGGTTTTAATCGTCCCTGACCACATTTGCATTTGCTTTATATTCATCCATTCATATTTTTCGTATTGGAAGAGACTGTATGCTGTTATAAAATGCAGTTGGCCTGGACAACATGGTCATAAGTTATACCTCCTACTCGACAATAAATTTAACTTTAAAAAAAAGTTCAAGATGTGGAAGGCATTATTTTTAATTGCTTCAGTTTTCATGGACCAGTGCGCCCGCGCGGAACTGCCGTCCATTATTATCTGACTGAGTGGAAGTTATGACGGGAAAAGGGCAGCTAATGTAAGCAACGGGGGCAACATCCTGCCTCTCGGTGCATTCATTTCGCAAAGATGGGAACCGCTGAAGAAACCTGCTACATTTTTGGCCATTGAACCCCCTCCCCACCATTGCAGAGCTTATAATTGCCCGAGGAAACTCCAACAAGTTTCACATTATAATTTCAAACATCCAGAAGAAGAAGAAGAAGAAGAAGAAGAAGAAGAAGAAGAAGAAAGTAAAACGAAATAAAAAGATAAAGAACGAGAATTATTTTGAGAGACCATGCATTGCCAGCTTTGCTGCATAAATTTGCTTCGCTTTTAGATACACGCAGATCAACTTGCTTACGAGCGCCAGCTAATGAACAGACCTGAGGTAAATTGTTGAGGTTGATGATACTGGAGTCAAACACGCAATAGGGTAGACAGCGTCTCTATCATAGCTCAAGATACAATTTTTGCTATATCAGTGGTACTAGCAATGAGTTCTTTTATGTAAATGAAACATGGCTTCTCATTGGTTCCGTAGCAAATAAAAACTTATGGAAATTCTTGGTCTTTGTGTTAGAAAACGAGTATATGGAATTAAGTGGCTGATTCGGTCAAACGAAACCTACGAAGTTTATTCAATGGATATTTTTTGAATTGTGTTTAACGCCCGTTTGGCAATGGACATGATGATGCATGAGATGGAGTGATAAGTTTGGGAAAGGATTTTTAAAGGAAGGAAACTTCTAGGCTTAAGTTTGGCGTACCTTCCGGGCATTTGCCATTTATGAGGGCTGAGGAAAACTTGGAAAAAACGTCAGTCAGGGAGGATGGTCCTGGTGGGATTCGAACCCCAGACCTCCCGCTCACGAATCCGCGCAAGCTAACAAAATATTGTAAAGTTAAATGTTAGTGTAAGAAATAATATATGTAAAATAGTATTATTCTTTATTGAATAGCTCGTAGATTGATTTTATGAACAGAATACTTTCATATTGAAAATATATTTCATCAACTGTGAGCAATTGAGTTCAAGAACTAAGCACAAATCCATCAAAAGCTGACAACAGGATACATATGGTGTCGCTGTTATACTCCAATGATAACGTGGCAAATATCTTGCAATGTTCCCTTACGGGCTTTGGCCGTACTGCAGCGGAGCAGCTTGTGATCAGCATATCGATACCTCACCACCATGCAGCTTTCGAGATCAAAACCGCCGCTTCTTTGTCGCAGCTCCCCAATTGTCCTCACGAGGTTGATTCTAGGCCTCTCTAAAATATAAAATGTGTAAACAGTATCGGGGATCGAACCCGAAACCTGTAGAACAGCCAACAACCTTGTCAGCTAGACCGTGACATAGTTCTACATGATTCAATTAATTGATTGGTTTGATTTATTTACGGACGGTCTTTAACATCTCAGGTCATCAGCGTTTCATTCAATTGAGGGCGTGAAACGGCCGACAAATTTTGCTCAGAGATCTCTCTTTCAGGCTTGAGGTTCTTTATCGTGCCGTAAATGTACGACACGGGACCCACGGCTTTACTTCCCTTCCGAAGGAAGCCATACTTAGGATTTTTACGCCCGAAAAAATCCATCGATCCTGGCCGGGTTTGAACCCGCGATCTTGGGTTTAGAAGGCAAACTGGTTACCACTACACCACCAGGACCGACAATTCAATTAACGAAGCTCTAAGAATGTCATTTATCATTATATTTTGTGCTGGTCATGTAGATTTACGTAGCAAGCTCTTAATTGTAATAAAACTGAACCCTTTGGATGAACTGTAAAGCAAAGGGGAGGGAATGCGGAAGATCTGCTATCAGCAAAGTCAATAGGTCATTGCGGCTTGAGGTTCTTATATAGATCATTCTCTGAGCTGTATCTGAACCTTATACAATGAATAGTTAAAGAAATATCGCACCAGTCATCTACTTGAGCCTTGCTTAACTCTGCAGAATAAATTGCACAATTCAGAAGGCGAACTCGAGCCATCAGCTCGTTCAACATCGATAATCGGCAAAGAACCGATACATACATTCTTATAAATCAAGAGCAGGCAAGGTGAATCATAACATTAATGGATTAACTCAAAGAATCAAATTAGTAGAGTATCTGTGCAATTTAAAACCCAAAAGTGACGACTATGAAATGTACTCTTCTTCCAAAGAGCCATATTTTACGAATTTTCTTCTTATTAGCTAAATTACTTCCATTTCACTCATTTCAACAGTGTTTAACGCTCGTTTTCATTACTGAAGTATCATAGACACTGATGACACATGAGCTGGAATGAGAAATTGGGGGAAAAAAAAAAAAAAAAAAAAAAAGGTTTTATGGAAAAACTTTATGGCCTAAGCTTAGGGCATCTTCCCGGCACTTATCATTTATGAGGACTGAGAAAAAAATAGAAAAAAAAAACATTAGTTAGGCAGAACCGTCATGGCAGGAATCGAAACCCTGGCCTCGTTCGTGTAATAAATGCCTCGGCCACCAGTGGCAGAATTTCATTCATTATTATAGCATCTATTTATTCCTGTTCTATTATAACAAGTGATGGAATACTCACTACCATGTACGCAAAGTTGCCTTAGCAGCTACCATATAGTGTAGCTGACCCTGAAATTTGCCCAGAGTTCCTGTTTAAACAACAGCACATTTCTGGCAGGCCTTAAACTCTAACCATCTCTCTCTCTGTATTCTAATTCGCGCCAGGCTTTTGTTTCCGAAGGAATTGTTATAGTCGACCTTGAGTGAACTAACCTGACTCAGAAAATGGATGTTACAATACAATTTAATATTTTTTTCATAAAATAAGAAGCGATGCGCCACATATTAAACAATGCCACTATTAATAATCTTGACATGCTATTACTACCATTGAGGGGTAGACATGACCAGCTCGTTTCTTTAGATTATGTTAATCTTGACTTTTTTGACTTTTCGGATCAAAGTACCTTTCCAATTGTACTAGGGAGACTGAATAGACGCCATTAAAGGCCCATTATTTTTCTGAAAAATTCCTCAGGAATCTAGATTATGGTGATGGTTAAAAAATATAAATATATCGCTCCAGTGCAAGTAAATGAAGCAACAACGAACACGTCAAAAAGTACATCTAAAGGGAGGTAGGCTACAAATGCAGGGAACAGAAAAAGGATCACAAACTTCCGGTAAGGGACTACTTTTTGAAGTCTCAAGGGGGCTAATGCGTCCATTATCGTGGCTCCAGGTGCGCCTCCTTCTAGGGCCGCAATTACGCAGAGGAATTTCCTTATGGCACAGGACCCGGATAGCTTTCATTAGCTCTGCTGCCATGCGTCACACTTGCTCGTGTTTTGTTTTGTCCGAACCGGTTTCGGCAGAAAGATGCCTTGGCTTCTTGCATGCCTCTCTTTTTATTTTAGCGGCGTAAAGACTTCCTTACATTTAATGCAAACAACCTGTTCTGGAAATACTCCCTAAAGAGATACCTGTGCCTTTAAGTTCATATTATGCCAATAATATTCATTTCATTGGCTATTACATTTCACTTTTTAATGTTAAACTATACTAAAAATAACCTGAGGTCATTGTGTGATATTTTAAAAACATTTTTATCATAGCTTACATAAATATATCGACTGTTGCATATCTTTCCTAACAAAAAGAATCATTCTGGACTCTAATTCAGTTGTGATGATGATGATGATGATGATAATGATAATAATAATAATAATAATAATAATAATAATAATAATACATTTTACTTGGCCGTACTCTCTTCCACTTAACCAGGGACCATTACGATTTCAATACGACACAAATACAATGCAAAGGCGCAGACTCGTGAGCGGGAGAGCTGGGGTTCGATTACTACCAAGACTGTCTCCCCTGACTGAGGTTTTATCCAGATTTTCCTTAGTCCTCATAAATGGCAAATGTGCTGGGCAGGGTCGGTCCTCGTGGTGTAGTGCCAACCACACTTGCCTCCTAAATCCAAGATCGCGGGTTCGATTCCGGCCAGAAGCGATGAAGTTTTTCGGGCGTAAAAAATCGTAAGTATGGCTTCCTTCGGAATGGAAGTAAAGTCGTGAGTCCTGTGTCGTATATTTACGGCACGATAAAGAACATCAAGTCTGAAAGAAGAGGCCTATGAGCAAAATTTATTGGCTGTTTCACATCCTGAATTGAAGGGACGTTGATGACCTAAAATGACCGTAAATAAACCAAATAAAAAATGCCGGAAAGTTGTCCTAGATATAGGCCTGGAACGCTTCCTTTCTTTAAAAAAAATCCTTTCCCAATTTATCATTTCATTTCATATCATCAGTGTCCACCACCTGTGGTGCCTAGGTAGTTAAAACGGGCGTTAAAAACTATTCAGTTAATGCCATTAACAATCTAAGCGAGAACTTTTTAAACGCTGCATTCTTCAAATAATTAATAATTCTAAAATGCTGTTGTTAACGATAGTTCTTGATATGAGGGGGCAGAGAGTTCCAGAAACGACTAGTGACAACTATGAAAGACGAAGAAAAGTAAGGGAATCGGTATGAGGGTTTAGAGAGAATTAAATTATCATTCTTCGATTTGGTATTTAAATTATGATGAGAAAGTAACGGGTGAAATCCTCTAGTGCATGGCTTCCATTTTCTGAATAAAAACGTGATGGAATTATGAATGATACTAAAAGTATGCTGGGAAGAATGGATTCAAACTAACGCCGGAATAAATGTTGTAATGATGGTATTGTACCATGTGTCAAAGAGTTGAATATCAGCAAGTTACAACTACAAACTTTAACCTACCAAGTTTGACTTAATATTCTGTTATTTTATTCTAGCCCTTTCAAACAAAACTATAGTTTAAGCCTCCATATGAATTTAGCCTAGAAATGTTTTTGCTTATTTTGTTTTTATTACTGTTATCTTATGATATACGATTTTTAGTACATAAAATCAATAAAAATGCCAGGTTTATATTATGTGAAACTAAGGTAAAACTACAAGCAGTATAATTCTACAAGAAAATATTAGCAGCAGCCAGCAAGGTTAAATCATGAATAAAAGCAATAGATAAAAAAAAGCACAGGGCGTAACATATATAAAAACATATCCTTGAACACACCCTTGTACTACAGCTGTGCGGTTGTTTCTGAATGTTGTCTATCAAATCTGAAAGATACTTATGTACAGTGCAAAAAACTGCTATGCCAAGTTACTTTACCATTGAAATTTTATTTGAAAAGTAAATAATTCGTTTCACTAGAGTCCATAGAGGGCCTTGGTTTGCAGCATGACCGCTGTGTCTCTTGCATCCTTCTTGCGACATCACTGACGGAGTGCAGTATTGCAGGGAGATATTTGAGCATTCCGCACCCCTGCCGTTATTACGCGGTTTCGTAATCAAAGGAGATGTCATCACGAGTAGGGTGCTCCATATCAAATCTCCCTAACTTGGAAAAATGATTTTTTTGAAACATGCAATAAATATCTTCTGTAATATTACATGCATATACATAAGTTCATAAAAATGGCGTATTATTGCATTAACTGTAGTTTCTAAGAACCTTAAAAATATAATTACAAATAATAACTGCAACATAAATAATAAATTACTTATTCAATTCATGCCTATAAGATAAGGGTTTTGCATGAAGCGTTAAAAATGATATTACATAAAAAGAGCAGAAAAAGTGATCTATAGCTATGAACTAAAGGTGGGTTGTTGCACAGAGAGTTTAATAAATATAATTTAATGCTAATATTTTTAGGTCCTTAGTTTTTAGTTCACAGAAAAGGACCTATCACCCCCTCTGGAAAAAATAAACATTTAAGTAAATCAAAGTGTAGGTTATGTCTCTCGCCCCGCCTTATAGGCAACTTCTTCAGCTCGTTTGTATTGAGGTGCAGTACTCATCACAGGGTTTTCTTGCATCTCCTACCCTAACAACGTGGTGAATAGGTCGTGGAAGCTTAGGCCCCATTCCCAATGAACATTAAAAGTAAAAACTACATGCTGTGTATCGTAATGGAACCGTATAATGAATCGTGTACACATAAAAATAAACGTACAATTAGACCTAAACTTAGAAACTTGCGAGGTCGAAGGTTTTGCGTCTACATCTAACTTAAACTTAAGAAATCAGCCAATCAGAACACAGCTCTGTTTGTAGAGCTCTATGGTAGAGAGAGCTGAAGAGCAGTGGCAGTGTAGAATGGCTTTAAGGGACATTTTTTTTAATGATTTATTTATGGACGCTCTTTAACAGCTCCGGTCATCAGCGTCCCATTCAACTCAGGGCGTGAAAGTCGGTCCTGGTGGTGTAGTGGTTACCATACTTGCCTCCTAAACCCAAAACGCGGGTTCGAACCCGGTCAGGACCGATGGATTTTTTCGGGCGTAAAAAACCTAAGTATGGCTTCCTTCGGAAGGGAAGTAAAGCCGTGGGTTCCGTGTCGTACATTTGCAGCACGAAAAAGAACCTCAAGCCTGAAAGAGAGGCCTCTGAGCAAAATTTGTCGGCCGTTTCACGCCCTGAGTTGAATGGGACGCTGATGATTTTTTTTTTTTTTTGAGTAGGGTTTAACGCCCGTTTTTACTACAGAGGCACCACAGGCGGTGGACACTGATGATACATGAGATGAAATGATATATTAAGAAAGGATATTTTTTAAGGAAGGAAACATTCCAGGCCTAAGTTTTAGGTACCTCCCCGGCATTTGCCAGTTATGAAGAATGAGGAAAACCTGGAAAAAACCCAGGTCAGGGAGGACGGTCCTGGTGGGATTCGAACCCCAGACCTCCCGCTCACAAGTCCGCGCCTTAACGACCTCGGCCACCTGTGGCGGTCGGACGCTGATGACCTGAGATGTTAAAGAGCGTCCATAAATAAATCAATCAAAAAAAAAAAAAGGAGGGGGCGTGAAACGACTGGCAAATTTTGCTCAGAGGCCTCTCTTTCAGACTTGAAGTTCTTTTTCGTGCCGTAAATGTAGACACGGGATCCACGGCTTTACTTCCTTTCCGAAGGAAGCCATACTTAGGATTTTTACGCCCCGAAAAAATCCATCGGTCCTGGCCGGGTTGGAACCCGCGATCTTGGGTTTAGGAGGCAAGTATGGTAACCACTACACTACCAGGACCGACGGCTTTAAGGGACAAAAGATTAATTTTTTGCATTATACGAAAGCAATCCTTGCTCATATTACTCCAAGCAAATTAGTTACTGCAAAGCATACGTTTGCGTCTTCATTGTGAATGCCTACATGCTATTAAATTTACGTGTTACGTCTTATTTTATTAAGATTACTTTTAATTTTCATTGTGAATAGGGCCCCACGTATACAAGGAACAGATTGTATGCGTATGAAGTTTATTTGCTGTACAGGTGAGCTATGTGGGGTCCACTGTAGTTCACCTAAAAAGTATGCCCTTATGTTGAGTTGAGTTAATTATTTACAATAACTTCATGGGACTAAGCTGGGTGATGTTTGCGTTATGCTCTTATTTTCAAATATTCATGGCGAGATCAAAGAGAAACTAATGCCAAGATGCTTTCCTTTTGGTTGATTCTCCAATTTTTTCCCGGTAAACTTTTGAAATGTTTTATATGCTTAAACAATTTGTATACAGATGTTCACCATGTTCTGAGTATGAAATATCTGATTTTCCTCCTAAAATTAATTGCATTGTTGTCCTTATAAAAATATAGTAATAAGGTTGTGTGAGTTAAACATATTCTATATCATATGCTGTTACAAGTTTATTAATAGATATAAAAGTACTAGTAATAGTCCCTAAGAAAAAATTAAGGCAGTCCCTATCAATTTCAGGCATTCTTTCAAATATATTCAAGCTAACGTCTTATATTTTATGCTTGATTTGAAAACGGTCGAAAGGAGCACATTTTAGCTTAAGGATGAGCTGTTGATATAAATTGCTCAATTGTAAAGATGGTTCAAAATTAAATCTGTAACATCAACACGTTTGAAACTGTCTGCTATATTATAAAATATTTTAAATGACCCAGGAAAACTGTACTGCTGACAATATAATTGGAATTCTTGTACCATTCCTGCTGTTTTTCTTCTCTTTTAAAGCTTTATAATCTATATTTGCCTTAGATTACACTTAATTAAGGTTATTGTTCAAAAATATTTCCAACATTGTTGAAATATTGTGAAGTACACCTAAAAACAGTAACAAGGAAAATATACGTTGTGTCTGGTATTCAAAATGCGAGCTGAACACTGTGAAGAAGGATAGATACTTAGCTATACGAAATATCGTGTCAATAATGTGCCCATTTTCCTTGCTACTGTTTTTACTTATTTTTCAGTATTTTTGTTTCCGAACTAGTTATGAACAAACAGATAAAAAATAAAAACTAAGCAAAACAACCGAAAAACGTGTATAAATCTTTTTGAATCGACAGTGAATGCCGTCGGAAAACTCAGTACCATTGAACGCTTTTATATGATAAATATAAAAAGAAAGATACCTTTTTATGTGAACTTTTTTTTTAGTTTTCTATAATTTATTTTTAAGCTTATGTATCGTTGAACAGTATATGAAAATCCTTTCACCCGGTAGAAGCGAAAAACAATTCCGTTGTTAGACAATGTGGTAATCGCGAAGAGAGCTGCATAAACGGATGCTAAATTCTAACAGTAGACGCCAAAGTACTTGGAAATGAAAGAAGAAATTTGTACCACTATGGCAAATAAATACTTTGTATTTAATTTATTGTTATGGAATAATTTAACGTTCCAAAAATGACATATGCACCGTCTAAGTTTTACGAGCTATCTAAAACTTTTAGCAGCCCAAACATGTTACTGTTATTTAATTATTGAACCCCCATTAAATTAGATACTTACAACACCAATTATCAAATATAATTTTTCGCTAATCTCAAAGTGTAATAGAGAGTATGATTGACTGTAAGGACTTGACTTCATATTGGTACTTAGATCTTAATATTATGACACTTGAAAGGTAGAACGGTATAGTATATTAGCAAACAACACTTGGATACACCATTATCTATTATCCTTTTCAGCTTACTTTACAAGTGGCGAACAGTAAACAACTGCCCACGTAATACTATTTTATAGTGTGCACAGTCACTGCGGAAAGAAGCAAGCATTTATCTCATTCGGCGTATTGAATAATTGACAAACAATTTATATATATATAATATCTAATGTACTGTAACTGTTAATTAATCTTCCCTATCCTATTTCCGTGACACTATTCAGGCTATACACTTTTTACAATCTTGTGACAAGTATATACCACGCTTTAGATTTGAACGGGCTGTTTTCTTGACAACAACTACACTAGCGGTTTATGAAAGTATCAGTCATTAACATTAATGAAGGTACACAGCCTAACCTGTTGGACGAAAGTCAGCCTATTTGGGATGTTCAGATTAAACTCTCAACAGCAGATTCTATAGTTACTTTTTTTAATGCCCGTTTTTACTGCTGAGGCACCACAGGCAGTGGAAACTGATGATTCATGAGGTGAAATGATAAATTGGGTAAGGATTTTTTAAAGGAAGGAAACGTTCCAGGCCTAAGTTTAGGGTACCTCCGGGGCATTTGCCATTTATGAGGACTGAGGAAAACCTGCAAAACCTCAGCCAGGGAGAACGGTCCTGGAGGGATTCCAACCCCCAGACCTCCCGCTCACAAGTCCGCGTCTTAACGACCTCGGCGACCCGTGGCTATCTCTATGGTTGCTGTCAGTAGGGTAGGAATAACCGGAAGTAAAACATTTAAAAGTTTTGAAGTCGCAATTACTTGTTTTACAGATATTTCTTCTTAAGACGTGGAGAGTGTGTTAAATATGCACAAAAGTTCATCCATTTAACCTTGCGAGCACTAGAAAATTGTAGATAAAGTAACATTGAAGGTAGAGGGATAACATTTACATTGATAGCAGAGTTAAAGCAACAGAAATTTAATTATGAATTATCAAAGGACCGAACATAGATACTAATCTGTGAAGTGAGCACAGTTATTGTTAAAAATGTCTCCAAAGCTTTCAACGAAGTTAAATTGACGTCAAACAAGAGCTGTACTGTTAGGAGACAGAGGAAATGAACAATAGAAGAACCAGCACATCAGACTCGATCACTCTGGAAATGTTTACTACAGCTGTACATTGTGGAACGGACTGTACAGAAGCAACCTGTCGAATGGAGAGGTCGTCCATTACATTTAGCACGGGGTGGAGGGAGGGATGCAGCAGCAGGTGGATTAGTATACAGACGGTTCCAACTCAGTTGGTGCACGATTTTCCACCCTACCCACCACCCAGACTAACTTCCGGCAGCGCTGACCCTCGCGTTCCCCTCCATTCCGGTTATTTTCCACAAATAATAATTTGAAAATACAAATGTGAGTTAGTTGCCCTCGGAAAGGAACCTTTGCTGGATAAAATGACAAACTAGAACAGCAGAAATATTTTATTAAACGGCATTACTTCTGAAAGTGCATAAAAATGGCATAGATTTCGTTAACTTTATTGCTAAGTTTATTTAGTTGTTAAATATCCGTATAGTTTCCCTTCTCTGGTGCTTTCAAATTTTTCATTCAACAAAATTGGAAACATTTTAATCTAAAATTAAATTAACGCTGTTCCTGTTGTGTGTTATATTTTGAAATAATTTGAAAAGGTTATATTAATGCAGATGGAACTTAAGATATTAATTTGCGAGTGATATTTTACACAAATATAAAAGTGTTGTTTATATTGCGTGTGTCATATATTAGACATTGACAATAAACTAAACTGGGCTCATATACAAGTGAATATGAACCATCAAGTCCAGAAAATCTATTTACAAACGCATATACGAACATTACGTCACATTATAATATTTTAACAGAAAATGGGAAGAACAAACACTTTATCTGCAGCAAAAATGTTCGATGCACCAAACCTTATATGCCATAGACTCTCAAATACTTTAAATATAATACAAAACAGCACGTCTTGAGAAAAATAAAAACGAAATGTCATTAGCGCTCTAGGCATGCAGTCAAAATATTTCTAATTATTAATATTGTGACCAACGTCGCGTAGTGAGGCCTCTAGCGAAATCCTAGATCAGCTATCTCAAGGTCAGGTCTATCAAACATTGAAAGTTAGCAGCGGCGTAGCCAGCAGAGAAGAGGAAGTGTGCATGTGATGTACACGAAGATAGGCTAATGACGCGAGCGGTTATCTTGAAATACGCATACGTCATAAGCAGCAGAATCAGTCGATCTATGCTTATTACTGATGTCAGAAAGTACATATTGCAGTTGAATAGCCAGAACAGAACTGTACAATGCACACGTGTAATGAAATCAAATGTAGCGCTAAGAGGTTAGTGACAGTGTTTGGTCATAGCTGCTTGGTTTGTTTCTTGTTCGTTTTTCAGAACCTTGCGCCTAGGACATATTCATGTAACTTTTAAGTAGTAATATCTCGTAGGACACGAAAAAGCTAGTGAAACCGTCATCGCCACATTTTTTATCGATAATCAATTATCTTAGATCAGTCGAGCGATTGGAGTTCCCTTATCAGCAAGAAAACTTTTGTACAGAGTTATTTCGTACTTGCAGATAAGAGTCATTGTGTTTGCTTCTTCCTGCAATGTTTAACCACTTGTAAATTTAAACGAATTATTTTTTCATGCAAGGATCTATAAAGCAAACTCTGCTATTTTATATTGTAGATGTAGTAGAAGATATTATTATGGTGATACTTTTTCTAAATTATTCCATGCTATAATGACACATATCTATAAACAATTCGAGCTAATTAAACAGTTGATCTTTATGGCCTCAGTTGCCTGAATTTTTCTTAGCTTATATTTTATTGTATAGCTATAATGTCGAAAAGTTTTATAAATTTTGAAAATCGTATTTTATTTACTAGTTTTTTGCATTAAAGCTTTTAATAACTATAACAAAATATCAATAATAAAAATAGGCCGTGTTTATGCGGTTCTTAAAAGGGCTTAAACTGCAGTTCAATGCTATAATTGTCAACCAAAAAATGAAAGACAATGCGCGATGTTTAACAGAACATATCCTTGAACACACCCCTTGCACTACGGTTGTGCGATTGTCCATCAAAGCTCACGGGCACTTACACGCAGTACAAAAAACTGATATGTCATGTTACTTTTGTATTTAAATCAAGGAGCAATGCAGTAAGCAACAGTGGGAGATAGGGACATGAATCAAACTTGTTCTACCGAGGGCTTGCACCTATTGTCTGTGGCGCCCAGATCGCGAAGAAACAATGGGCTTCGTGTCTGCCCAGGCGCTTGCTAGCAATTATCCAGTGACATTAAGTTGCTTCCGTGAATTAACTCTCTATTGTAATCGTTCCTTATCAGTGCCCCACCTTGAACACAATCTACTCGCACAAGAATGCTTCACGACTGGAATGTCTGTATCTCTTTCCAGTTAACGCATGGCACTTTACTCGTAATATCCCCTACCCTGGATGCATAGCGATTACTGAAACTTTCTTAATTCTGTATATATTAAATGGAAATTCGTTTTCTTTAGGCTCTACGCAATGTTAAATTTTGACTTATTGTGTGAAGCATAGAACGTCCAAATTAGTGGACTATTTTCCTTATAAGAAAGCTGAAAAATTTAATGCATCCATTGAAACCTATATGACGTGCTTTTAAATAATAAATTACCTATTCACACTTTCGATTCTTTTTCAAATAAACCCAATAAAATAAACACTGAAGTTTAATACACAGGCAGATCTGGGAGAATGTACCCTAAACGAAAACGCAGACGGTGTTAATTACATATAAATAGAGGGGTGGAGAGAGGAAGGAGTGTGAAGAAATACTAACCTATCATACTGTGATTGAGGGAACTTAAGAATGAGTTTTAAAAATATTAAATCACAGTGAATAGAATAGCTATATCGTTCCATATTACAATGTAACTAACAATAGAAACACTGTATAAATGATATCGTCTGCATCCCGGTTTCACTGTTGGGTCTCGCGTTTTATGAAATCGCAGAACAGGGCAGACATAATAAAAACAGGCTGAGACCAGGACTCCTGCCTCTTTTGGGTAATCCTTAATGTACTTGCGCAAGGTAGACCGGTCTTCGATCGTAGGGTCGCGGATAGCTCATTTTTTCAAATAAGGAAATATTTCAATTCTTCAATGAAAGCTCACACATGCGAGCCCACGTATTAATTTGCCCTTACAGCCTTAATGAGCACTTGGCTCCTGGCAATATTAGTGTCCGAAAATAATTTATCGTCGACTTTGTGTTAAAAACTCTATAAATTTATGATTTTACACAAATGTAAATCACAAACATAAAAATAAAGCTACTTTATGTGCAAATAAGTGGCAAGAAAATCTATGCAAAATTAGAATGCGTTTTTCTTCCAAATGTTCAAGATTTATGTTATTATAAAAAGACTGGTCTCTTCATTCTAATGAGATATTTCATTATTAATGCAAGAACCTAATAAAGAGTTACACGGTCTGAAAAGAAAAATTACAAACAAGGACCTTCAGGAGACCGTTTTATTATAAATCTTACTAACAAGGAAACCACTCAGATATTAAATCGGATTGCCGATATTTCCTTTCTTCACATTTTTGCTTTTACTAATGCAAGGAAAAATTCAATATATCTAAACAGCCTGCCCGTTTAAGCTATACGAACACTTTTAATGAGTAGTTTATATTACAAAAGATCCACGATTTTTATTTTGTATTCGAGTAGGTTGAGGCGGGGGGGGGGGTGTTATGAAGATGCTGAAAATGCGAATACTTAAGGATCGATATTGTAACCTTTCTACTGTGATGGGGTGGAAAATTTGTAAGAAAATCTTTTCTGCCTATAGAAGGAATTCGCTTACTTACATAGCACAACTTAAGGAAGACAGAGAATTTAAAAAATAACACTAGAATAGGAAGGGAATTATCCTAAAGGCGGAATTTACAATGAATTAATAAAGAAAGAAAAATGTACTGTTTTACTATATGGAAACTGCTTTTAATTTTCATAGTACTTATAGTAACCATCCAGAGTGCTTATACAGAGTGTTAAAGACAAAAAATTGGAAATATATGGATTAAATACACGAACATTATAAACAAATACCGAGCGTCCAAAAAAGGTATACACACTTTCACAGTGGATATCGATTTCATATATTTCAAAGTTGAACCGAAAAAAAAAACAGTAATGTGTAGCATGATATTCTGTAAACAGTTGTGACTCACATCATGTTATGCTAGCATTGCTACAACAAAATGGAGCCAAGATTATCGTTTGAACAGCGGAAAGCAATTTTAAAGTGGTGTTGGAAAACCGAGAATGTTATCGAGGTTCAAAGGCAATGGAGACGTGTGTACAGAACAGAGCCGACAACGCGAGTAACAATTGCACGCATTCGAGACAACTTTGAGACTCATGGTACCGTATGCGATGTTCACAAGGGCGAATCTGGGAGATCTCGCAAAGCAACAAGTTGAAACGGCATGTGTTGCAATCGTTGAAGACACTTTCGCAAACGCTGCTCAATCAGTAGTTCAACGTACTCAGAAGTGTATCGACGTCATGGTAGGCATTTTGAGCAACTGTTGTAATTATAAAAGTTTAAGATGATTAGTGTTCATCATTTTCTGTTTGTGTGAATTCGGTTGTGCTATGTTAACACAGTTTTTTTTTCTTTACTTAAAGTGTGTATACATTTTTTTGGTACCGTCTGTATAATAAAAAAGGGAAATTAAAAACTGATATAAAATACGCATTGTTTCGGATAATTGCACATGAGTAAAAAAAACTGTTCGGATAGTTTAAATACTTGTTGCCACTGATGCTAAAATCCAAAGTTTTTATGACTATATATACTTCTGATGGAATTTCATAACAATGAGACAGCGCCATATTAGTAACCGAGAAAGGTAAACACACAAGTGAGTATCAAATGGGCAATAAATAAGAAAAGTTAGGAGGAGGTAACTATTACAGTATTGCTAGCTTTGGAAATAAAGTTGGAATGCTTATCAACGGATGACAAATATTTTATGGATGAGGCAAAGTCTTGAAGCTCTCAAGCATATTGCCCTTTCAGAATGAACGAATCAATGCAAGTATTAAGTAAATTATAAACTAATGAATTGCTACAGAATCTTGATACTACATCCAACATACCAAACAATAGAAAAAGAAATAAAATTAAATAAATCTGTTATCTAAATAAATTACAAGCTCAAATCCCCATTCATCAGTACTGTAATTCACAGTATTATAGATCCTACCTTCTGCCCATTCAGAATTGTGCGATATTGTCATCTCCTACTCCTGCTATCGGGTTTGACTCCTCGATGAATTAATTTTCTCTTTTAAATATCATTTACGCCATATCAAAAGATTGCAGTTTCGTGTTAATGAAGCAATTAAACAGGTAGACTGGAAATTTTGTAGCACGCTTATGAAAGCCGAATATTTTTAGCGCAAATAGGCAGACTGTTCATTAAAAAATGATTATAATTTTCTCGCAAACGCAATTTATTGAACTAAAGTTTAAATTTACATTTTGTAAGCTTTCCTGTTGCAATTGCTCTGCTTAAACATTAACAGAGGAGGTGTTCAAATTGTTTAACACCCTGTTGACGGCACATCTGAATACTGTTAAGGCGACTTATTTGAAACTTCTTATTTCCTCTCTTTCCTTCTTCGGTGCCTATATTAATAACAAAATTTATTTTTTTATTTGGGATTAAAGGTTTTTTTTTAAATTAAAGGTATTATTAAGTAGTGAAACAAGAAGATTAATAAGAGCATTATTAATAGATATTGGGATAATTTATAATATACTATGATTAATGATTAGTTTAATTGGAGGAGTTGTTGTTAGTTTAATGTGTTTACGTCAAATGGATATTAAGTCTTTAGTAGCTTATTCTTCTGTTGCTGTCTAAGGGGCGTGACTTTTGAATCAACCTGTATTTTCCTCCCTCGAAAAGATCGTAAACGAAACATAAATCAGAACTTGGCAGGTGACATACATGAAGCGCATTCCTTTTACAAATTCGAATCCCTAAATAATGAGGGGATATAACGTTCACCCTATTAACAAGAAGTGAAGCTGAGGAAAACAGTTGTAATCCTTTCTTTGTTACAAAACGGACGTATTTTGTGCAATGGCATTGTGTAAAGGCAAGAACAAACAGCGAATTTAGTGGTGATAATGCTTTGAAAAGACAAGTGCTGCTCAGTCGGGCGTACGTTGCCAATATAATTCGACTGAGTTTGTGTGAGCTCAGCTTAAGTGGAGGATAGAAACAGGACTTGTAAAAACTTATTTGTAAAGATATGGAAAATGTTGGTTGATTTGGTTCATTTCAGACGCTCTATAACATCTCAGCGTCCCATTCAATTCAGGGCGTGAAACGGCCGACAAATTTTGCTCAGGACTCTTTTTTCAGGCTTGAGGTTCTTTATCGTGCCGTAAATGTACGACACGGAACCCACGGCTTTACTTCCTTCCGAAGGAAGCCATGCTTAAACATTTTACGCCCGAAAATATTCATCGATTCTGACCGGGATTGATCTTGGGTTTAGGAGGCAAGTAAGGTTACCACTACACCATGACCGACAAGATATTGACAAGGTGACATAGAAAAACTGAGAATCTTGCAAGATGATAACTTCATTAAAGAAATAAGTAGCGACGAAATTTTAGATTCTACAACATCTGAGAGCAGACAGTGATAATGATGATAAATATAAAGGCGTCAATGAATTTGATAACAGCAAAACCCACGAAGAACCTTTATCAGTACCATTGGAGTAATAAAATAGGTGTATAACTTAATGCGTTGAAAGTAGGTATACATATGGTTACAGTTAATAATTTGTATAGTATGGGATACGCCTTGTTGATCTATTTTTTCTAGAAATGAGATTACATTTACCTGTTGTTTGCATTACGTTGATACGACTCTTGTGGGGAATGAGGTCTACTGGATTTCGCTCAAGAAAACAGCGTTGCCACGTCTTTACACTCTCTTTCAGTACAATTTCAGTGCTAACAGAGATTGGGTATAGAAATGAAAGTAGATAATTAATTAATTGATTCTTTATTTATAAATTAAGACACCCTCAGATATTCTTAATAATATAAGAAATACGAAATATTCATAGATTCTGCTCGATCTAATTATAGTGTGTGACTGTTTCGAAGGAGTTAACAATATACACTCGGTGGGATGGGGCGAGGTTATTAAAGTTTGTCCCACAATTAAATTGATGTGTGAGTGAAACTAGTGACTTGGCGATGCTCATTTGCTATTTGACAAGCACAGTACATATTAATGGTAGCGGAATTCATTAAGACGGTATTTCTATTTGGACGTTTATTTATTGCTACAGATGAAATGTAACTTTATAAAAATAGTTAGGAACTACATTTGAAAAGGTACCCGAAAGAGAATGTCTGTATTTAAAAACATTCTTTGTAAGAATCTTGGTTGCAGGTCGGGCAATATTTATCTTTGCGGGGGATAACCATCAACAGCAACAAAATGATTATTATGCTGTTTTGAAGGACTGAAAGCTTGTTCTCAAGAACAGAAACCTACGCATTAAATTTCCAAGAGAATTGGCTTAATGCGATTATACTGAATACAAGATCTAAGACCATTAACTTTTATCCTCTAGATTGGAATATGCTTCATTCTTCTTATCACCAACAATCTCACTGCTGGCTTATAAAAAACGTTTTAAAATCAAAATTTAATTTTCTTCTCTCACACAAAAGCGACTTCAAATATTATTTCTTTTTTCGTGTTCCTGTAAAACTCCTATTCTAAGAATCATAAGGGCATTTTATATTAACAAAAATAAATTAAAATGCCATATAACCTAGATTCTTTCTAAAAATATTTCTCAGCACTGAATTTTCCCCTTATTTTGCAATTTACGGTTCAATGGAACTATTATGACGCTATTGTTAGCATTGTGCTCATGATGTCATACTTTCATGAAAGGCATGCCTCCTGCTCTAGATGGAAGAGTTTCCATGAAAGGAATGAAGATAATAAAGTTTAACTTAAGTGCCAGCATTTTTTCCTTAAAGGTAGGACAATAGCGCGCACTCTTCTGAGTTGCTTTGACTCAGTAACGGTTACAGACTGTCAGTTGTTCCACTCTCATTAAAACAAAACGAAAACATTTGGGCTGACTGAGGGGCGGCTGGAAGCACCTGTTGCATTGCGGAGTCAGGTGCAAGCAACCTAATTTGAATAATTGTTCTTCCTTTACTTCCTGTCGGTTTTCCGCACAGATGGTCTACTGACAACACTAGGTCTCGCTAAAGCACAATTTTAAAGTAACCTCTGTGTTTAAGGTTATTTCTCCTTGGTTCTTCCATTTCGAGACAGAATTCATAAAAATTGAAGTATATAATCCACTTAAATCGGTCAAATTAATGCTTCATTTACTTCCTCAGATCAACATCGACAGATTTTAAGAACTAAAGTCTTAGTAAGCGTGTGTCCATGATATATGACCAAACCTTCTATAACTCTTTATGAAAGATTTACATGCTGATGAGGGTGGTCTTTATCCCAAATTATTTCATTTGCTACGGTGATATATTATTTTATGCTTGTACATAGTGAGATATTTATGCTTGTGCATCGGTTGTATGTCGTCATTTGGAAACGTTACATGAAACTATCCTAGCTGGAGCTTCAAGGGCACAATTTACCCAGAAATACTATCTGGAATATTCAAAAGGCCGTAGTTACATCCGCAAAAACAAACCTTGGCTTAATGGGTACCCCCTCTTTCCAAAATAGGGTACCGGAACGAATGCAATGAAAGCATACACAAGCATTACGATGCCATATTTGCAGTTTTTTTTTGCAAGTTATACTGCTATCCGCAGTGAAGAATATGAGATGATGAAATAATGACGGGATACGTGACAGAGGAAAGTATTCGAAAATTTCGCTTTTGCGCCACAATTTCAACTAATGGCGCTGGGATTCAACCCGGGACACCTCGATGGGAGGCGAATAGTCTAACCACTCGATCATAGCAAAGCCTGACTATGTAAATGCGACTATTTAAATGTACTATATGTTGAACAGAGCTCATCTTGAACAAAAATCATGACCATCTGCAATGGTGTTCTAGTAGAAGCCCAAATATCATTAATCCTGGGAAGTGGGAATATTTGCTTTTTAATTGTGTTTAACTCCCGTTTTTACTACTGAAGCACCACAGGCGGTGCACATTAATGATACATGAGATGAGTTAACAGTTATGAGGACTGAGGAAAACCTGGAAAAAACCTCCAGTAAGGGAGAACGGTCCTGATGGGATTAGTACCCCCGACCTCCCGCTCACGAATTCGCGTCTTAACGACCTCGGCCACCCGTAGCAGTCAAGTGGGAGTAGAAAGTCAAAGGTACAACATCTGACAAATGAGTTGTAATGCCATTCTGTAGCAGTTCAGAAAACGTAGCTACTACTGTTAAGTTGCAGATAAAACCTCTTACTTCTTATTGAATTTGACACTGTGCAAAGATGCAGTGCGATCAAAATATGTATGCTGATATTGTTTTAAAAAAGAAACAAACTAAGGTCACAAGCACAAAGACTTCACAGTTGAACTAAACAAAAGCATAATAATCCTTTTGCCAACCAAAGCTTATAGTATATTTGCATCATATTTAAAAGTCATTAAGGTATTCTTTTCTATATCACAGTTTATAATACATTACATTTCTGTCCATATGTTGTAACCACATTGACATTTTGTTAATATTAATAGAATTCTTTAGAACAGAGGGAGCAATGAAATAAAAATATCACGATGAAAGCAATATTTAGATTAAATTATTTTTAAGCTAATTCGCTTGCAAAGGCAATTCTGCACAGTGGTATACTTACCCTAGCAAGCTAACTTTATGCTCACGAAATCTTATATTAACGTAATGGCTTACTTCCAAAGGCGCTATGATCGGTAAACCCAATGAGAATTTTTTAATTTTACTATTTTTATGTAAAGATTACTATATACGTGTAAATGTATTGATATTTGCGATTCATACGTGCTAGTATTGATGAAAACCTGATATCTTACTGTATATGATAAATTATCATATTAACTTATCTTTCTGTATATGATAAATTGACATAAAGACTAGAAATATTAAGGCATTTAATTCAGTCAGCTTCTTGGTCTGTTTCTGCTTCAATGCATATTTTGCCAATAATATTTGCTCATGTTTGCTTCCTTTTTCTCTCTCATTCTGTTATTAAGACTGCCCTTTCTTGTTAGTTGATGTTTATTTTTGCTATTCTGTGAAGGTGTTTAGTCGGCTTCAACAATAAGAGCCTAATTATGAAGGTATTTTATAGGCTGCGGCTAAGTGCCCCAGGTTGGGTACCAATTTTGAAGCGATTTGTAGTCGAGTGAACTCACTTTGTGATGCCAATTTTAAGTGGTTTTGTAGCTTGATTATTTATTGGTCGCTTTGGTGTTGTTGCCCACACTTCACTAACAATTTTTTGACTCGTACTCAAGGCGACTGGGAGAGGAATTCAATGGTGTAAATAAACATGCGATGTACATAATGTATATTGGTACTTTATTATGTCCAAAATATTTCGCGTTCTCTGGTGTTTTACGTACGATAGGCTTAGTTATGCCGATACCAATTTTTCATTTCATTTTATGTATCATCATATCCACCGCCTGTGGTGCTTTAGTAGCAAAAACACTATTAAAAATATTGACCATTTCACTTCAGTGACGTCATTTTAAATGCGACCAATGAAATGAAACAAACTTTTGAATTTTGACCAATCACAGCTCTATATCGCAGTGAAATTATCAAAATGTTTTATCCCTCGATGTACATTTGTCTTATGGTCAGTGTAGCCAACTATATACCTTCATTATATAATTCCTAAGCACGCGTCACAGATCACTTTTCTGTGTTTTCAGTAATATTGTAAATTTAACTATTATAATGTGTATTCACTCAAGCAATTGTTTTTGCGTATTCAGCCAAACAGTCAGAAATAATTTTATACATTATGTAACATATCTGCCTAAGCAAACATAGATTTTAATAAGCACGTTGTTCAAATGGCAAAACGTTTTCTTGTTTTTTTTTTTCTTTTTTGTATTAGTAAATCATGGTAGCGACTTTATAGTCGACTTTCGTTTATTTAATTCTCACGGTTTCTGAATAGTTTAGTATTTATTAATATTTTATACAATTGCCAATAATCTGTGCGTGAATTTCAAATATGTATATTACTTTTATTCTTATTCTATTTATAAAATAGTTCCAAACCCGTGTTTCGCTCTTCTCTATTGAGATTACTGACAACCGACTTTCAACTGTTGATAGATGGCTTGAAAAGATTAAGTATTCATGATACAAATGTACAATTATTACAATATTGTAAGCCAAATTTACGGAAATAATATTTAAAATCTTATTTTATTCGAGAAATATCACTGATATTGGCAATCTCAGACCCTCTTTTTTTTTTTTTTTTGAGTAGTGTTTAACGCCCGTTTTCACTACTGAGGCACCACAGGCGGTGGACACTGATGATACATGAAATGAAATGATAAGTTGGGAAAGGATATTTTTTTTTTAAGGAAGGAAGCGTTCCAGGCCTAAGTTTAGGTACCTCCCCGGCATTTGCCAGTTATGAAGACTGAGGAAAACCTGGAAAAAAACCCAGTCAGGGAGAACGGTCCTGGCGGGATTCGAACCGCAGACCTCCCGCTCACGAGTCCGTGCCTTAACGACCTCGGCCACCCGTGGCGGTCCAGACCCTCTTGTGATAAGACTGTTGCTTATGGGAGTGACAACAACTATTATTTTGTTGGATTGTATTTACCAGCAAAACTCTAATCATGTTATTTATGTACAACTTATAATATCACTATATTTCTGATACCACAAGGGTAAAACATCATTAACAATGGAAAGCGCATTAGAAGAATCAAGCTGTTCTGTAGAGATATTCTTCGTTTAATATAAAAGTATTTTTGCATCGTCGACCATCAATTTAAAATTAATATCCACTCGTTTTGTTGATGATGAAAGGGAGATGATGGTATTGCAACTAATTATACATTACCCCATTGACAATTTGATGGCGCGATGGAAAATATGAGCGTAAATATTTGCAGCATTGCCACTAACGAACCCCAAAGCTAAGCTAATGCACAATTAGAAAGTGATGTAAGCTACCAATTAAATTGTTAAAGGGCTAATGAATGCAATTAATCCGACCGTTGAACAGGCTAACCTAATTAGCCAACAGACCAATAATATCTGTTCAGTCATTATGTTAAAAGCTCACCAGTGAGTACTTTTGGTCAGGCCCATTCAAATGGCAGAGCTGATAACGAGGCTATAAATTACGCACTGTTATGAAAACTTATCTGAAACCATCTTTCCTTTCCGATAACCTAAAACCAAGGCTAACAATGGACATTTATCAGCATTAAAATCTGTTGGGGTAAGGTAAGCGATATTTTAATTTAGGTATACATTGTAATGAATATAACATGGCAAAAATATGGATCACACAGCTACAGAACAGCATGTAGCCATTCGGAACATAATTATACAGGGTGTGCATAGAGATTTAACCATTTCATAAGAAACCTATGCAAAAAAAAAAGTTGAAATCAGCTGACTTTATCTTCTAAATTAGTAGGCCTTGTGAGACAAAACACTATCTGTTCATTATTCTCAACTTGACTACCTTTTGTGTTTGTTTTTTGTTGCTTATAATACTAAGAATATGATTTAAAAGTGTTGGATATTCTAGTATTTTGCGAAAATAGCTTATTTAAAATTAAAAAATAAAAAATAAGATATCATATATAAATTGACATCAAAATTATTAAACTATTATAGTCTCCTGTTTAACGAAGCCTATTATTTATTATAAAATATAAAAACAGATTCAGGAACTATTAATATATCTATTTATAGCTACAGTTATGCATATGTATATATCAAAATATATTAACATTAGAGAGTAAAGGTATTTAAACACTTTTGCATCAATTTGTGTACTATTCCTTATGTAATTAAACACACTTTCCTGATGTTCCAATTTTACTTTCTTAAATAAGTAGACTCAAGCCGGTGTACTATTTTCTGAAATTTTATCTCATTCTAAGAAATATAATACAACATAGGTAGTAAATATTTGACTCTAAATTTATCTGTCGAAATTATATCGTGCTTTCATAATATAAAAATGGTATTTAAACCATCTACTAGGGTTACTACTATTATTACTAATAGGTACCACAAATACCAACCGCCACCACAACCATGATCGGCTACAAATTCTTCAACGCTAACTCCTGCATTATGGTAAATACTTAACCAGTTAAACCGGTGCTTGCTCTAAGTTCAATTGTAAATAAAAATTTTTGTACAACTTACCGTTTGATTAGAGGCGTCCAAGTAGCGCAGACCAAAATAGGCCGTCTCTAAAAGGTTTAAGTGTCGGAAAACAGTATCCAGTATCTCCTGACCAGGGCTGTTGTCCTGTAACAAACAGACATATAATTTAGTTTCGGTTTATTAATAGACGCAGGAGAATTTAGTAGCTAAATTTACTACTGCTTCTATGAAATAAACGGACTCCCAGTTATCAGACCACCGACATGGCAGCGAGGGAGTGTATCGATCTATAAGTCATCGTAGATTACGTGAATCAGGGCGGGGGATTTACCTGAACTACTACGTTGGCCTTTTCTCAAACCATTCGATCAATATATTTCACAATGAAAGTAACAACACTTGTCTAATCTTGAGGCAACGTTTGATCAGAACACTAAACGGCAAATACTAGGCCTAATTCCACATCGAATGTTTAATTATAATTCATATGTTCATGTCAAGTCCACTCATGCTGTCAGGAGATTCGAAGAGTGCTCGAGTTTTAATCGTAGTGCACACACATTTTAAACGAACTAAAGGATTCACCAAAATTTCGGTTTTATTTTTCAAAGAGATTTAAAGAGGATAATATGTAATTTTATAAGCAGATGTCAGAAATGTGGGCAAAATAAAGACAGTTGCAGCATCTCCTTGTGTGACATGTCTGTATGCGTAACTCTTTATGTGCAAGAATTAATTATGTCATTCTATGTTTCTGCCACCGACTCTTTGTGTTGTCCCGACAGTCATTCCCAACTCTAGTGCAGTTCGGCTGGCCGTAAAAGATTTAAAAGGATCAAGATAAAAATAGCTGTTCCGGGAGTGGAACAAAAACCAATTTTTTTTATTATAGAGAGTGTACAAAATTTGAGGAAGAGTTATCTACATTATCGATTCTTGGGAATTGCTGCAGTCAGCCACCATGATTTTGTTCAACGAATATCGCTTTGGTTTTTAACAGTTAAGCAAGCACATTCTTCCACATACATTCAGACATACTTCAGTTCAAATTGGTAAAAAACAATTGCTATCCATAGAAATACAGAATACTTACTGAATCAAGTTATTGAAAACTATATTACATAAAAACAGTGAACTCAATATTTTCAATAACAAAGAGATGACTAAACACACTTGCTGTCCTTTTACTGAATTTTGTTTTCAGCCAACCAGAGAAATTACAAACAACAGCTCTTTTAGGTGTTTTTATTTTATTTTCCACCAGTTAAAATACGTTATTAATGTCAACCAATGAAATATGAATTACATTTAAGATACAATGACGCTTTTTTCATAACAATCGAAGTGAAAAACTCCCAAATGAGGTTGGGAACCAAAAGCAGGTTTGTAACAAAACAAAAAAAAAAAAACTGCAGCTAAAAACACGGGGCTACCAACGCAAGCAATTTAACACGTTTTCTGTCTCTGTTTATGAAAAAAAAAAAAAAAAAAACACGCAAGGGGAAATACAAACGGAACAATGGAATATTCTGCCTCTCTATAAAGAAAAGTGTTCCTTTTGACTCGACAGGTTGTCGTAGTTCTAACACTTATTCCATCTCACCTTGCCGCACTAAACACAAGAGAGAATAGTGAAAAAAATTATTTCTCTGTAGTTATTTTCTTCTCGCATTTAAGCAAATTCATTACATAAATGATTCCAGAAGGGACGCAGTTTTGCACAGAGGACCAAGGACATAAAATATCGTCGCAAAAGCATTTCGTCCTCTGGGCAGTAAACATAACAGTCAGCCGCAGGATCTTGCTCATAAACATTCAGTTTAATTTCCCTTCTCTTCATAAGCGCTCCCTTGCGGTAGACGTTTTGTCTCCAACTGCTCTTTGCTATTTCAGAAACGCAATCCTCCAGACATCTATTTATTTATTTCTTTTTCTACACATACATATTACATACGTTTTACATTATATGCGGGTTAAATATAGCTTACTTCCATAGATAGCTAAACAATATTTACCTCCCTAAGAAGAGGGATACACAATTATCCGAAATATTGCTTTTTGTGTATGGCTCTTCACCATTTCATAACGTTAAACGTCTTATTCTTAATTTGATTTATTACATAACATTTTTGTTCGAAATTAGCTATGAAAATGATAATACATAGGAAAAATACCAGAATTGAAAAAAGAAGATTGAGAACAGAACGATGGTGGAGGCAAGAATGCTCTGTGGTGCCGAAATTGAGGAACTATATTAAAGGTGGGTTAATATGGATATAATAAATATATCCTTTTATTGACAAATCCTAGGCTTAGCTAACTCATCATCTAATGTGGCAGCATTACAAAATTTGAGAATTTGGGTAATAAAAATTTTTTTAAGCCTTTAACGCTCATTTTTACTTTTTTTTTAATGAAGGAAGCATTTCAGATTTAAATTTAGGGTACCTCCCCGGCATTTGCCATTTATGAGGACTGAGGAAAACCTGGAAAAAATCTCAGTTAGAGAGGACGGTTCTGGCGGGATTCGAACCCCAGACCTCCCGCTCACGATTTTGTGCTTTAACGACCTCGGCCACCTGTGGCGGTGATACATGAGATGAAATGACAAACTGGAATAGGACATTTACTTTTTGGGGGGGGGGGAGGAAGGTCTAAGTGAAAAAATACCTATCAGGGAGGACCGTCCTGACGGAAGTCAAACCACAGCTCTCCCGTTGATAGTTTACTTTTGAGACTCGCTTTTGGGGGCTTCCGGGACGCAATTCGCTATGCTGAACTAAAGCTTTTTGTTGTTTCCCCTGGCCACTTAGGCGAATGCTGAGATAAATGTTTACATTCCAGCAATTTTCCGTCCATTTCCTTCCCAATATGGGTTAAAGGTTCAGAAGCGTCAGTCTGATGTCATGTGCTTGCGCTCACCAAGGTTTCGGTCTGAGAGTCTGATGAGTTCTGTCTGCGGCGAACCTCAAGTGATACCTTAGTGGTATAGGGGTGGTCCTCGCGGGCGGCGTCTGGGACTTGCCATCATGTAAACATTAGGGCCTCTATCTCATCCCATCTCCCGTCCTCCCAGAGGTTTCCCTTTGGAGGCATAGACACAAAAGGCGCCGTTAGAGTGACCGAAGTGCCGAAGGCTCCTCATTCATCAACTATTCCTGAGGTAGAACACGATGCCAAGTGTAAAAGTTGATCTTTTAAAATATGTTCACCGAAATATACATCTTAATTCAAAAAGTGATGCAAAAGCAGTTAACATAACATAACATGCTCTCGTGCACCTAGTTGAAATTTCGGTCTCAATATGAATTATAATGCACAATAAAATATCTAAAATATCTGCTAATAATTATGAACATGTTTCTATGTGTATTACCGTTCTTGAGCGTGTTCCTGCTGTTCCTGATACATTCCTTTCTGTCCTTATTTATGCTAGAAAATATCGTTACTTGGCATTTTTTCTCATTGGATGGGAGAGGTAAAGAGATTTCTAGAACAATGTGAAATAATCTTTTTGGTGTGGCTGCTCTTCTTTCCGTTGCTGGTAATGAAATCGCTTCGGTATTCGGGGGGAGGAGGGTAAATAAAAGAGGACTCTTGGCTTTGCTTCTAAAATGATAGGACCGAAGTCTTCTGCGCTAGCCCAACCTAGTGGCCCAGGTATTATGAAGGTTTGTTAATATTTATTGTATTGTTAATGTTTAACGTTTAAATTTCCTGTATTTTTATGTAATATGAACTGCTTTAGAGATTCTCTGAAGGGTAACACTGAAAGTCTTTTAATTTTTACCTAAACTGATATTTTATAAGCGTTTTAGTGGATTAATTAATTTCATATTTTAAAGCCAAATGCTGCATTCTATTTTATTGTATTTTATAAGATCATTGTTATCTTTGAACGTTAATTATATTTATCACTTAGTATTAAATAAATTACAAATTGTTTAATGATTCTTTTCTAATGGAAAGTTACTTTTCCCACATCCTTGGGGTTTTCTTCTTGCAGTACACTTTCTAATTCAACTGTTGCCCGGACATCAAAGGAGGATGTCAAATTAATGATTATAAATAATTTTAGAGGCAGAAAAGGACATGTTTTATACATATATATTCCTAGTATGAAAAAAGTAGCATTTTCTAGATGACGGAAGGATAGATGAACAAGCAAACGCATTTTACGTCCGAAGGCAAATACTTTCTTTCAGAAGGGAAAAGATCGAATACGAAAGGAGGGTTCTATAAAGTATGTGATGCCGAAATGTCGAACGATGGATTTCAATGAAATATTGACAGAGTTTATCATAAAATCTGTCTATTGTGCTTGACTTGGTAGTTTGAATCTGTAATTGAATCGGGAACAAGCAAGGCGTTCTAGCTGAAAGTTCTGACACCATTCTATAGCTAAATTGGCTGTCGAAGATTCCTTTGTTGAGACATCGCCTTGAGCATGAATGAGCAAAAAAAGGAGTAGGTAGCTCGACACGAATGAGCGGCTACCGTCTCAGGGTTTGCGTGTGGCAGCTGACATGCAAAGACCGCACTGTTTGTGAACTCCTGTGCATGTTATTCCAAAATTCTTGGCACTTCGAATCACGTTCGTGCTCCAAGAGGCAATGAGATCACTCAAAATTGTGGCTAGTTTCATTCCAGTGAACATGACAGGTGACTTTTTCCTCTTGAAATGTGCATTTTCTCACGCTGATTTTAAATTTTGTTCCAGGAGGGGGGGAGGATAGGAATATTGTTGCTAGAAAGACAGATGGAAAGCCAAACACTTCTTAAGACACCCTCTAGACTCAGCAATTATGCAGCTTTCTTTGTAAATTTAAAATAACTATAATCCATAGCAAGTATACAAACATTAGACACTTTAGGAACGTCACTTTGTATACAAAAACTATAAAATTGAATATATAAGGCAGTTTATATATGTCACACAAGTAATTTTCCACCATATGAGAGAGCGAACGGATACTCCTCTCATATAGATGTAGATGTAAGACATTACTATGTGGTGAAGTGGTAACCACGCTTACCTTCTAAACCAAAGATCGCGGGTTCAAACCCAGCTAGGACCCATGAATTTTTTTAAAAATCCTAAGTATGGCTTCCTTCAGGAGGGAAGTAAAGCCGTAGATCCCATGTACATTTAAGACACCTCAAGCGTGAAAAAGATGCCTCTAATAAAACATTTTCGACCGTTTCACGCCCTGAATAGAATGGGACGCTGATGACCTGAGGTGTTAAAGAGCGTCCTTAAATAAAACAAAATAAAAATAGCACTAAATGGAATAATGTCAGAGTGCAGAAGTAACTGCTTAACAGCAGTTGTCACAATATGCAAGAAAAAGTCCGTTACACGTGAGCTGCGCAAACTAAGCGAATTCCTCACCTAGTAGATAAGTTATGTCATTATTGTGTGGTATTAGGGGAACAAAATTATAATTCTTGCAATCTATAAGAATCAGGTTAAACACCCCTCCTAATATTCCGAATTCACTGATTATCAGAAACCATTTTTTATTTGATTTAAATAGTATATGCCAATTTTTGTTCAGAAAAAATAAATATTGGAGCTGCAAGAGCGATTTTTATATTTTGGATTTCTCAAAATCCCCTCTTTTTAAGATTTAATAACCCTATTTTTTAAGAAACTATTTTTCTTGTTTTATTTAAATGCTATATACGGAGTTTTGTTGAGAAAAAACAAACATTAATGAAACTAAGCGAATTTTAAATTTTGGTTTTAAGGTAAATCTTCCTTTTAATACCCCGATTTCACTGATTTTCAGAAACTACTTTTATTATTTTTTTTCAATGGGATATACAGAATTTCCTTTATAATATTTAAATTGTGGCTGCTAAAATTCGTTTTTCAGGTATACACCTATTACTAATGGCCTTTTTTTTTCTGAATTTCGTAAAATACTTTTATCTATTTATTTTATATAAATATATACCGGGTTTTGTTGAAAAAAACACAAAATTCTAGAGCGATTTCAAATGTTTAAACAATTTTCGTTTTACGTTAACCTCCATTCCCTATGGTTCAATTTTGCTGGTTAACGAACTTGACGAATCGTTTGTTAAATGACAGTTATATGCCGAATTTCATTGATAAAAAACAAAAATTGCGATCGCTAGAGCGTTAACGGACATATATTTCTTTTTCATTGTCATTTTCGGTGGCTCGTAGTAGAATCCATGGAGATTTGAAAAAAGTGTTTCAACATTTGTTTTACAGATACAACAGCAATTCCTTCGGAATTCGCTAAAAGTGAATTTCACATGAACACAAGTCCCGCATAATTTGAAAATAATGATCATGATCAGCTGTATAATTGAAAAAAAATCCTTATAAGTTATCTTCAGTTTCTAAACTTGAATGTGCTATTTATCTCTTTTTCTATTAACCACTTCAGATGTTGCAAGAACAGAATAGAATAATGCATGCTATAATATATGTGTATGCTAAAATTAAATACTGTCCTTTCTCAGCTACAGACTCCTGTTATACTAACATCATTACAAAGTAGAGGAAAGTAGAAATGTTAATATAGTTCTTGACTAGGAATAAAAAAAGCTGTTTTACGATATATTCCAGTAAAGGAAAAACAATGAACAGGACACTGCTGCACCCACAAATAGTTGCAGATAAAAGGTGTACCCATAAAAGGTTAAAAAGCTTCTAGTATCATGGAATTACATTTTACATAAAGCTAAAGTGTATTACTGATGGTGTAAGCTGCCAAATTTCTATGACATTTCCACATTGAAAAAAAAAATGTCATAATATTGTAGGATGCCAGAAAGATTATTCCATCTAAATGAAACCGCCACAGGTGGCCGAGGTCGTTAAGGCGCGGATTTGTGAGTTGGAGGTCTGGGGTTTGATTCCCGACAGAACTGTCCTTCCTGACCGAGGATTTTTCCTCAGTTCTCAATAGCAAATGCCGGGGAGATACCCTAAACTTAGGTCTGGAACGTTTCCCTCCTTTAAAAAAAATCCTCCCCAATACATAATTTCATTTCATGTATTATCAGTGTCCACCGCCTGTGGTGCCTCAGTAGTAAAAAACGGCGTTAAACACTACTGAAAAAAAAAATCTAAATGAATGCAAGAAAATCTCATACACAACTCATAGTTTCAAGTGTAAGGTGGGATCCATTTTAAAAAACCCCATTCAATTCTTCTGTTTATCTGAATATCTCACATGAAGAACAATATAATATTCGGGATTTGCGCTTGCACAATGAATGACTGAAAAATATAAACACCGGGGCATTCAGGGCGGGCGTCTTGAGAATAAATTAAAGTATTTCTCGGCCTACATTCCAGAAAAGTACTTCAGTTTATACAAAAAAAAAAAAAAAAAAAAAAAAACATGCTGTAATAATTCGTTTCTCTGATTAAGGCCCCTACGGGCTTACATTGACAGTCATAATTATAGAAGGCATTGCGTCAAGCTGTGCTGGGTTTTTCTGTTTGAAACGTGTTTCGAATTTGTCCTCAGCGATGTAGCGAATATTGATTAGATACAACAGGCGAATTTAAGAATGGTGATAACACTGAAATGATACTAATTATAACAAAAAGACCCAGAAAAATAGGCAATTACCTAATGCATATCACAGATAATTACACATTGAAATAAGTTTTTGTGGCATAATTCGATTTCAAGTTTAAATGTATGACTATTTACCTAGCAACTGTCAATATTCTTTTGCTCTATGCATATTTACACTTAGAGAAAAATAGCTGTAAAATGGTGTTACTAAACAGAGGAATCCAAAACATTGTATAGTTTAATATAGGTTATCTATACTTAATATTTTAATTCCATTTTAATTACGGTGCCCATTTGCAATATTATGTTTTCTCTAAAGATATCAGTATGGTTTTGTATAGTAACCATGGGCCATGATGAGAATCAATAAAACAAACGAAATGAAAATGGGATACACACACTTGATTTTCGAGCAATGTAAGATCTAAAATGATATTGAAAATTTACCTGCAAGGAACCCTAAAAGATGTATATCGCAGGAAATCAACTATATCAGCAAATGTCGTGCAGGGCATTATTATGGACGCTATGTACTAGGGGTGTCTGGGTATTATGGTAAACGTTTAGAGCATCTTATGTCATGGCAGAAGTCAAACATGACTTAAATATTCCTTAGATGTCTACATATATCTAGAAATAAATATTTAAAGCAGAATGTGTACCCTTTTTTGGGTCTCTATGCATTTATCTAAACAGACAAGGATCAATAAAACGTTTGCAACCATATGCAAAAATATGGGAACGTTTTTACAATTTATTTTTATACAATACACAACAAAATATACACATTAGGCTGCAAAATAAATGTCGTACATAAGCCAAGGTTTTAATTCCATGTAAAGCCGCTTTCATTTTCAAATGTCTGCTATTCATTCAACCGAGTTATCTCACTTGCTGGGATATGAAGTAAGCACTGTATAGCGCGAGCCTCTTATGTTGGATTCCGTGCGCAAAGCTATAACGAGCGAGTCTCGTGGTCCTGCGCATTGGCACTTTAGGAAAACCACCAGCATTATGTACAGTGTCAGGCTGAAATTCAGGTACTCCTTAAACATGCTGTCCTGTAGCAAGTTTCTGCACGGTCTTATATTGTTTCAACTTCCGCATCGTTTGAAATAAATATTTAGCATAGAAATTCAGTAAAACAGACGACATTTACAATTATTAATGCATGCAAACCTTATTAACTTACCTGAATACGGTAATTTATAACATAAAAATGAATATGCAGGAAAACGTCATTACTTTTAGAAATACTGTATAAAAAATGCACTATTAACGTGGCAGAGCTTAAATCCCTGTCAATATGTGCATTCCCCCCTAAGGTATTTCTGAACATCTCCATAAATACCATTTTAAATTGCTAAACACTTTACAATATCTATATAACATTTATAATATTTTTTTTGCAATACATCGATAATTATGTCAACTGTTTAAAATTAAATGGAATTTGAGATTTCTATGATTCAAAAACAAATTTAAGATATTTTTCAAACTGGAAAGTTCTCGATAAAAGTTCCAGCGAAGTTTTTATATCCTGTGATCTCTGAAAAACATTATTGGTGCAAAGACGCTGTGTATACTGAATAGCAAGATGAGTATAGGCAGCTCCAGAACTCTTTAGTTAAAATTATACGGATGGTAAAGAGCCTTAGGCAACTACTGGTGAGAAAGGTCGATAAGCTCTATAGATGATGAACAAATTGGAATTTTTTAAAAATTGTATTTATTGTCACTCTGATTTCATTGATGTTCCTGGACGTGAATACTGTAAGCCTTTGTATGAATGAAATGAAATGAAATGAATTAATGATGGAGTAAATGAACTTGGAGTACTTGGCGCCTAAAAGCTATCTGGCATTCACCTACTCAGGGTAAGTAAAAACCCTAAAAAGCCTTACTATACAGTTTAACCTGATCGGGTTCAAACTCAGGACCTACAGATTAGTGGTCGCAAAGCACTAGACCGCTGAGGTGGTTAAAATTTGTTTTTTTTTTAAGATATTTTAGTTTCCGTAAAAACCACTGCCTGCTGTCGACGTTTAGTGGCACTAGTTTGCAAATCAGTACTCAATGGACTGTAACATTCCACGGTACCATTTGTGTGTCTTTACTGTTTGTTAGAGAAACACAAGAGCTGGCAGAGTGGAGTGCAGAATGTACAAGGAAACTTCCCAACAAAGTTCATCCGGATTGGAAGACATTTATCGCCATAGATAGGGACTTGTGATTGGGTGGATCGTTCAAGCCACAGGGAGATGGTTCGAGGTGCTAGACAAAGAAATCTTCACAAGGTTTGAGAAGAGGTATTGAATCATGGGCAGAAGTATTATCATCGAGCTGGCGACCATGTCAAATGTATGCTTGGAAAAGTACAGAAGTACCAGCAATTACTTCCCTATCACCAAGCAATCGAGCCGCACGATTTCTCGTACCCGTGTTCCATTCTTTTAATGGGCTCACCCACCACTGTGCTACAGAACCGAACTCCCAACAGTTTGCACTAAACACGTATGAGTTATGTTTCTTCCGTGATAATGTTTTCAACAGTCGCAATAGTCATTTCTGGAGTGATAACAACTCAGATGCCACCCTCCTGCCTGACCACCAACATCAATTCTGTACCAACTTCTGGGCTGCAACTATCTCTTACTAGACTACTATCCCTTTTAAATGAACCAAGTTACTTTCAGTTCATTCTAGAATTGTTGAATAATGCTATCTCTTGATGTTCCCAACAGAATGTGGCTGGCACAGGAAGCCGGCCCACTTCAGTGGTTTGAGGCGGAAATTATTTGCTTCCACCCCCAGGTGTATTATGAAAGGCAATATTAATTAATCCTATGTAAATTAGAGGTAGTCATAATTGCAAAGTTATATTTATTTCCTGTACACGTGTTGGGTTATTGTATTTGATGTAATTTTCTTACCAGAGTGGAAACACTCCCTATTTTCTATGCTTGACCTGGAAAAGGCAGAGAAACCTATTGAACAATATTTGTATGAACGACCCAAGTAAACGGGAAACGGACCGCTATTACTTGGAGAATTTGTAAAGCAGGGTTCTAGTAAATGTTTCTTTTATAATAGTCAGAGAGTTTTGCTTTTATTATATAGGTAAGGGTAGATGTAATAAACACGTTATGCAGATACGGGGGTGAAGAGACAGGCCGATAACCTCTCAAAAGGAAGAAGCTAACAGTGTCAGTTGATAACGATATGCAGGAAGTCACATAGTGATGATAGTCAATAAGGAAGAGGAAAAGGACATAATGCAAGTCCAGTATACAATTCTTAAATGTGAAATGATATTCTAGATTCTTCTAAAACTAATATTTTTAAAGAGAAGATAGCATCGGAAGACTGACCAATTGTAATTTTTACTTAAGCTTACAATTATGCGGCCCGGCTTCAGTTCAGTTTTGAGTTCTCAGTTCAATTCTCAGTTTTACCTCAGTAGGAGTACCGTCAGTTATATCAGTTTTTATCAGTTTTAGACCAGGTCCAGTCTTACCAGTTTTTGTGCCCGTTTTACTCAGTTAACTATTGGTAGTGTCGAATTATCAGAGAAACGTAGCATCATTATTTCAGTGTATCGAGTTAGTTGACAGTCATTACTTCGTGTTACTTGTTATTCGTTATTACAGTGCGAGAATATCAGTTTGTCTCTATCATAATCGGTAGTGGAAAATAATATTTATCGAAGGCCAGCATCAAGTAGTGGACTCATGGTGTTGAATATTGTTGGCGAAATAATTAGCAAACTCTTTAGGTTAGTGCAAAAGTGCCACATATGCACAGAAATTCTCCAAGGATTAACGGTACCCCCCTTTCAAATGTAACAGATTGTGAACAATAAATCGAATCTCATCACGCAACACATTAAATCTAATCATTATCCTGTTAAGATCGTGGACTCCTTCCCCTATGGTCTCCGGATCATAAAAATTCCAGCAGAAAGAAGATTTAGCTGTGGCTCCTGTAAATCAGCGGGAAATCGTCGGGGTAGGAGAAAAAGAAGCATATAATCATCCCTGAGAATCCAGTCATTAATCAAAATAATTAATTAATCAAAACCTTCTAAATCTCTCCATCCCCACTATTCCGAAATAACCGCTGCAGGTTTTCGGTGGACTAGAAGGGTGGTCCAGTTTCTTAGAAAGCGCAATCGCAGGATCTCGCTACTCTGGATATTTTATTTTGTGGTGTGCAATCTCCAGGAGGAACTGCTTGGTAGGACCGCTAGGACCCACCAATTTGTACAGTAGACACTGGAGACATTTGAGATAGTGCGACAAATGTCGTTAAATCTGCATGTATTGAGGTTGATGGTCATTACTTCAAACAGATGCTATTAAATATAGGTTGTTTAAGAGTATCCAAAAATAAAACAGGTTACAAAACTGCTCCCCAAACTTATTATTTATTTAAGACCTGGTAGCCCCTGAAATAGGCATTTCCAACCAGTAATTCCCTACACTTTAGCCTCATTTACTAATCTGTGTTATTTCGTCCCAAGAGGTTTGGTACATTCTAGTCTTAGTATTCACAGATGGGTATACTTCGCTCAATTCCTTGTAGTTTCTGATGAGAAACTCAGAAGCCAGAGTTCCCCAACTCATCTATTGGACTTACATTCAATTGTGCGCAGAGAAGGACGTTCGTTCATAGTTCCTTTTCAGTTCAATACAATTGGAGTGCGATGAGCGGAATAGCAGGAAAATTTAATGTATGTTTGTGAAACGCCTTGAAAATGTACCTTGCGTAACCAGAAGTTCCAAAGAGAACATTTTATTAGGATCTCGAACATTGCAGACATATGGGATATGAATCAAGCACTAATATCACAGCAAGAGTTCTTACTCGCTTGCATGTTTTATTTGCAATGAAACACACTGCTTTAAGTTGCATGCTGTAAGCCGTCACCATGTCAAGAGGCTGATTTACTGTAACTGGTGGTTTGGCACAAGTTTAATTGCTACTTAATTGAAAGCAAAAATCACGCGTGTCAATGTGGTTTCCAGTGAGTTTACCTGCTTCCTTCCTCTTGTTCTATTTGCTGCACCTGTTTCTGATACACTTTATATTTATCATTCCGTGGCTGAGACATTTGCATAACGACCTCATTAGGCAGGCGGTAACATTCATTAATCAACATTTGTGTATGGGAAATCGTTCTTACGGTTTGCTATTCGAGAAGAACACAACAAGCTATTGCTGCAGATATTTTCTCAAAAGCAGACCCGAGTTTTGGCACATCTGAGCGTTGACGAAATGGAATCTTGTTCGTTTCCTCAATGTCTTTCGCTGTAAGCATTCACCCTCTACCTTTGTCGTTTAAAGAATACGGAACGGAATAAATATTTTTTAATTCTTATTTCAAAGAATTTAGAGAACAGGCAGTGTTTAAAATCGCTCACTCCCAACATATTTGGCTCTGAAACATTATGGATCTGTAAATAACTGCCAAAATAACAGAACATTATTTAAATAAGACATATTCAAACTGACTTTAACCGAACGCCTTCTTTCGCTTTCTTTCCTCTATTATGAAACATGCACAACAAATTACCAATATCATGTGCTTCCAAAATCTTATCTTCACCTACTCCTTTCTTTCAACGTTCAACTTTCTTGGCTTCAGACGAGAAGAAGAAAAATCTGATAATTAAATTGCATCATAATTTGCGCGCGCTTTGTAATAACGAGTTGTATCGCTTGGCGTCGTTCTGTGTGAAGTGTTTTGGATTTGACGAAGCTTTGTGTGTTTTCTATTTGCGACATTGTGATGGGTGACCAAAAGCAACAATGAGAGTGCGTCTAATTTTGTTTTTATTACAGGAGGAAAACTATTGGTAGCTTCGGCAAGCCTTTAGGGATGACACTTTGAGCAAATCACAAGTGTATGGTGTTTTTCCCATTCAAAAATAGCGACATGTGGACTGAAAAGGATTTGGTCGCCTTTCAATAACAAGAAATGAAGAAAACACGAAAAAGTCCAATGCAAAGCCATGACGATGGTTCAAAGAGCATTAAGCAAACTTTTGAAAACACGAATCTATTATAGAGAGTAAGTAAGCGCATTTTAATAAAAGAGAAGCAGAAAGACGCTTGTGGAAAGGGTGTATTCCACAAGTACCAAACTTTCTTACAAAATCCGTGACTGTGGACAAATCTTTGTGCTATGCTTACGACCTAGGAACGGAACAAGCATCAAGTCAATGGAAACATTTAAATTTACCGAGAAATCGTGTCAAATTGGACCAATGCAAGGACAACTTTGATTTGTTTTTATAGGAAAGGGTTGTGCACAAAAAACTTATTCCTCCAAGATAACTTAGGCATCAAATGTTTATTATGTAGTTTTACAACACTTCCTGAGAGTATGTGACGCAAACGGTCAGAATGGTGGAGTAGTTGCTCCCTACAGGCTTCGTCTGTCCTACAGGTCTTGGCAAATAGTAGCGAATGACCCACCCCTCTTACTCGCCTGGCCCTGCTTCGCATGATTGTTTTTATTTTCACAGATGAAGCGATTTGGTGATGTAGATGAGGTAAAAGAAAATACGTCTTGAAGAGATCCAGAAATGTTTAAAAACCTGGAGATACATGGATTTGATTCCTATTGAGAATAGTTTTAAGGGATTAAAATATTTCAATGCACAATTCAATAAACTGCTTAAATATTCCGGTTATTTATGGGTATTCTCTCGTAAATAACAATAAAATCAACTCTATACTTAGTAGGAATTACATTTTTCTTTTAAATTGTTCTATCACAGTATTAAGCTTATTTTCTATGATAGATATCTCCAAAAGCATGTACGCCATGAATTCAGTGACAGATGCAGAGAAACACTTGTTAGCATTCCCAAGCAAAAATTATAATTTTTTTTAAGGAATTTCTAAAACTACTGAATAGCATTAGCTTATAGAATAATTATTATCTGCTTCCTACGAGCAATCGCCTCGGGTGTATAAGATGATATTAGCATAACACAACATTGGTAGGGTTAGCAATGCTCTCTGTGTAGCGGCATGTCTTTAGTTTCAAACCCAAGTGAGACAATAACCATTTAAGTGGATATCTACTTTGGCCTGGACTGCTAGTGAATGCAGTAGTATTAGAACTAACTGTAAGTATAATGGTTACGAGGAAGGCAAGCTCAAGATTATGCTTCCTACAGCGGTTTACAAACTCCGAGAGCATCTTTGCATGTCGGTTTTCGTAAAACTATTTTCTATCCTCTCTCCAATCTCCGTTATTGTTTTCTTCATTAAACTTTTTAGTATTTAGCTGTGGAACTCATTTTTATGTATTCTTTCATTAGCGTATGTTTTAACACTTATTCTGTTGTTGTTTGAAGATTGTTTTCTATCTTTTGTTTTTTTGCAATTGTTTTCATATCAGATTATCGTATTTATGCTCTACAATAATACACTTTTTTGTCCATTCCTACATCTTTTTTGATCAGTTCGTAGGCTAAACGACAGCGTACATAAAATTATACTTCTAATAATCTTGTGATTGAATTAACAAGAGAACCGCTTCAGATTTTTGTTTTAGTATCGCTATGTCTTATTTCTGTCGGTCCTGGTGGTGTAGTGCGTAACTATACTTGCCTTCTAAACCCCGGGTCGCGGGTTCAAACCCGGCCAAGACCCATGGATATTTTCGAGCGTAAAAATCCGAAGTATGACTTCCTTCGGAATGGAAGTAAAGCCGTGGGTCCCGTGTCGTACATTTACGTCACGTAAAAGAACCTCAAGCCTGAAAAAAGATGTCTCTGAGCAAAATTTGTCGGCCGTTTCACGCTCCGAATTGAAAAGGACGCTGATGACCTGAGCTGTTAAAGAGCGTCGATAAATAAACCAAAGCAACAACATGTTTCTAATGGTCTATGTTCAATAGGAAACTTTTTTTTATATATTTTATTTATTGTCGCTTTGACTTGCATCAAGTCTTCTCGCGATGTCTGTACTATAGATGTAAGTCTGTAGGGATGAATGAAATGAACTAATGATTCGCTCCTCAGGGCAAGGAAAAACTTCAAATAATTTCTTACCCAGACAGTTTAACTTGACCTGGGTTCGAATCCAGGACCTGCGGACTAGTAGTCGCAAATGGAGGGAGTTAAGGAAAGCTTATGAAATCTGTTTTGTATAAACTATGTTTCAACATTTATTGATCACTTCTGTACAATTTTATTTATTTAGTACACTCATAATTTTGATTGGATATCATTTTTAATGTGATCTAGTTTTGTGCAATCCATTGATTTTCTTATATGCTTAATTTCTATTTTGTTTGTTTGTATTTTCTACGTTGACATCCAGTTTTCACTGTTTTATTGCAAATTTAGCACAGCCAATCTTTTGTAAAAATAATGCAACAGGTATTTAAAATCCCAAACAAATTATTGCGTTTCTTTTGCTACATTTATCTCGCAACACAAATATAACCAAACTGTGATGTGTCTTCAGCAACTATATTAATTAACACTTTTATAAATTTTCTCCGAAATTGTTTTACTTTAGTTTTCTTCGTGGATGCTTTAAAATTAAAATCATGATTTATTCCTATCACGACCTCTTATCTTTATTTTCTGTAAATTAAACCTTTTTCAAGGGATAACAAATGCGGAGGACTCCATATGAGGCCAATGACTTTATGTTCTGAAGTTTAATTCTTCCTAAAAGTATGGTATCGTGATGTTATAAACATTAATTTTTTCTTAATTCACTTCCCCAGGTTGATCTTTATGTTTTTCAGTCCAGTACAATCTATTGTACAGCCCATATTTTTTTGATGGAAAGGTAGTCATATTAATTATACTTCTTGAGCTTCCGTGAGCTTCTTCAGTGACTTCTTCTGGTATCATTAAGCGAAACCCGTGATGGTGAGAAATGCGTAATGTTTCTCCAAAAATACACGACGTGTGCAAAAGTTTCCGTCTCTTTTGCCCTGATTCCTACCTGGTAGCGATCGTTTAGAAGAGCTCACTGTCATTTTCAGAGCTCGAAGTGAGGCCTTCACCATGTCGAATTCTGAGTTCGCTGGAGTGTGTTCTTGATAAAGACAAACACCAAGTCTTTTTGTGGGAGTCTAGCCAGAGCATCCACTTCATTCTTTCATAAAGTTTATATCTCCTTTCCTCATTCTATTAGCAAATGCCCAATCGTTAAATTTGGAATACAAAGCAAAATAAAAACAAACACTCATTTGATAATAATAGAAATCTAATAATGAAACCCCTTCCATTTATCTAAGTTAATCATAATACTTTATAAATTACACCAACATTTGTTATATCCATTTTGCTCCAAGTATTCCATACCCTCCTAATTTTAACAACACATTCTATAAAATAGTCCATTAATTCTCTACACAAAACATAATCATCGGTGAATAAGCATATTGTAGATGGGATGCTGTTTGGTAGATCATTAACGAAAGTGAAGAAGAGATTAATAAGAATAGCAAAAGTGCCAATACTTTTTTCAAACTCTTTTAGGGTTATGTTTTTATCTCGAAACGTATGAAAAACGGAATGCACTAATTGTATGTGTTTGCTTGCTTAACTTTACTGCGAAAACAAGCTCATAACTAGCGTTGTTCACTTTTTTAATCCTTGTTAACATCAACGATAATTAAAACTCGGTGTAATGCGATATCTCGCGAACCCAAATATTTCACATAAAAATTTGCAAATAAATCTACGTCAAGATGCTTTAAATTATGGAAAAAAAAAAAAAAAAAAAAAAAACAGCAAAGAATACTTCTGTTTGTCAATCTATTATTATAATCGGAAGTATAAATTCTAACGCACATAAAAGTTAAAGCACACATTTTTTTTGTGCTAAACAACAGGTGAATGGCCAAAATAGTATTAAAATATTTTGTTTTTTATAGCATATAAAACTATGGTACTAAGTTCCCTTCAACCCAGTATAATTAACTACTTAAATACATAAACATTTTATTTGTTTATAAAGAAGAAAATAATATACACGTGCAGTGAAAATCAGTCTTAAAGACCGGTTTGCGAGGGAGGTCCCCTTCCAGAGATCTGTCGCCCTCGCAAGAAACCGACCACGCCTCATTACACAAAGCAAACGGTGGAGAAGGAAAACCGCAGAGTCTGACTGTTTACCACGGGATTCCAAGCAAGTGACGATGCCCTTGTCCCCCGGCGGTGTGTGGATGGATGGACAGAGGCAACGCGTGTTTGCGTGTTGCCTAGCCCCAGGGCCCTGGTTGTAAAAAGTGCCGTGTTTTCACAGTGTGGGAACGGAGCGGAGCACAGTAGCAATGGCCCTAGGGACCAAGTTACGAGACCTTCGCCCATTTTGTTACCTCTTCATGCAGATGAGCTTAAACGTTGCGCTCGAAATTATCTTTTTGCAACGCTTTGAAACACCGCAAAGCTATTCAGTAGACGTTACAGCGTATGTGCATGTCAGTAAAACATTGCACTATTAATTAAATCTACTGAAGAATAAATTAGGAATTATAAAATGTTTTTATATATACAAAAACGTATGTGGCTGTTAATGCTTGCCTATTATTTTAGGATAGGAATCAACGCCTATTCAAAATTACATTTTATTTCTTATTAAAGCATATTCAAAAAATAGATACAAAAAATGTTTCAACTACTGTGATTGTACCTATTTCCATGCCTAAAACTTGATTTGTAACATTAATATTAAATGTTGAATCTTACAAGATGAATTACAAAATAAAACCATAACTTGTTCTAAGTATGCAAACATGTCAGATTCAAAATATGTTGAATATTATGATACGTCAGAATAACACCGAGCAACCTCCAGGCATGACTCAGGGTATTTTCTGGCAGAATGCAGGGAAACAGAGATTTTAAGAAATGAACACTTGCCACCGCAATTTCTGAATTCCAACAGAAGTTTGAACATCTGCTTGGAAATGTTGGTGCATGAGAGATACTCACACAAATTGGGAATATTTCTAGCGAAAACTCGACAAAGAAGGTTAATGGCTATAGAGAAAAGAGAGGAGTTGGGGAGGAGGGGTAAGGGTTCTATTCATGTTTGTATATACACATGTATATATAATTACTCGTAGAAAGCGTGTGATGTGTTTGTAGATCTGTATGTGTGTATGTACTATATTTTGATTGTTACAAGAACTGTGTTAACTTGTACGACTGTAAGACCCATGCGACAATTGTACTTACTGTGTGTATTTTAAAACTGGTACAGTAAAAAAATACATCGCTACTGCTTGCTGTGTTCATATATTAGTGGCTCATATTAACTCAGAGAAAGTTTCCAAACCAATTTTGCTATTAGTTTATTTTATTTCCCCCTCTCATCAGCTTGTACCATATTTCTAGTAACGTATTTGTTTGAACTTGCATGTAAGTCAATTATTACAACCCATACTTAAGAATTTGTAATCGTTATTAAACATTCACAAAAAAAAGCAGAAGAGGAAAAATAGAACAGGAGCTGTAACAAGCACCATTGGAAAGGAGCAAATAACAATACTGCCAAAGGGAAAACAAAAAATAGATGGCCGAAAAAAAGATATAAAAAAAAAGAGTACGAGATAAAGAGGAACAGTGCAGGGATTCAGAAAAAATAAAAAAGAAGAAAGCCGAAACCTATGTAGATCACTTTTTTCTTATAAAACATAAATAATTATTAGTATTTGTTTACCATTTTGAGTGACATATTAAAATTTGGTAGTAACTTAATTTGTGATACATTTTCTTTCACTTAAAAGGCAGATCGACATGGGGCACGAAAACTCGGTACTGTCAGCTTCGGGCTATAAAGATCAGTTAGTTTTCCAATAACCAATGCTCGGATAAAAGCGCTATACAAAAATAGGCTTTCGACATACTTTTGTGCAGAAAAAGCCAAGTGTTTAAAGGGCAAGCAACTGCGAAACGGAACAGCTGTAAGCATTTGGAGGCTGGGGTGGGGTGCAGAACGGTTGTACAATATCGAATAACAGAGATGAGAGAGAAAAAAATCATTCCACCTCATGGACAAAGATACGGCTGCGGGAGAAAGCGAGCCATTGTTTTGTTTCCACAGCGGAGCGTGTGTAATAACAATAGCCTGAATTAATTAGTTATGTTCAAGTCGTGAGTGAAATGAGTATATCACTTTTTATGAATTGTATCTAGACAATTGAACGATGAAATAACATTTTTTTTACCAATGCTATCTCAAGATAGGATGCTAAAAAGTGCACTAAAATTAATTTCATTATAGAAATGTTTCAGAATGCTACTTTGCTCGGTGTAATATTTCAAGGTTACCGTGATTGCTAGTTATGGGCTGTGTTGTTTTTCCTTTTCTGATATTATAAATCATGTTTTAAGAACGCTACCTGGAAGTGTGTGGATGATTTTTATACCTTATTTTTATATGTGCTTTTGTCCAATTTATTCATTATCTAAAATCTAGAGTAATTTTAACAGGTACATCCAACCATATGAGTCTCAGGTGAATTTGTATCTATTATTTGGATCAATTTCAAGGCGACCGGAATAAATGAAGCATGGAATAAATCAGATAGCACTTTGTTGCCTTTTAAACTTAAAGGTACATAGGTGTTGAAATGAAAACATTTTAAAAACGCCTGCAGATACACTACAACTAAAAAAAAAAACTATTTGTTTATTATTTTTTTCCATCAGTAGTGTAGCAGCAATATAAGAAAGCATTTTCTTTTATTACAAACATTTAATCTTCTTTACAGGCATTAGAGCACATAAATGGCCTGGATCTCATTGATCTCAAAATTGAAAATACACGTTATTTTCCTACAGAGAGCAGAGATAGATGATAAGCTCATTGATTCTGTCGCCATCTAGAAGGAAACTAGTGTATTATTTGATGGTGAACCGGCCATTTAAATAGAGATCTCTTTTGTCAGGTATGGAGCTTGCAAAGAGTGAATAGATCTACAACATGTAATCTTCGGTTTAAAATCCATCCTGGAGGACCCGAATTCTTCATTTTTATATACTGAAAATCCCTTCGAACTCAACCGCATTCAAGACCACTGTACGCACTGTATATATTTAGATTTAACTAAACAAGGTATGAAATCAAATATTATTTACGGTTTAAATGTAAGAATTTATACTCAGGTGCCAATAATGTATACACACTTTCACAGTAGATATTTATACATTTCAAAGTTGTACCGAAAAACAACAGTAATGTGTAGTATGATGTTCTGTAAACGGACGTGACTCACATACATTGTGATAGCGTTGCTACGTGACAGGTAAATCAACAATGAACAAATGAAACCAAGATCATCGTATGATGTTCTGTAAACATATGTGACTTACATTACGTTATGCTAGCGTTGCTACAACAAAATGGTGCCAAGATTATCGTTTGAACACCGGAAAGCAATTTTGAAGTGAGATTGGAAAACGGAGAATGTATTGAAGTTCAAAAGCAATGGATACGTGTGTACAGAATAGAACCGCAACGCGAGTAACAATTCCGTCTTACCCGCCATTCATACACTCTATGGAAATAAGGAATTTTACTTCCAACAGGATGGCGCACCACCACATTACCACCGAGATGTGTGTGCGTATCTTGATGACAATCTTCCAAGGCAATGGATGGGACGAAGAGGTCCGATTGAGTTTCCACCGCGTTCTCCGGATCTAACTTCAATAGACTTTTACTTATGGGGAACTCTTAAGGATGTTGTATACCGTAGAAAACCAGCTACACTGAATTGAAAATGTATGTTTGAACTTTTAAACATAGGCAGGAAACTTGCGCGTGCCTATGTAATCCTTTTGGCGTCGTTAAGCCAACAACTACATGATTTGAATTTAATATTTGAATTTAATAAGTATTTCCACGATGCGGAAATGTTCCCACAAACTTCAGCACGAAAATGACTTCCAATGAAAAAAGAGCGTGAGGTGATGAATAACTGATGCACTAGCAGCCAATTTATCTGATTTTATTCCATAATATCTGTCAAATAATAGTCTCGCTTAGCAATTGATTTGCTTTACTAAGGGATGTTCTTTAAAAGCTCAGGTCATCAGCGTCCTATTCAATTCAGGGCGTGAAACGGCCGATAAATTTTGCTCAGAGGCCTTTCTTTCAGGCTTGAAGTTCTTGTACATGCCGCAAATGTACGACACGGGATCCATGGGTTTACTTCCCTTCCGAAGAAAAGCCTACTTAAGAGTTTTTACGCCCGAACAAAATCCATCGTCCTTGGTCGGGATTGAACCCTCGATCTTGGGTTTAAGAGGCAAGTATGGTTACCACTACACCACCAGGATCGACTCTCGTTTAGCAGTAATGTATGTTTTACGTGTCGTATAGCTTTAAACAACTTTATTCAGCAGAAATGAAGGCTAAAAAGAGAGGTGTTTCCTAACAATGAGATTTATATTTTTTAACAGCAGCTCTCTTGTTTGGTGGATAAAAACTCGTCAACGGGGCTGATTCATCCCAAATCACGTAGTCTCCGGCTCTAATGATACGCTCGGATAACTCCGGCATCTCTACCCGGTAACGTGGACACGATTGGAATCGCTTGCTGTGGAGTGAAACACACGGGGTGTCCCCCAAATGCTGTACCTAAATCATACATGTTTTTGTGTGTTGTTTTGTTTTGTACAATTGCTTTCTGTATTAACTAAACAAGTAGCTCATTAGTATAAAGTACAACGTACATCGAAATATACGTTCATTAAAACGTATGCATTGTCATTAGTGTCCTGAGCGCACTTTCTACCTTTACGAGGATTAACTGTAGCGTATAAAGAGTGAATAACATTTTTTCTACGTGAGCACAGAATGTACTGAGGGTAAGCTTCTAGCAAAATTTTGTATGTTTAAACACACAAAATGCATTGAAATACTTCCAGGCCCTTTGTTGTGCACAATTTGCATTAATGATCTACGTTTGAGTATTAAGTCTCAAGTAAGAGTGTTTGCCGGCAATTATATTGTGTATAAATAATTAACTATTACACAGATGAGGAGACAATACAAAGCATATTTAATGAAAGTTGCAACTAGGCTGTTAAAACAGGATGAAATGGAATGGTCTAAAAGAAAAATGATAATTTTGAACAACAGAAATGAAATTATTAATTATGATTTATATATACTCTAAAATCATTTATTAACTCCGCAAGAAATTAATTAGAAGTCCACTAATTTATTGAAGAACAAATTAATCATAGAAGGGATTGCATTTTAGAAAAAAAAAAAAAAACTAGTCCTAAATCAAAAGTAATAGCATATCGAACATCAATAGGAAATATGCAGCGAAATATATAAAATAAATTACTAATAAAATTCATTGTAAGGCAGAGAAATGCGTTATAGGAAAAAGAAAGTACGAGGCCGAAAATATTAAAGAACAACAGACGTAAAAAAGCTGTTTAGAGAGCATGCGGCACTAAAAGCTTGCATATTGTACTTGCATATTACAGCCGGTTTAGAGAAATCATGGTATAACACATATGACCATAACTTCAAAATTAAATATAGACAACAAAGGACGGAAATAGATAAATGCAGATTGGAAATCCCCACAGTGAACTTAGACGATTGATCTTCTTTGAGAAAATTTAAAAATAACTTAAAGATGTCGGTCTATGTGACTATATTTAAGATTTTTAAAAATGTAATATAGAATAATTTAATTTAATATAAAATACAGAGGAATACATTTATTTATTTTCTTTAAATGTTGCTTACTGCACATTGTCACCGGGTCGAGGTTCAATAACAGTGAATAAATTAATCCTCCAGATAGAAGTAATGCATAACACAAAAATAGATAAAATACTTGCTTAATTTTCTACTCTAATTTAATTAAATTCAATGGTTATGAGGAAATAATTTAATCTCAAATTATAATTTTGATTTCATAGAAATTTGCAACGGAGGTTATAATTCCATAATCCCCTGTGTGATTTCTTTAGCTAAGATAAACAAGAGTATTAGCACATAATAACAATTAATCTGTTTAGTTAGACATATTATTATTTCAATTTTAGAATGGAATAGTTTTGGAAGCTTAAAGGATTATCGCCTTCACAAAATTCTTATCTGGTGGCATACCTTATCTCTTCAGTAAATAATTGCAGTTGTAACTTTCACTCCGCTGTGTTCAGTTGTTCAGATATGGTTGCATAAAGAAAGGCTTAGTGTAGAATATTGTGACATGTTCAAAATGGAGTATCGAGTTGTTATTAAGTTTTTCACAAAAGAAGCACTGACTCCAAATGAAATTAAACAGCGATTGGACGGTGTATATAGGGAAGCATCCCCCTTATATTCTACCCTAAAGAAAGGACCAAACCTTTTCGAATGGATCGAGAAAGCATTGAAGACGGAGAGCGCGCAGGTCGGCCCTTGGAGATGCTCACTCCTGAAAACATGGCTCTGTGGAAGGAGAAATAATGGAAGACCGGCGGCTTAAAGTTACAAAAATAGCAGCAAGGTTGGGCCTTTCTAAAACAACAGTTCTTCGAATTATTCAACATTTAAACATAAATAAGGTTAGTGCAAGATGGGTGCCTAGACTTCTTTCCTCAGTCCAAAAGCAACGAGCTATCTGTTGTCAGGCATTTTGGAGCTCTGCCGTGGTAACGAGAGAGTTCTGCAAACCATTATTACAGGAGATGAAACTATGATCCTCTACTATAATCCCTTGTCCAAAAGAGAATCAATAGAGTGGCGTAAACCTAACGAAGCACCGCCTCTAAAGGCCAAAGCCACTAATTCAACCAAGATCATGGCCACAATCTTTTGGGACTATGAAGGAATACTCTTCATTGACTTGAAGGAGAGGAACACCACAGTAAATGGGGAGTATTATGCTGGCCTACTTATGGACCTACCTAGTATATAAACATCAAATATAATCTTCTACTCTGCATATTTTTATTTACTCGCATTTACATTAATTCCATTCAAAAAGTGTTTCTCCTTTCTATGACCTGTGACTATTGTAAACTTATTAGCTATTGATGTGTACAGCAGCTTCCTTGGTATTTTATGCTGCAAATAAATACGCTTCTGGTGTATAATTAAAACTTAAGATTATAATAAAAATATGTGTAAACTATTAATAAAGAAAATTCTGGCTATGATTTATTTATACAGTCACTACAATGGAGCTGGCATTAGGAACACGCTGTAGAAACTTCCTGGGTAAACAGATTAAAATCACTGGTAGTGCAAATGGCTTGCTAATGCGCCCGTCAAGAGGTTTTCCCTAAACAGAGAAGCCATTTTCTAGAACTTTTAAACTGCTAGCAATCCGTAAAACGTTCTCAAGATTTAAAGCGCTGTTAGAGGTCCACACCTTTTGTGGGCGTTATGTATCTTTTATTTTCTTCTCCGTCCTGGATTGAACAAACCTTCAGCACTCCAACTAAAACTATGTTGAACTCAGCGCCATTTTTTGCAAGCACCAACCGGATCACGGTTTCCTTCTATAACACTACGTCAGTATGGCCAAAGTTTAGATACGCTGACGGCTTTCAGTTTTAAAGATTTGTTGCCGACGTTAATTTGCTATACTTATTAAATGCAATATTGTTCAGAATTTCAGTATTAGCCTCTCTAAAAAGCATGTGCAATAGAGCAATTGCGAATGTTTACTTGTGTATTTACTTTACACTGTCGGTCCTGGGGTGAAGTGGTAACCATATTTGCCTCCTAAATCCAAGACCGCAGGTTCAATCCTGGCCTGGCCAATTTTTCGGGCGTAAAAATCCTAAGCATTACTTCCTTCGGAAAGAAAGTTATTCCCTGGGCCCCGTGTGTAGATTTACGGAACGAAAAAGAACCTAAAGCCTGAAAGAAGAGACCTCTGAGCAAAATTTGTCGCCGTATCACGCCCTGAACTGAATGGAACGCTGATGATCTGAGATGTTAAAGAGCGTCCGTAAATAAACCAAATCAACAATCAACACTTTACACATATTAAGTGGTCAGTGATAATGCACAAATCTCAAATAAATAAATAGCAAATAAATGCTCACTGTTTAGAGTTTAAAAAAAAGGCATACACACTGTCAAAACATTGCGCAAGTGCCGTGGAATCTACTGATGCTATATTGGTGTTTGACCCCACTGCTATGCATTGTATCGAGCGACCTGTATATCATATACAGGGAGACCCATTTATCTTGCTCACTCAAAATAAAAAATTTTCTGGTGCGTAAAACAAAAACAAAAAAAAAAACAAAAAAACAAAAAAAAAAAAAGTTTCAAATATAAGATTTTAACATCATGGGAGAATTCTTGCTGAGATAATCCTTTTTTGTCACCATTAATGGACCGCCAAGTGTGGCCGAGGTCGTTAAGGCGAAGACTCGTGAGCGGGAGGTTTGGGGTTCGAGTCCCACCAGGACCGTCCTTCATGACTGAGGTTTTTTCCAGATTTTCCTCAGCCCTCATAAATAGCAAATTCCGGGGAGGTAGTACGCTAAATTTAGGCCTGGAACGTTTCCTTCCTAAAATAACAATATCCTTTCCCAATTTATCGTTTCATCTCGTGTATCATCAGTTTTCACCGCCTGTAGTGCCTCAGTAGCAAAAAACGGGCATTAAATACTATTAAAAACACATTAATGTAGGAGATACGAGATAAAACTTCGATTTTTTAAATGGCACCATTTACATTTTATTCAAGAATAAAACTGTATCGTACTGTATCATTTTAGTCAAGAAAACAGTAGATATGGAAATGATAACTACATGAATTCTTAAAATTAATTGCACTACAGTTCATTTGTACAGTTCACTAAACCTCTTCGATAATGTAATGGAATAAATCATTATCTGCCAACTTATATTATCCATATATCAGCAGCATTTCTACTTTGTCTTCATGTATGTACGTCATGTAAGAAAAACTGTAGTCGCAATAGCTCTGCGCAGTACTAACTTTGATGAATGACACAGTACAGTACACGGTATGCACAGTATGTAAGCTAAAGCAACGGCAATTTGAGGGTTAATTTTTTTTATTGTTTTATTTACGGACGCTCTTTAACATCTCAGGTCATCAGCGTCCCATTCAATTCAGGGCGTGAAACGGCCGACAAATTTTGTTCAGAGGCTTCTTCTTTCAGACTTGAGGTTCTTTTTCGTGCAGTAAATGTACGACACGTGACCCATGGCTTTATTTCCCTTCCGAAGGAAGCCATACTTAGGATTTTTACGCCCGAAAAATCCATTGCTCCTGGTCGATTTGAAGGGTGAAGGAGATGGGTTACACACCCTCATCTCCCTGTCAGGGTAGTTGTGTTTACATGAATCGGAAATAAGAAACAGAACCCAGAACTCTACTACAGTACTACATTGGGTAAGTAATTTATACAACCAAGGCGTTAAACAGCTCGGTTTCTTCAATAACTTTGCACTTTTTATCGCTTACACATCTACTGTTTTCTTGATAAAAATGGTACAGTGTGATAACTCTTGGAGAGAGTAAATGTATTCTTGAATAAAATGTACATGATGACATTTAAAAAAAACCAAGTTCTCTCCCGTATCTCCTTATACATTTATAGGGGTGCAAAAAAGATACCATGATGTCAACAAACTTTTAATTCAAATAAATTTTCCCTTGACGCCTCAGGAAAATGTTATTTTTGGGTAAGCAAGATAAGTGGAACACCCTGTATGTTTAAAACCAATTATGTTTTAAAATTTTCTACCCTTTTTAGACATTGTTCAATTTTCTATGGCAATGAAAATTGTTTTTAAACACTTTCATATGTACGTAAGGCATGGAAGGATAAATCAATTCGAAGTTTCGTTTGGGTATCTTCGGCTTTCCGAAGTGATAGCCACTTAGCTACCGTCTTCTTCCAGGTCAGGTGAGGTCAATTTAATACATGTTATTTGGATTGACAAGAACTGGGGAGGAATTTTCGGTAGAAATTCAGTCTTTCTAATAGGGGCACCTCCGGGAGGAAGAAATGTGGTGAGGGAAACATCAAACGGCCAAGATCCAGGAGTGGCAAGGTATGGATGTAACTGGGCTTTCCAAATAAAGTACATCCATGGCGGTGGCCTCCTCTAAGAGCTTTGAGCCCCTTGAGCACAAATTGTTCCAAAGAGCAAGCGACCGCCACACCAAATATAGCACCAGCACATCTCGCCTGGCATTTTCGATTCTGCGACAATATCAACGGAATGAAATGAGGTGGTGTGAGAGAGCAGAAAAGAAAAGAAAAATCAATCCCAGTATTTATCAAAGCGACCAGAGAATAAAAAGTATTATTATTATAAAATAATATAAAATCCACAGAATGCAAGCCTTAAGCATTATCGCTTAAGTTTACCAACTCGATTAGATGTTGCTAAGTTTTTATTTTTTTGGCGTTGTTTTCGTTCAAATTATATTCCTAAATAAAGCAAATGTTTTCCTCAGGTAGAAAAAAATTATAACCAAAAAATACACAAAAGCATTCCACAGGCAGAGAGACAGTTAATTTTTGACTCTCCCTATGTTAAACTAATGTGGTAAAGTCGACGTACGATAATTGGCTGCCGGTTCAACTGGACAAGGTTACCATGGTAACCACAGTAGAACTTACAGCGCAGCCTATGTTTACTGGGTCGACTCCCCCTCATTACGTGTATTTCGAATATTTGCTGCTGTAGCTGCTATTGAGCGTATAAAAAAAAAGCAACAACAAAACTGTACAAGAGATAGAGAAAAGCTCATCGGAGTCAAGGTAGCATAATACATACATAAAACACAACTAGAGGCGCAATTAAGTGAAGATAACGTTTAATGTACGAGATATAATGACCTGTTCCTGGACGAACACATCTTCTTACAATATGTAGACCGTTGTATACGTGCCGGATGGGTTACGTGTAAGCTACTAACAATATCCGAATGTAACATGATTGAAATCTCGGAAATTAAACATTTTAATGCAATTTATGTCCACTATAGCAGTTGAATAAAATGTTTTCTCTTATCTTTCGTGTACATTTTCCTTAGGTGTTTCCTTTATTAGCGTTTGTAATTTATTAATCAATTTCATTTCCATAACTAAACCCGGTCTTACAAATGGAAGTGGAGGAACTTAAAAATATTTGATAAAGGTTCATGAGGGCCTGAAGGAAGGCTTTTCCATATCTCATCTCATCTACGAGTGTGTAAAAGAAGACCTTTTAGGATATCAGTTTTCAAATCATGTTTCTCACTCCTTGAGTATTCTTGAACAATATCTTTGCGTTGAATATTAACTTAGTAATTATAGAATTTATCCGTCTTTCCTTCATGGCGTCGGATTCATCTACAGACACCCTCATAACATACTACCAGTTATCTCGATATTTTCTAATTTCATAAAATGTAATAACCTATGTAAAAATAAACAGCATATCACTAAATTATTAACATCTGTTAATCTAAGAGTACAATAGTTATTATTCACTAGTAGTAATTCCACCAGTTTGAATAAAACCTGCTTCACGAACATCTATTCCACAATAGTAGACGTGTAAAATGTTGTCTCTAGTCACTTGTCAAAATTACTAGTGTAGTGATTGCGTCCGAGCGTCGAGAAGGCTGTTTCGGGGATATTTATTACTCTGTAAACTGTTTGTTGATGCGATTTTGTTTACGCGGCATATATTTTAAACATAAGAGTGAGACGTGCGCTTGCTTGGGTGAACCGTCAAGTCAACGATTACTAGATTTGAATTTAATATATAAGGAAGTGTTTGCTCGGCTAGGGCCAGCAGTTTCAATTCAGTAATCAGGGAGATGCAGTTTCAGGTAAATTCTACTTCGAAGGCAGGCACGTATTTTAAGTTCTACATGGCAAGACGCACTCTCATCTGTTAAGTCTACACGCTGCGACGCACGCATTTCTAAGTTCTATACGAGTCTAGATATATGCTGAGGCATTCATATAATAAATTCAATTTCAGACACGGTTCTCATATGCAGTTCACATCCGCGTAAGCCACTGCAGCTAAACGTATATTCGATGTTGATAAATTCTATCGTACGCAAAACACCAGAGGACGCGACAGATCTTGAGCATAACAAATTACCATATATATTATGTCTCGTCATGTGGTTATTTATACTACTGGTCTCCTATCCCAGTCCTGTTAAGTACGAATTAACAAAGTAGCAGAATTCACCCTGAGATTTACCATCATGGTGGCCGAGATCGTTACGGCGCGGTCTCGTGAGCGGGAGGTCTGGGGTTCGAATCCCACCAGGACCGGGGTTTTTCCAGGTTTTCTTCAGTTCTCATAACTGGCAAATGCCGGGAAAGTACCCTAAACTTAGGCCTGGAACGCTTCCTTCCTTAAAAAAAATATTCTTTCCCAATGTACCTTCCTTAAAAAAAATATCCTTTCCCAATATATCAATTCATCTCATGTATCATCAATGTCCATCGCCTGTGGTGCCTCTGTAGTAAAAACGGGTGTTAAATGCTTAAAAAAAAAAATCTTGAGATTTTATTGTCACCGAAAGGTAAACAACTACACAACAAAACCGCTTTATAACTTGATCACAAATGTGGGGCCTTTCCAATCCGTCACATAGTTTAGTGCCCAACTAAATCCGCTATATGTAATAAAAATACTCTCGGTGAGTAAAGAAATTAAAATTTATTTGTTTGATATAGTATTACTCTAAAATGAGAAATATTTATATTATCTGATGAAAATATGGAAGTATAGTATAGATTATCGATCCGTATCATGACGTTAATAAAAGTTACCACAACTTGTCGCTACATTAATTTATACGTGAAGAGCTACATTTAACTGAATCATTTTGCAGTGATATGAAGTTAGTAGTTCCATTGACAGTTTTTCCATCTGGAAATGGAAAGGAAATAAAAACGAGTGAAAACACTGCATGCAACGACCGCTTTGCAGCCGACACGGTGAAGTTCAAACTAAAGACATCATTTGTACTGAACGTTTTTTTGTGGTAGCAATGTCAACTGCACGATGTACCTAATTAGAGCATGTGTTTATAACAGATTTCATCTCCCTTTACTCATGCTCACATCAGGATAAAAATTCAGTAGACGTGGAATCTCAACCCCAGCTCCCACGGCTGTAATACCCCGGTCTGCTTAACACACACACACACTCGTTTCCTTTTTCCGTTTTGGAATTCCGTTTGTAGTCCGATGGAGCCAACCGGGTATTATCCGCGATTGAGTTCGTTTGCATGAGTTAGAAATCAGTGGATTCCTCACGCTAGCTACAGAAACAAACCACACCTTAAACCTTAGGCAGGTACAGGAACAATAATGGAAATTAAGTGCTGTAAAGATGGAAAGCAAAAACCTGTGATAACCCCAGTGTCTCACGCGTGTATTTGAATACATTTTCGTTAAGGAATTTATTTAGACCAGTTTTATTACTCAAGGCGACGCGACCTTTTCTTCGTTAGTTTTCGTTTATTTTTATGGAATGCATTTTTAACAAAAACAGAAAGGAATTTGGCTATTTTACCTAATATTATATATTTATATTCAGAAACAACTTTTGTTATAATTAAAAAATTTAATTCATAAAAACACTTGTAAAACATTAAGATGAAGTACTTTTGTCAAACTTAGGTAAATGTAATTAACCATCTAGGCAATTTTTGAACTTATATGGAAAGAGCTTGAAGTAAGTGAGAATTAAGAAATAAGAAAAGTTAAATTTTTATTCAATAAGTTTAGTCTCTGAGGCAGTATTTATGAGCTGCCACTCCCATATTTAATTAGATTGATTGTAACAATAATTTAATGTAACTTCGTTATAACCATGAGTTTTCCTGTACAGGTGTTGAATATTGTGTCTAAAATGTTATTTTCTTGCCAAGGCGCAGAAAGCTACCCACTGTCATAAAATTTGACCTGGGAATTTCTGTAGCTTTTTGTAATAATATTTGTAAAAAATCCTGGAGCCGGATGTTTACTGATATTCTGTTACAAAATTTCTTAAGCGGGGTAGGTACCATAAAACTTTTGACAACTATAGAGATGACAAGATGGGCCGATAACCTCTTCAAGGAAAGAAGCCGATCACTACATGGAAAACGTTCACGTAGACCATGTTCATTTAGTTTGTAATTTTGAGGCCTGCAGTCAGTTTGGCAAGAGCATTCAGCGGGGCAATATAAGTGGAAGGGCTTTCCCAGTTCCGTTCAATTAGTGGAAAGCGGCAGTTAGTACAATATTTATTAGTTAAGTGCAATAGTTTATATTTAATAGTGTATGAACAATAAACTGTGTTCTTCCATAACAAAAAATTATTAATCTCCAAGACTCTTTCCCCTATAGTCACAGGACTATAAAAGTATCCAGCATCAGAGTCTCAACATCGTGGCAAAACTAAAACAGCGGAAACCATCGTCCGAGAGGAAGGAATTATTTACCCCTGAGATTACATCCAAAAACCAATCAAATCGAATTTTTTTCCAAATTCTTCCCTCCACTCTACATATAATTTCATTAAACCCCTTTCCTTTATTAAATATCGCTGCATCTCCTAATTCATAATACAGTTATCAGGTTACATTTTACTATTTTATAATAGGAAACCTGCGTGACATTTTCATAAAATGCCTCTATTTTTCCTCTTACTTTATGTTGCTTCCAGTTGTGCATATTAAGCTGTATAGAATTATGATTTAATACGTAATCTATGACATTTAGAACTGAGAACAGAAGCAATGAGCTTGCACCCTTAAGATGCGTCCTCTAATCTATATCATTTCACTGTTCTCTGTGGAATAAAGATATTTTCCATTCAAAAGTTTGAAAATCATCAAAATGAAATCTCTTGCCAAATAAAGACATATTTGTTTCAATCATTGAAGAGAAATGTAAAGAAAAGAGTCACAAAGCATAAAATAAAGGAGGAACAACAATAGAAACTTGCGTTATATTATGCCAATATTGTCTTACTAGAAAATTATATGACAGTGAAATGAAAATTAAAGCGAAAGCATGGGATACAAATATGAATGTTCCATCTGTTTCTGCGAAGTGTATGTTCTGATACAGGCTTGAATGATAAGCTGAACAAAGAACGTAACAAACAAAGACGTTTTAAAATTGAAGCATAGTATTCAAAGTGATAAACTACGTTTTGCTACTAGTTTGAAAAAAAAATACAATGTGTTTATAAAATATATAATTATATTTTAATTACTTTGAATACATTTTTGTAATAACAATCGTTTCTATTAAATAAAACATTTTAAGTTTGTCATTGATATAAAGAAATTAATTTTCAGTATTTTATTTATTAATCATAAAAGTCGATTACGTAATAATTTTGAAAATAAAGGTGCTTATAGAACATGATACTAACCTCAAGTAAATTGAAAGCTCTATCAACATAATATGAAATGAACAGGCTTGTTTTTTATTTCGATGCTTTACGCACTAAAAAAAATTAGAACATTACTGTAGCCTGTTTAAAACTGGAAATTAGAAAACATCCCGAACCTTTATAAACACAACTGTATCGGTCTTCACAGCCAAATTAACCGCCACGGGTGGCCGAGGTCGTTAAGGCACGGACTCGTGAGCGGGAGGTCTGCGGTTCGAATCCCGCCAGGACCGTCCTCCCTGACTGGGGTTTTTTCCAGGTTTTCCTCAGTCTTCATAACTGGCAAATGCCGGGGAGGTACCTAAACTTAGGCCTGGAACGCTTCCTTCCTTAAAAAAAAAAAAAAAAAATCCTTTCCCAATTTTCATTTCATCTCATGTATCATCAGTGTTCATCGCCTGTGGTGCCTCAGTAGTAAAAACGGGCGTTAAACACTACTCAAAAAAAAAAAAAAAAACAGCCAAATTAAGTCTAATTAGCATAGCTCTCAGGAGTAAAGGTGCTAAAGACATACCTAAGTAACATTTAATTAAAGGGAATACTAAACTGAAAGAATTGTAAAATAAATTAAAAAAAATAAATAAGAGAGAGAGAGAGAGAGAGAGAGAGAGAGAGAGAGAGAGAGAAGAAAGAAAGAAAGAAAGAAAGGAAAATATTGCATAAGTAATACAAGCTCAGTACCATATATATACTGAGATTACCAAAAATGGATACATACTTTCACAGTAGATATCTATTTAATAAAGTTCAAAGTTGGACCAAAACACAACAGTAATGTGTAGTATGATGTTCTGTAAAAAGATGTGACTCACATTACTTTATGCTAGCATTGCTACAACAAAATGGAGTCAAGACTGTTGTTTGAAAAGCGGAAAGAAATTTTGAGCTGGTATTGGAAAACCACGAATGTTGTTAAAGTTCAAGGGTAATGGAGACGTGTGTACAGAACGGAACTGCCAACGCAAAGGACAATTGCAAGCATTAGAGACAAATTTGAGACTCGTGGTACCGTATGCAGCAGGATGGTGCACCACCACATTACATCCGAGATGCACGTGCGTACCTTGGTGACAATTATCCAAGGTACTGGATAGGGCGAAGAGGTCAATTGAGTTTCCACCGCGTTCTCCGGATCTAGCTACGTTGGACTTCTACCCATGGGGAACTGTTTAAAGACTCCTCTATAATCTCTGAATGTATTGAATTATTGTTAATTATTATACGATATATTTCTCTTTACTCTATTCACTCCGTTTCTGTTATAAAGTTTCTCACTTTCACTGTATCACTTTATTATCACTGTAATTATTATCACTGTATCACTAATAAATGATCAAATATTTTTTTCACTAAGAGATACACACATTGCACAGTGATAAAATTCCTTGCAGTTTTAATACCACAAGTTTTCTGTGACTGTACGGAATTCTCTTCTGCTTCGCCGGTGGTATTTAAATGGTAGATTATAAGAAGATTACGGCATTAAAACGTTTGCAAAGACCGCGCGATAGAAATACGTCAAAACCAGCAGCGTGTGCGAGATTTAGCTACGATTCCAACATGCGGAACAGCCTCTGGTAGCGCGCCCATCCTGTAGCTGCAGGAGTTCGCTTTAATCCTCAGAACGAAGCTTACTGGAAATTTCTCTCTTTTTTATATCATCTCTTCAACATACGCTTTTCATTCCACGTGGACAGGTTCTCGAGAAAAATCTAATATAAATTTTGGTATCATTATAACGGATAAACACAGTGGTTCCGAAAGAATCCATCGAAGGTTTTTATTGTTGTCACTATTTCATGGTAAACAAATACATGTCACATTTTCGGTCTAATTTGGTAGTATTGAATTGATTTAAGCAGCCTACAGAGGGTGTCAATAAATGTATACAAACTTATGCCAAGAAAAAACTGTGTTAACATAACAAAACTGAATTCACACAAACAGAAAATGATGAGCACTAATCGTCTTAGATTTTTACAGTTACAACAGTTGCTCACAATACCCACCATCGGCGTCGATACATTTCTGAGTACGTTGAACTACTGATTGAGCAACGTTTGCGAAAGTGTTCTCAGCAATTGCAGCACATGCCGTTTCAATTTCTTCCCGAAGTGCTGTCAGTGTAGCTGGTTTTCTGCGGTATACAACATCCTTAAGAGTTCCCCATAGGTAGAAGTCCAACAGAGCTAGATCCAGAGAACGCGGTGGAAACCCAATCGGACCTCTTCGCCCTATCCAATACCTTGGAAGATTGTCATCAAGGTGTGAAAAGGCGGGGCTTGTTGCTGTACGAGGTCTCCCAGATCTGTCCTTGTGAACATCGCATACGGTACCACGAGTCTCAAATTTGTCTCGAATGCGTGCAGTTGTTACTCGCGTTGGCGGTTCTGTTCTGTACTGCCTTTGAACTCCAACAACATTCTGAGTTTTCCAATACCACTTCAAAATTGCTTTCCGCTGTTCAAACGATAATCTTGGGTCCATTATGTTGTAGCAACGCTAGAATAACGTAATGTGAGTTACATCTGTTTACAGAACATCTTACGAAAATCTTGGCTTCATTTGTTCATTGTTGATTTACCTGTCACGTAGCAACGCTATCATAATGTATGTGAGTCATATCTGTTTACAGAACATCATACTATACATTACTTTTGTCTTTCTTTCGTGATCGAAGAACGCCACCTCTCCATTAGGCAGCTTTCCCATTGTCCTCACAAGGCTGAATGAACCCATTCCAGATCTCCCTAACTTACGAACATTCCTAAGCACGTACCGGGAATGGAACCCGGGGCTCCCGGCCAGCACCACTAGACCAAGGAAGTGGTCAGCCAGTTTTGTCTATACATATTTATTTTATCGTTGATACGCTCTACTTTATATAACTTTCTTACAATTTCGTTTCTTATTTTATCTTCTTGTGTTGATTATTTCACTGATCTCTGAATTCTGATCTCTTGGGCTTGAATTTTATTTTTATTCTTCCTTGTTAAAGTTCAGTTTCTGCTGCCTCGTCATTACTTTATACAATTTTGAGCCTCCATTCTCGTTTTCCTCAACTCTCTTCTAACACTACCGCACGTTTGGTTAAACGTTTACACTTTATATTCAACATCTATTTCTCGAGACATTTTAGCATCCTAAACATTAAAAGGTTTGATTTATATAATTAATTATTTTATTTTCAAATATCAGTTTTGATCTTATCGGCGCTTTCCCTTTAGACTTTAGACTTTTCTGTTAATAACATTATTTAAGTTATGCAGAACTTTATGTAAACTATTTTCATTGTCAGAAATTAAAACTTGGTCAACCTCGAACGTAACTATTTTATAAATTCCTTTCTTTTAAAAAGTATCTATAATATTAAAATTTATTAGTTTTTTTCACACTCTTACAACATCAACTAAATACATATTAAAATGTAGTGCAATGGGCTACACCCCTGTCTTACATTTAAACCTATATCGGCAGAGAGCAGTAATTTCCCGTTTTATTTTTATATTTATTCCTTTCTTCATACACTTGTTTAAAAACCGTTATTAGAGCTGAGGTGTGCATTCCTTGATGTATAATATTCCTCTACATTATCGAACGCCGTTATGTAATTAATAAATAATTAATGTAGTTCTCTATTACAGTGCCTATAGAATTTAATTAGTTGTTTTAAAATAAACACATTATCCATGCAGGATCTTCCTTTTCTAAACTTGACTGTTCTTTTTATAAAATAGTCTCTAATTTTTTTTTGTTCTTTTTAAAAATATTTGTATAAATATTGGTTCATTTAATATGATTATCTTCTAATTTATATAGTTTGCTCTGTCTCCATTTTTATAAAAAAGGAACTATTAAAGTCATTTTCCAGGTGATAGGCGCGATACTTAGCTTCTAGCATTTGTTTATAACTATTGGCAGTTTCTTCGGTGTTCCTTATGCAGCGTATATTATAAGCTCAATGCGTATAATTGCCCATTTCGGAGGTTTATGTGTTTTTGCTTCTATTTAGAGCTTCTAATTCAATCACTTCAATTGGATCTACTTCTGAAATAGGTAAAAAGGTTAGTTGACTTATTAATTTCTTAGAGTTTTTCTGTTAAATTGTTTTCTAAAATATTTAGCCATTGTTCTTTTCCTATTGTTTGTATGTCAGCTACATATTTTTTTTTCTTGTTTAGGAGTTTTAATGTTTTAAATGGGTTCGTTTGCTGACTTTTAAATAATTAATAGTAATTTGATCATAAACACTCTTCTAAAAACTGATTCAAATTACGCTTGAGAGTTAGATACCATAACTTTGCACTTTAAATACATGGCATAACCACTTGCCGCAACAACTGTAAACTATCTTAGAACTCTCTCACCTGGTAGGCTTTCTGCTTAGAACCTCTGCAGGAAATCTCCAAATTGTAGTCATTAATTAATGGATACAATCTAGTTAACCTTGGTTGTTCCCTCCTCTTCTATTAATCCCTAAACTATGAAAGTATGGTGTGAGGCATACTAGTAAGGCGTAGAAGTGTGAAATAAAGGTCCTTGGATAATCACCAACCGTGCCCTATCAGCAGCCCCACAACTTGCACCTTTCATCCGCAAACTTCTGCATACTCCAGGAGCAGTGTGTGTGTGTATATATCTCGGCATCAAGTGACGGGGTCGCCGAGAGGGAAACGACATTAAGCCGGATATTCTCTTCATCGCAGCGGTTAAGTCCAGCACTGACGAAGCAGAGAGTTCTTAAGAGTTCTTCGAAGTTATTTGAAATCTGTATTTAATAGTAGCACATAATTCCTAGCAGGAGATCAATCTCAATATACAACACTGTTCTCAGTATTCGCTCACACCTCGGTAACTTTTGCACAACGGCCCCTCCTTCAAAATGAAAGATTAAACGAACAGCTTTGCGGCGAGCGAAAGTTGAGGCAGGGAATATGTTATCGTTTGAACTTAGCTAATTACTTGAAAGTACACACTTTTGGGCAACAGTACAATTTTAATAAATTAAATGTTCAAAATATGCTATATTTTGGACTACAGTATTGCAATTCTGAAACTCTAAATAATCCGCTTACATTCTGAAATGATTTATTACCAAAACTGAACCATTGCATTAAATGCTCAATCGTTATATTTTTTTATTCTGTTCAAAATTGAAACAAAAACAACAACCCATATTGCCAGGCAATGCTATAAAACAAAAGATGTGATATCCATCGAATCCTCTTTAAAAAAATTAAGTATCATAAAATAAGGTGCCATTAGTAATTTAAGAGCGGATTGGATGGGATGAGATGAGAGAGTGAAACCTGAAATGTAATCAACATTGATTTTCAACACCCCCCTTTCAGTATCTAGATCGGCGTGTTTAAATTAATTTTAAAGAGATAGTTATCCAGACTGACAAGTTTTGAAATTGCTAGCTCGAGATTTATTTCAATATGGCATCAGCATTCACTCACACCTTTAAAGCAAACAGGTGTATTTGGGATAATCTGTGTATCCTTTAATATAAACAAAGTAACCACTAGTTCCACAAAATTAAAGTTTAAACAAAACAGCCGGTCAATTGGTACTTTATGTCAACCGATATTAGCCATTGCTATAGAATTCGGTCACTATTCTGCACTAACATATAAAACACCTACACTTTTTTCACAGAGATAGAGAAATGGCAACCATTTATTGCAATGTACTTGCTTTATCCAAGAAATTGCGGATATTTGTCATTTAGGCATAAGACATAAAATTATTTGCATAGTTCATCTAGACAGAACACTAATCCATTCTATCACTGTATGACTTGCCTTATACTATTACGTGATCACATGTTTGTTTATACTTTGTTCACTTGTGAAGAAGAGGGTGGAGTTATCCAAAATATCGCATATTATGTTATAATCCAGTGTCCCACAATCCATCCCCTTCTAAAGTATAAATATATTTGTCGTAAGCCTAATCATCATATTTTGGGCATTTTAATTGGTAATGTTAATATTATGTACATATGTGTATCATGAAGTACGATTTTAGTACTTAATTGTATATCGTCGAAAGAGAAAGTTCTCTGGTGTAACTGTCTACGGTAGCTCAGCCCTTGCCCGATGCTATGCATCGAAGAATGTTAAAAACTTCATGGCGGAAAATGGCTTTCAGTGTTTGAACTGGCATGAAAATTCACCGGATCTCAACCGTATAGAGATTGTCAATTAACAGTGAGGAAGATGAATTGCATCACCAAAGAAAAGATGATTTGTGTTGTGGTAAAAGTGCGATTTCATAACCCAGAAACAAGTGAAATATGCACGAAGCTTATCGACTCTATGCCCAAACAAGTGAAAATCGTAATGAGGGTCAAAGTTGGGCACATTAAATACTGTAAACTCTGTTCAGTAAAATATATATTGAAATTATGTGAAATAATGTAAAAATAGAATGGTATATTTGTTTATATTAATTTTCACAAGGGTGTATATAATAAAATTGCAATGTAAATGTGTGGAAATAAACATTCATTCACATGTTATACTACCATAATGTATCAGTAGAAGAAACCCTTGACACCGGAGCTACAGGCATCGATAGATAAGTGTCATCTACGTTGCGATGTGACATGTGATCGTAAGCACTTAAATGATAACCATGTGATTGGCGGAGTCGCAGTCATAAGCAGGTTGCAGTTCAATGTAACCACAAGCACGCATTGTTTTGTTTTGTTTTTGTTTTTTTTTGAATAGTATTTAACGTCCGTTTTTACTACTGATGCTACATGAGATGAAATGATAAGCTGGGAAAGGATTTTTTTTTAAAGGAAGGAATAGTTGAGGGCCTAAGTTTAGGGTATCTCCCCGGCATTTGCCAGTTATGAGGACTGAGGAAAATCTGGAAAAACTTCAGTCAGGGGTTCCTGGAGGATTCGAACCCCAAGCTTCTCGCTCACGTTTTGGAATAACATTTTACAGTAAAACTAATCGATCAATACAATCTATATTTACCATTAACTGTTCTCAGAGTGCTGTTTCTTGATCTCTGGAACCATGTCAGGTATAAAGTGGATCTTCTGGGTCGGACTGCACCTGGTACATCTCAATTACCTGATCAAATCTACGACCGAAGTGATATCTCATTCCGTGTTCTCTTCTATGAAGTGTATTGTGTTTCCAAGCAGGAACAATTAGGTTATTCAGAGAAAGGTGAGCGTGCATATCGGCTGGGCTGAGGCTGGAGAGCGTAATCTTTTGTTGTCCGCCCACGTGCTAGGAAGTTTTCTCAAAGATTCTTCTCCGCCCTCTTTCGTAGCCTTCGGAAAATCCTATGGCAACTAGTGCAAGGTCGGTTTAGATATTCCACAGATTTTCCTACAGCTCGGTCGTGAGAATAAACATCTGTGTAAATTCATAAGCTCTATGCATCTTATTGTCCTGGAAATGTACAGCCCTGTCAGATCCTCTAGCATTGCTAAATATATGGAATAATGTCTCTTGTTAAATTGTTTTACATTATACAAAAAAGTATCTGACAGATTTGGTGCAGATTTTATTTCAAAATAAAATGTATTGCGTGCTATATAGAGATCACATAAGTGGGTGAGAGAAAGAGGAAGACAGAAATATTAAACTGAGACAATAACTCCGTTGTAACTCAAGTTACGAGACAAAACTTCAAAACGAGTTATGCGGGATGCTGGAATATGCAAAGTCGAAACAAAATAAAAAGCTAATGGTTTATGATGGCTTAAGTCTTATAGAAAAAAATAAATTCTTAAAAATTACACATTGAAGCAAGTAACACAGCTCATAAAGCAATTAAGACACAGTAAAATAAATTATATGTAGATATGTATTGAACTTTTTGGAAGTTAAAACTAAAAGAATGTAGTTTATCTCGATATTTTACAGATTAGACATTTTAAAGCATTTACAAAATTCTGTTATGTCTTTTTTTTTTTTTTTTTTTTTTTGAATAGTGTTCAACGCCGATTTTACTACTGAGGCACCACAGGCGATGGACACTGATGATACATGAAATGAAATGATACATTGGGAAAGGATTTTTTAAGGAAGAAAACGTTCCAGGCCTAAGTTTAGGGTACCTCCCCGGCATTTGCCATTTATGAGGACTGAGGAAAACCTGGAAAAAAAAACTCAGTTAGGGAGGACGGACCTGGCGGGATTTGAACCCCAGACCTCCCGCTCATGAGTCCGCGCCTTAACGACCTCGGTCACCCGCGGCGGTCGAGTCTACTATCGTATACTACCTGTATGATCAAGCTCATATTAGAACAAATGTTATAGGCTTATGATAGCGGCAATGTTGCACTTCGCAGTCATATGTTTAAAATCTTGCCCTCACCAATCTTAAGGGCTCTACATCAATATTATGGAATCTTTAATACTGAAGCTTAATTTTGATATAAACGAAAGTAATATTATTAATTTTGTATGAGGGTTACTACATAAATATTGAGACACGGAACATTGGCCACCTAGGGAAAGCATTGTTGCTGGATCGAAATTGTTGAGTCTGACTGTTGCCATGGTAGCAGACAGAACTCTGTTGTTATATGCATTTTCCTTCTTTTTATTTTTAAGTCTGGAAAGCGTGAACGTTCTTGCAAGTGCAATGAGATTCAGAGGGAGCATTTTCGTGCGATGATCCTGTACGATTTCAAATGTGACTTAAATGAAACGCAGTCACTTGGGCGTTTGTGGGGGCCTTTTGGGGAATTTTCTCCTTCACGTGCTACTGTGTTCCATTTGGTTGGAGAATTAAAGAGGGAGCGACACTCTCTTAAAGATGGAGAGAAGAGGGGCAGACCAACAACAGTAGTGACTGAGAAGAACATCACCTCTGTGTAAACAATGATCAGAGAAGATCCAAGACTAACCTATAAGGACAATGAGTTGACATTAACCTGTCGAGTGTTTCAATCATCTTTCATGAGCACCTTCGTGCAAAACAAAAAACACAAAAAAAAAAAAAACAACTTCCAGGTGGGAGTTCCATAATTTTTCTAAAACAGAGAAGTTCTACATGGTGAAACGATGCCAAAAGTGCAGTAAAGATTTAACTGTGGAAAATCTCGCCATGTTTCAATATTCAGATATTGTTACGGGTGGATATATCAGTTTGGTCCAGAAACAAAACGTCAGTCCTTCATTTCGGTTTTCCCTGATGAACAACCACCGTCAAAGTCAAAAAAACCAAGGAGTGTGGGAAACAACATGCCAGCCTCTTCCTTCTCCACAAGTAGTTACGTCGTAACCTTTGTGCTAAAAATCAGAGAACTGTTACTACAAAATGGTGCACACAAAAGTGTTTCAGTAAATCCTAGAACCGCGTTCAAAGACAGGACTAAGGGGCATTTTATTGCACCATGACAATGCATAGCTCACACCGCTAATATAACGGCATTTTGCAAGGAAATGAGGTAAAATTAACGAGTCATCCATCTAATTGCAGCTTACGAGGAGTTAGTTATCTGCAGTTTTGGAAACTGAATGGCGGGGATGCTTGCAGAAGTGATTCCAGAGAATGAAACACTCGTTACAGTGCCAGGGGGAATACTTTGAGAAACAGGGATTTTTTATTTGTTTTATTTACGGACGCTCTGACATTTCAGGTCATCAGCGAACATTCAATTCAGAGCGTGAAACGGCCGATAAATTTTTCTCAGAGGCCTCTTATTTCAGCCTTGACGTTCATTTCTTGCCGTAAATGTACGACACGGGACCTACGGCTTTACTTCCCTTCCGAAGAAAGCCATACTTAAGTTTTTTATGCCCGAAAAAATCTGGGATCGAACCCAGTATCTTGGGTTTAGGAGAGTAACAGGGATAAACATAACGTTTGTATTACCAATTATTCTATTGCCTTCGTATTATATAATTTGGTATTTTTTGTCAGGATTATCAATGTTATATATTAATATTACTTATCTCATGTGAGATTTTAGTGATTTATATGCACTTTGTCCTTGTGCCAGCACCTAAACAGTGGAAGTTTCGTAGATAAATAATTTCTATAATTGAAGTTTTTCAATTAAAATGCGTATGGAGGTTCAGCCGTGCAAACTCGCGCGTACTTTCTTTCTGTAAAATAACAATTAATAAAGCCGCAATTAAAATAAAAGCATTTACATTTTTTCTTGCTATAAAATCATATGATAATGAACCCTAAATACAATACTGAAACTCCCTGTTTACATTTTTGGCTATTATTAAAGAACAAACTTTGTTTTAAAAGCTATAAAGCAGTTTCATTTATTATTATTGGAATTATGTGTATTTTTTTCGCCGCATGTTATCCCTTGGCGAAGAATCTCGGAACTATGTGTTAAAGTGCACGCTGAATTGATACCTTGGAAACATTTAGCCAAAGGGAAACCATTTTCAAAGCCATCATTGGACACTAGCAGACCATGACCTTGGTCTGGACATTGGCATCAGTTATTGTTGTCGATGCCTTTCGGGTTATATACTTTTTATAACCCAGCCCAGCCAGCAGACATGTGGGTCGTTTCAATTTATGGAGTTCCTCGATAGGGTATTCCGTAATCTGTATTTTATGTCACTTGATTCGCAAAAAACACGTTTGTAAGCAGCTACGTCAGCTGTGCTTTCGACCAGTAATATCCCAGAAAAACTAACTACCAGCATCTTTGGCGGTTTTCCTATGAAATAGTTCATCTAAACTTAACAAGCTACGAGTGGGTGATTCTAGCGAAGAAATACTTAGTAGGAAAAAAACACCGTAAATCCAGCCTCCTTTATTTCCCAAGAATTCTACCTACAAGTCCTCCAACTTATGCGAAACACGAATGGAAAAGAAAAAACACTAAAACCAAATAATTTGTCTACTGCTAGGGTATTATATCTAGTTCAATTCCAGCGTTATGCAGATTTGTATTCGCCCAAGTATCTGCATATTTTTTAAAGAAATTAGAGGAAATGCTGGGACTTATTTGCGAATCACACTAATTGGTTGAATATGGGCATTTTTCTTGCCGAAATTCGTGAAGATATAAGCAATTCATTTTCTGGGTGTAACGCAATAGCTAGTGTAATTATAAATCATGCAATTAATATATCTGTAAATATCGCTTTTCCAATTTTTAGTGTTTATTTATTTATTATTGTTTTATTTATATTATTATCATGTACTGTGTATCATATTTAAGCATGTATGGTCTACGACCTATGCATGAAATATATTTGTAATGTGAATACAGAATTTTATAACAATAAAATACACCTACTACCACTACAACTACCTCTACATCTACAACAACTATTTTCTATTTAAAAGCAAGATGTTTTATTTCCTTTTCCTTTTGCTTTCCTTTCCCTTACCTTCTCTCTCCAGACACCCACCCTCCCATCCATATCCATATTTCATTTTCTTTCGTTCTCCTTTGGTTTCATTCTCTATAGAGTACTTAACAATTTTTCTATTAGAAAATATGGCGTTGGTGTACACTTAATGAAGAATTTAACTAGAGTGATTCATTATTATTATGCTAATTGAGGACATAAGGGGGTATAAAGAACAATTGTGTTTTCAGATACATGTGATTTAAATGTTATAGATGTTTTGTCCATTGAATTCAAGTTAAGCAAATATTCAGGAGCACATCATTGTAAACAAGAACTGATCAGTGACATGCGTAAGAGGAGAGGATGGTTTTTAGCAAACACAACTAATTCCGCTTCATTCTGATTTTAATGCTTAGAAATTCTGTTGCCTATAAATGATTATTACTATAGTGTAGGGAAAAATCATAATACAAATGCGAATAGTGATAAAATGTGCATTTATTTGTTTTATATTTTTAAAGTTTGTAAACCAATGACATACAACTTTATAAAAATACAGACTGGTAAACTTTTGAATTAAAACTTAGGGTAGATACCTTTAAAGAAACTATTAGGACCGCTGGTATGCACTAATTTTTTTTTTTTTTTTTTTTTTTTTTTTTTTTTTTTTTTTTTTTTTTACTTCAAACCTTTACTACAGTAAATACAAAGTAAACATGTCTTAGAATATCTGCAGTTTGAACAAAATGAGATACTGAATGAGGGCGAGAGAGCGAGAATATTGTAACAGCAAAGTAAAGTAGCTCATTGTTAAAAAAAAAATTTAAAAAAATTAAAGGTTCTGTAATTGACAATAATCATAGTAATTTCTACGTTTGACTCTTATATAGTATAGTATAGCTACCTATCATTTTTTATTTTTTACATTCTTTTTCTGGCGGATATTTGTTATGTCAATAACACACAACAGCATCTAAATGTTATCTTTTAATGAAATTCACCAACGGAGATTGAAGGTAAGATTAGCTATGTATGCAGGGCACAGTAAATGAAATTGTTTTCGATGGAGACCTGATCGGAACATTAACATTCAATGTAAAACAATTTGGGAGCTGCCGGCCTAAAGGTAACAACATACCACTGGCGTGTAACATGGTTGGCCCAGTGGAGAGACTAATCTCTCTGCCAAGCGGCGGCAGGAACGCGTCATGTTGCCTTAACATGGCGACAAGCGATATCGCCTTTGGCCAACAGTTTTGGCTAATCGCATCCATTAACCATTGTTCGCAGAACACATTACAACTATATACATTCGTACTGCTACATATTATTAATAAATCATTATGACGCAAATACTGGTCCGTACTTCGGGAGGTCGGAGTCAAGGTTCAACTTTGAAGAAACCGGATCTACAGGCGAGTACATCAATGAAGAACTACCTCCCTGCAGGAGCCTATTAATCGAATTAACCTGCACTGTGATTCGAGTCCACGCTTGGGGTACAGGTTTGAATCTTCAGGTTACACCATTAAATTTGCTGTATGAGAAAATGCGTCCTTTACAGGTAGTGCTTTTGGAGTGAATTTGCAGTAGTTCCATAAAAAGAAATTACACAAAATACAACATTGCTTGTAAAAATGATAATGTAGGTACGTGTTTAGATTTTAAAACTTTGTATATTTAAAAGTCAAAGAATAAAATTCTAGGAGAAAACTTAAGAACGTTGAAAACATAACAGTTAAAGGAAATTAAATGCACCAAGCTGTCCTTTATAGTTTAGTTCTACGCTGGTTCAATAAACTAAAACGTTCGTGCATCTTTCCTCCGGTACTTAGAAATATGCATCTTACCTGCCGATATCGTTTGTTCTTTTTCCTGGTTTCCGTTTCGGTAAAAATTCTTCAGGACGTTCCCAGTGAATTAAAACTTTACCGTACAATACTTTGCAGTTATGTCGAACATCATTTCTAGCTTTTTTTTTTTAATTTACGTCTATAAAAACAAATTCATCGAACGGTGACTAAATTAAAGTTATAGGACCAGTAAAATTTGGAAAAGCAATTGAAAGGAATGCTTTCATAAAAGGAAAATGATATAAAAACGGTTTTAACACTATAACAAAGTTGTCTCAACAAGGGCTGTTTCTTTATTTTTTATGTTACTAAATCACAGAGTCTGAAGTTTAAGCTTCTGCATAAAGCTTAAAATTCCGAATAAGACACCTCAAATTCATTATTAATTGCTGTACAAAAATGTTCCGTCAGTCTATAAAGTGTTCATTATAGTTACAGGTTCCGTACTCTAGAACCAAAGGGATTTTCTATTCTAACAAAGCTATGTACAACACGTCTTTGCAGGGGTGGCTGCGCCGAGTTACACTATGCCCGCAAAACACAGCAGCGAAGGATCTCAGTGCTTTAAGTTATGAAGACTCCGGATTGCTCTTCGCCACTTAGAAATGAAGCGATGCGGGTTACAAACCTCTAGTTTGACTCGGCGTTCGCCACCACCGTTCTACTGCACACGAGAGAAAAGAACAGACCTACTTTTCCTAGAGGCGTTCTCATACATGCGTTCACAGCAGGATATTAGTAGCAGCTATGTTGTGAATTCAGATGTTTGAATTTCTTGTATATGTCACTAGTTCTGGCCCAAGACAGGCGACTATGTTATCAGTAAACCTCGGATTTTTAGGCAAATACTTATTTAATTCCTATAGGAAAATGTGAAATATAATTGTAGATGTTTGCAATTTAAGGGAATGTGATACTCAATGGAAGCACTTTTACAGTGCCTAAAATGATCTAAAATAGGGGTCAGTGCCTATTTCTGCCTTTTTGTGTCTAAAAACTTTTTTAAGAATTAATATAGTTATTGTTATAAAATTGGTCTCACGCACGGAATGGTACCGCATTGTCGAGCGAAGTCTACAGGCGAATTCTTGTCAACAATGAAAGGCTAAACATTCACGGCTAGCCGTGCTAACAATTGATATGCTTCTGATTAACCTTTTCAACTACCACCCATGTTGAATGATTCAATGGCACTGTGCAATACATAGTTTAAATTTAATTTATAGTTTTCTTCTCTATGTGTATGGTTTGGTGCTCAAGTCCTGTATTGTGTCGTTGTATTGCATAGACGTGTGAAGAGAGACAATGTCAAAATACAAGTATTCGAAAACTCCTTTAGTTCATCCCTGGTTAGTGAACTATAATTATTTTATTTACGACTGGAAGATACTTTTTTATCGTTCATGTAACAAACAAGTAAGAATTAGACATTTTCTTTGTTATGGTAACTAATTTTTAAGAAATGCAATATCAGAAAAGTGTTTTTATTGGAGTTAAATATTAATAACATAATAATTGTTATCATTATTATTATTAAAACCTCAATTTGTAAGAAAATTAAAATAATTAAAACTATTCATTTTGAATTTTTATTATTATTATTATTATTATTATTATTATTATTATTATTATTCAAACCTCAATTTGTAGGAAAATTAAAACAATTAAAACTATTCATTCTGAATTACAAAAGTCATCCATTCTTTCAGATTTCACACGAGAGAAAATCTCACATTAAGCAGTATGTAGATGGCACAGGAAACTTGGAAAGAGCTAAAGGATTTGTCGAAGCAAACTCTACTGACTTAGACCTCCGCGACAACTGATGATTTCAATTCAGATTTTTGCAGGGTATTGATAGCAGGTAATATTCCATTGAACATACTGCATAACCCTTAATTTTTTTTGGAAAAATACTAAGTCTTAAGGTGCTACAGCCCGGGGAGTGGACCTGGACCTGCCGCTGCGACAGCTGCGTCGTCTACCTCCGTCTTATGACTTCATTGATAGAGTGCAGTATTGCAGCGGAGCATGTGATCAGCACTCCGCCGGTTCTATCAGCTTTCGAGATCGAAGAACACCACCTCTCTATCAGGCAGCTCCCCATTAATCCTCACGAGGCCCCGTTTCAGACCTTCTCAGCTTAGAAAAATTCTTAACCAGGTACCGGGAAACGAACCTGAGCCCCCCGACCAACAGTCAGCATAGGAAGTATTCGGGACCATTTGAAACCTATTAACCTGCAACAGATGTTACATTTTCTTATACACCCTTTAATAATTAGTGCTTAAACTTTATTATTTTCCTTTGCCTTCGATAGTTTTGAAACTATTGTTGTTTTGTTTGTTATTGAGCTACTCTTATTTCAGCTTTATTTCGTATGGTGATCAAACCAGAAAAACATCCCGCGATTTCACTGCAAATTCCACCACTGTGGTGATTGACAGTTCGGGGCTTATGTTTGCATACAAGCGAGATTTTAATAAATGGGCTAATGTCAAACTGATATCCAATCTTGACGAAAGCTTGGCCGAGTTCTGCCGCGAGGTGATGATGTCACTGGAACACCGTGGGAGTATACACCCATGGTGTCTGCCGTCGGTCAGTCTAATGTTCCATTTGCTCAGGTTGTCAAGTAAGCTGTGACTATACTATTAAGCCTACCTTGCCGAATGTGACCGCAGCGACAGCATTGCGATGTTGGTTAAACAAAAGCATTTAGAAACAGTTCCACTTTAATAGCATTTCTTTCAAGTACCATTTTCGTATAGAACAACACACTCTGGAGAAGGCCGAGGTCGTTAAGGCGCGCACTCGTGAGCGGGAGTTCTGGGGTTCGAACCCCACCAGGAACGTCCTCCCTGACAGGTTTTTTTCCAGGTTTTCCTCCATCCTTTAAAAAAAGAATCCTTTCCCAATTTATCATTTCATTTCATGTATCATCAGTGCCCACCGCCTGTGGTGCCTCAGTAGTAAATACAGGCGTTAAACATTACTCAAAAAAAAAAAAAACTTAAGAAAAACATATTCCAATGTTAACTAACACTCTGCCAACTTAATATGTTTACAACTGACATTCTGATTTTTGCAGAAAGGACTTTTTACAGTTTTTTTTTTTCACTATCCTGACATCACAAACGCGGACATTGATGAAATATAAGATAACATGATAAATTGAGGAAAGAATTTTACAGCGTTCCTGGTCCGAGTCTAGAATGGTACCCCGGAATTTGACATTGATGAAGACTGGGGAAAACCTGGAAAAACTTTAGTCAAAGAGGATGATTTTGGGAGAGTTCCAACTTCAGAACTCCCGTTTACGAATTCATGCCTTAGTTACTGTCGGACCTGGTGAAATATCCGCGATAACTTCCCTGTAATAAAACAAGACCCCCGATGCATCTTCTATAATCTGGACGTTAATTAAAGCCTTATACTTTCTATCCAAAGCAAGACTGCTGAAACAGAAATGCCAAAAGCTAAAGCCTCATACATTTTGTTGTCTTCTTCTAATTATTTCATAATCTTTTATTTTTTGAAATTTATTCCCATTTTCTGTGTGCACTTTGAATTTTCGAAAAGAAGATCTGCAACTGTTATACGAAATAGCTTCCTGGGCCATTAATATGCAGTACTTATACTAAATTGGAATGTCTATTCATTCTTGACCAGTATATTTCAATTTCATTCGATCGAACGGAATTAATCATTTTATGTCATAGACCACAACAGTCAAAATGCTGAAACACTGACGATCCAGTTCCTTTGATCACTATGAACCTTGCTAACTCATCTCATATTGTTCGAACTCCAATTGCATTGTCACTCAATGTTTCAGTAAATTTTTCATTCATGTTGGGAAACTGGGACCAGCTTGAAACATGCAGTTTGAATTCTCTTAAATATGTAGCTGGTTGAAAATTTCATTGGATATTTTTGGACATATTTGGTGCTTCTTATCTCTGGGCTCATTAAATACAAAAATACTAATTTTTTATCTGCAGGTTCACTAACTTAGCTTCCAAGTGGCAGTGCTGAGCTCTAGAGGTCATATGATAACCAAGTTTTGCTTATATTTGGAAATACGAAGATATGGGTTCAATATTAAATATACACAATAATGCTTCTTTCTTTAAAATGTCATAAAAAGAAAGACAACCCTGAATTCTAGAACTTGAAGATAACAATTACTAAATAAAGTTTTAACAACATTCTCTCAATAATGACAATAAAATACCGAAGAATTTTTTATAAAAATTGTTTTTGTGCAATATTTCAGCACTTCTTATTCTTTTTTTTATATTTGAACACCTTGTTAAGTTTAAACCATGCTTTTTTATAACTAATATCACTATGCAGTAATTATAGAGAGAATTTTGCCGCGTTCGGAACTGAGTGGTAGCCGCGCGAGGATATGGTCGCGCTAGTCGTCGACTCCGACAGGTTCCCCTAGCATTTCTACTCGCACAACTTTGATCATGTATTTAATATTACGTTTATTTCATAATGAGTACTAACCTGTGGTATAGGAGTTATGCATTCACTCACAGCTGCTATGTTTCCGTAATTCTTTCAATCTCTGCTTTATTTACTCCTATGACTATTTTTCCAGTGGTAACTACAGCAGAACTTACTTCCATAACGCATTGTTATTAATGTAACTGGCGCGCCATTAGTCTATATAATAAGATAAAGACTTAATTTAAATAGATCTGCGAACCGCAAATGGTCATAATAATGCACAGAAATAACTAAAAAATGCTCTCGTGGTGGTAAACCACGTTCAACAGTAATTCTTGATGTATGTAAGTGTACTAACCGTAGCAAACATTTACATAGAATAATGCAATTAGTAAACGACCACAAGATGTTCAGATAAAATGCTGAAACCTAGCAACCAAATAAGCGATATTTCCGTTAAAGTAACCGTCAGTTTTAGATATGCAGCTATCCGAAATATCGTGTTTTTTTAGTGTTTCATCATTATTTATTATTATTTTTATAACTGAAAACGTTGTATACATCATGTTTACGTTTATAAAGCATTGCTGATGAGACAAGTGAGTTCGAGTCGTCGCCTAAACCTACTCGTATTTATAAGAGCAGGCAAATAAACCGGAACCTAGTTAGCAGCCTAATAAGCAAGAATAGACTCTGGTTCATGATATCGGACTAATTTATAATGAAACATTTCAAATTTTGGCTGTAAATATAACACGAAAAGGAATGAAAATGAACGAAAAAAGAGGGGAAATGCCTAGCTGAAGCGTGCAGAGGAAACTCCTTTGCAGGTAAAGTAGGCTTTTGAGTGCAGCTTCTGAGAGATGTTTTTTTTTGTTTTGGCAAGTGAATGTAGACGTCAGCGTGGAGAGTATGAAGCGCCACGCCCTCTCTCCCCACGGAGTGCCCAGTACTAACTATTGTTTCTCTACATCGCAGCACTGAACTCTGAAAACCATGGCTAAGGACCGGATTTCTGCTTGGATCTCCACACAATGAATAAATTAAAGGAAACAGGCAAGTTAGCGCGTGCAGCGTGCGGTAGGTCGTCCTTTTAAAGCCCGGCCTCGGTACCGGCTGAATTTGGAAAAACCGGATCTCATTTCAGAATGCAAACTAGAATATAAAAAGAAAGAATTAGGCATCACTAGGAAAACTCTCTAAAAGTCCACCTTTGCTTCAAAATTTGCCAGTTTCTGGGCATTAATGAACATTTGAAAATATAGATAATACACCACTAAAATAACAAACACAAACAAAAATTTACATACCTTGCAAGCGGGGTCGGAATCAAGTTTTATTCATTGTATTTTAACAGCAACAGAAGCACATGTTAGAAGTTCTGTGATTGGTGCGTTGCTAATGCTCGTGACACAAATATTTCGCAGTTATTAGCAAAGTTTTTCGTTTACTTTGATATAAGTGTAGGAATTTAAAATACAGAGAGTGCCAAAAATGATACATACTTCAAGCAAAGAAAAAACTGTGTTAACATAACTAAACTCATATTCACACAAACACCAAATGATGATCACTAATCATTTTACACTTTTACAGTTACAACAGTTGCTCAAAATGCTCACCTCCGGCGTCGATACACTTCTGAGTACGTTGAACTACTGATTGGCAAAGTGTCCTCAGCGATTGCAGCACATGCCGTTTCAGGGTCATTCTCATTTAATACAAGCAAAAGTCTTTGGATGAAAACTTTCAACTTTGCTGTTTTAATAATACGACGTACGCTGGTTCTGCTAACCCCAGTTTCATGTGCATATTGCTTTGTTGATTTCTGCGGTGAGTGCTCAAAACGATCCAAAACCATAGCAGAGGACGCGGGGCTTGTTGCTGTGCGAGATCTCCCAGATCTGTCCTTGTGAACATCGCATGCGGTACCATAAATCTCAACTTTATCTCGTGCAATTGTTACTCGCGTTGGCGATTCTGTTCTGTACACACGTCTTCATTGCCTCTGAACTTCAACAACATTCTCGGTTTTCCAATACCACTTAAAAATTGCTTTCCGCTGTTCAAACGATAATCTCGGCTCCATTTTGTTGTAGCAACGCTAGCATAACGTAATGTGAGTCACATCTGTTTACAGAACATCATACGATAATCTTGGCTTCATTTGTTCATTGTTGATTTACCTGTCACGTAGTAACGCTATCATAATATATGTTAGTCACTGTTTACAGAACATCATACTACACATTACTGTTTTTTTTCTGTCCAACTTTGATATATATTAAATAGATATCTACTGTGAAAGTGTGTATACATTTTTTGGCACTCTCGATATATGTAGTATAAAATAAACACATTTCACAGTGTCGATTAACTGCTATTATTTAAACCACATTTATGTAAAAATGTGACCATTTAAATTTCCCTGCATTTGTTAGATAATCAATTTAGTAAGATTTTAAAATTCCACCATGTGTTTGTAGCTGTGAGTCATGATGACCGATTTAGTAACAGGGGAGCAAAGGTAAAGAATCGTGGTCCCACACGTGTACCTTTATTGCACGCGCCTTAATGTAGCAAGAATAGAGTCCAACATACGAAATGCATGTAAGCAACTGGTATTTTTATAATCACTTTCATGTTTCATCTTATTTTTAAAAATATATCAGATAAGCTTAAATAACTCTCTTAAAGATATAGGAGCTATATAATTCTAAGTTTATATGTTACTGCACTTTACTTTATACTGTAGTATACCTTAAAAAATGAGGGAAAAGTGTACATGATCCATAATTATACATATAAAAAAAGGTTATCACATAATTACTTACCTGACAGTGTGGATACAGTCACTGCAACAATCTACCAATATCCTTTCATATGATGAACAGAAAATAAACGGACATGAATAAAGATGTGCATTGTTAACTCCCCTTGTCATTAAGTAATACATAGCAACTCATTCCTTTGAGAAAAGTCTAATGATAGCATCAGGGCAGCCCGCAATGGGGAGCCAGCATTGATTAATCTGTCTAGGTAGATAACTATATGATATTTGTATTGTGTTAGCTACGATACATGAAGGAAGTTGCTGTCTAACTGTAAATCATGCACCCTTTAACAATTAAAATATCTAAGGTTTACCCTGAGTTTAAAAGGGACGCTTTTTGTATTATATAATTTATGACAAGGGGTAAGATTCACGTGCATTTACAAGAATTGACCCAGAGGAAAACAGGGAAGGTTTTGAACTATTTTGTTTGTATCCCAAACTAACGCTGTCCACAATAGCCGTATATTTCAATAAGGTGATAGTAATATAAACAAATTGTACTAGATAATTTCACTGAAGAAACAAAGATTTGGTATAATATGAAAAAGTAAAAAAATTGAAGGAGAAACTGAGTTAGCCCTTTGCTTAGCTTTTTCAGTGGAAAGTTGTTTTATTTCTAAGATTCTGTCGACATTTTAATAGCATTGTGCAAAGTAGTAGTAGGATAAGTAGATGCATTTAATTATTTGATTTAAGTTTTACCATGATAATACTACTGAGAGATGTTTGCTTTAGAGCACTATCTAAGAAGAAAAATTTAAACTTTGGAGAAGTTTGTTCTAGCACTCTAGAAGGATGAAATCATGGCTAAGAACAATAATAATCGTATCAGCGGTTTACACAGTGAGGTTATTTGAGTTATGGTCCGTCAGAGCGCGGCTGCGTATTAGGAGAAGCGCTCGCTTAGTGCCTAACTCCAATAATTTCACTATCATTGAGAAAAAATAAAATCAGAGAAGGATATCTATATTATAAAGGAGCCAGTTGTTTAAATAGTTCCGACATATATGTAAGAAAAGCAATTTTGCGGTTTATTTTAACGAGATTAAACAACGTTATGTTATGACGATGTTTCATATTTCAATAGTTAACTTTTTCTTTAATTTTGACAAAATTTATAAATCGCGGTAGCTGTAATAATGATAAATAATAATAAACCTATAAAATATTACGAAAAATTATTATTTAGATCACTTAGCACATGTGCACGTGTAGCATTTGTATTTTATTTGTCGATAAACATTCTCAAGTATTTAAAAATCGCAAAACAAAAACTGAGCGAGGACAAATGATGTGATTGAAATCATGTTATTAGTTATGCGTATGTATTTGCGCTCCACTGAAATGAGAAACTGCGGGCGTCCCTGGGTAGCACAAATAGCACAGCATAGCAAAATATAAAGATGAATAAAAATTCTTATTGTATATTTAAATTTTACATTAAAGTGTGATAATTAACGACAATTGGGCATATTGGTTTCTTGCAATTTTATTTGCAATTAACGAACTGTGGAATTAACTACCTTTACTATCCCTTTTATGCTCTATACCGAATATTGGCGTGTTTAGGTATGATGAAAGTTAAGATACAGTCGTTGGTACGGACATTCGATGTTTAAACTTCCACAGATGGATTCCGCTGAGATGGAACTTCCATGGGCTGCCAGGAGATATTTATTAGCAGTTTCCCACGTTTCCAATTAAAATAGACATATACTTTCCATGTCTGTATTGTGTGGTAAAATTATTAATGTTTTCGGGCAGTCAGCATTGCTGCTGCTGCTGCGGGTTTTAAATCTTTGTGAGGTAATTTGCTAAAGAACTTGTACATTTACCAGTTTTAAAAACAAGTTAATGTAGAAACCGTTATTTGGAAAACGGTGCCGACTCTCATAAGGTTTTAGAACAGGGCTATTTTTCAAACCGTCTTTGATCCTTGACTTGGAACTGTACGGCTGAAATGTGTGGGAATAAGTTTTATATCCTTTCGCATAATTCGCTCCACACTCTGGAAAAATAAAATGGCTACAATGTGGGCGAGAAGAGTTACAGCCGTCATCCTTCTGCGCACAACACATGTTCAAAAGCTTCAGAGCAATCTCTAACTAATTCCATTTACTTTTTTCATATTTTCAACCGCAACCCTATACTCCATTAAGCGATAGTAAATTGTATGAAAGTCTCGTAAATAAAAGGAAATTTATTGCACCCCGAATATAAAAAGCAGGTTCGAATAATGAGACAGTGCTTTATTGTGTTGTTTAAGAATCGCATTGTTATGGCCAAGAACATGTTAAGTTCTTTCAATTGAGATATGCATGGGGACTAGTTTTCTGCTTACGTAATCTCATTGCAGTAATAATGGTAGAGATCGCGAGAACATAAAAGGTAAAGCGGATCCTAAACAAGTGCGAAAAGAGGCTGAACACCCAACAGGTTGGTAAGCTGCCCCGAGATTGTCGCAAGATCGTGAAGATGGGAGACGTTGAATTGAACCCTAGGTGTCTTTGCCTATTTTTATTTTATTAACTTATATAACAATTTAGCCCAAATTAATTAATTTCAGTTATATATATATATATATATATATATATATATATATATATATATTCATTTGTAATGAAAGAATAATACATATTTGTATTTTTGAAGAAATCAAGAACTTTTATAAACGTTCATACTATTCTTCTATTAGACTGAAACCGGAATTCAGACGCACTGTCATTTTCAGCTTCCAAAACCAATTTGGAGAGTTGTGGACTAATCAAAGAACTATTCCTGTTAAATCTCCAATCATCTCTGATGTTTTGCAACAACTCAACGGTAACATCTTGGTTGATATCCATACCTTGAGGTTGACATAAATTAACAGCCTTGAAAGGACAGTTCAAACATAGCGACAACCATTGCATCACCGTGTCTGAGCTATAAATCAAAAGGTAGTTGAGTGGGTAGATGATAATGGCGTCATCCTGAATCAGATTGGACCGTGTCCGGCCTGTCACAGAAGCACGGACCCAGCTGGCCATCACACCACGCATACCTTTCCCAATTTGCACAATTCTCTCCCACCTCCCATTGTTCTAAAGGAATTTCGGGTTCCTTAGATATTTATCTGCATCTTCTTGTCGTAAGTACAAGTGTTCGCTTTCCTATTCATTTTCCGTCCAAGTGACTCGGTGCTTGACAGTGATCAAATGTGCAGTCTCACCACTTCCTTTTGGAGCAACGGTGACTAGCTACTGTGGGGCTCCTTCAACGAGCTTCCTTTCAGCGGAACGAACCAGCTCTTACACCTGTTATGAAAGGAAAGAGACATTCATAGCGTATATCCTTTTTAAGTTACCACGATGTATTTTCTCTCTTCGTGTTTATAGCACAGCGTAGGCAGGGAACCGTATAATATCGTCTCTCGCTCAAAGAAAAGGCCACTATGAATTTGTACAAATTGAAGGAACCAAACACGTACTCGTTACAAAAACACAAGTCATACAATTACTCGTGCAAATATTGACAGCCCTATGCTTTTATTTATGGATCCATTCAACAGGCGCATCCTTTACAGAAGCAAGCTGGGATATGTCATGCCCGTTGCCTCTTTTGGGACTGTCCTCTAATCGCCAAACTCACGCTCGAACTGCAAATACTTCGAATTTATTAATTTTATTTTATGTTCTTCCTTATAAACAGCAAGTATCAATATGAAGATTTTGCACTGTGAAACCTATTATGTGATATATGCTAAATTGAAATACTTGAGATTATGTTTTAATGACAGTGTAAAGAATGCTGCGTCATTCACTGGTACTTGTGCAATTTTGCCATGCAATATTAATATATGGCAGATGTTTGGAAACGCAAGATTTCAGAAACCCCCAGGTTTGGTTGTGGAAAGGGCTATTCGTATACCAACTATCGCGGGCGAAAACAGCTATTTGCAGTACAATGCTCTTAAATGTTTCTAACAAACTCCAGTGTATTAAATTTATAACAGAAGTACTGTTTCAGAGGTGAAACTATTTTCCTAACGGTTTTGCCAGTAATATAATTATACTTTCTATATGTTTTCCCTTGCCATAATTACCATACTGTAAAGTAACATTTTATAATGTCTATCTTTCATTTTATCATGTGTCATATAGCTCAACATCTTTGTAAAATGGTAAAACTTAGTGCTTTGCCCGCAATAGCGTTGAAAATACTGGAAGTCCCAAACCTTAGAAGGGTGTAATCTTTTGTACATTAGGGCAAAGCGAGCCAAGGATTGTACTATGGTCTTTTTAAAATTAGATGTTTTGTCGGGAAAAAGTGATTGTCTCTTTAAAAGGTGTGTGTATGGTATCTTTTAAATGCCATTGGAGGCAGTTCACCCTCTTACAGCTGGAAACTGTTAAAGTTTGAAGTACCGTATCGTATGGTGGCTTTTTAAACTCCTGTGGGCGAATGAATCAGATGAGGGCAGGAAAATTTAAAAGCAGCCAGTGTAGAAGCAGAGTTTAAGTTTTTAAGTGTAGTCGCGATGCTTTTACGTGATTCGCGATGCTTGCTTGCCCCAAAGATTCTTATTTGATTCAGGTACATAAAGACAAGAGTAGGCGCTGTTTAGTTATTCCATTTTTTTTTTTCCAATTTATTCTGTTCTAGTATATTTTTTAAGCTAGTTATTCTGCTCGATTCCAGTTTATTCTGTTCTAGTATATTCTCTGCGCTGTTCCACTCGATTCTAGTTTGTCATTCTACATTGGTTTCTCTGCGCTATTTTTCAACCTTGATTCCATTTTAATCTTCGGTGCAGTATATACAGTATTACACTACGTCGGGACAAACAGTCCAATATTAAAAACATCGTCGAATTCTAAAGAGATTCTATTCTATCGACGGCAAAGCACCGAAGTTTTAAGGATAGTACGTGAAATAAATTAATCTTAGAAGTAACGTCGAGCCGCGTGCTTATTTGCAACGCCAAAACCTCTTCCTAGTCCCGTTGATTTAAGATTAACGAAATTATCGCAATTACCCAGATGATTTGTGTTTTGGGGAATAAAACAACACAAACAACAACAATGAGAATCTACACCAGCAGAGGCTATTTACAAATAACAGACTACAACAACGTCCATTAATACGCCTGCAAACCTGGCTCACATCGACATGGGGTCTATTACAACTTCTCCCCCCCCCCAACATAACTGTCCTAAATTTGATGCACATTAACGTGGGGCCAACAATAATCAGAAATAGCTGCATCGATACAGTCCCAGAAGTTAACTTTAAATTAAGAAAATACCCAATTGAAATATCACAATCAACGTTAAGCGCTTTAAACTCTTAATTATTGACCTTAAAAACGTAATACATTAAACAAAACCACATTACCATTAAATAACAATTTCAAACGACAACCAAAGATGAAAAGCATAAGAAATTGCTTATTTCCTCAATCTGCCTGAAAATTCCCAATTTAGAAACAACAATAGTTGATTACCCGGGTCACTGGAGCAATAGTAGTCAGTTGACAGCTGCCTAAAAGGAAATTTTGTGCTAAGTGCAGCAAGGAGGCATCTTCTAATGCAGCCTATTAGAAGCAATACAGATCAAGGAGCGGTGGTTTACCCGCTGTCCAAGCCAAAAGCCGGAATAACCTTGCACAAAGTCCGACAATCAATTCTCATAAACACTGCGAAAGCAGCCGGGAAGTCAATGGTAGGAATGAATGAATGTGTTTAACGCCCGTTTTTGCCACAGAGGCACCACAGGCGATGGATACATAAGATGAAATGATATATTGGGAAAGGATTTATTTTTTTTACGGAAGGAATTCTTCTAGGCCTAAGTTTAAGATGCCTTCCCGGTATTTGCCATTTATGAGGACTGAGGAAAACCTGGAAAATAACCTTAGTCAGGGAGGGCGGTCCTGGCGGGATTCGAACCCCAGACCTCCCGCTCACAAGTCCGCGCCTTAACGACCTCGGCCACCCGTGGCAGTAAAGAAGTCAATGGTAAAGAAGGGTGACGTTAAGTAAGCTGTGTAACGTCTTTATTCATTTGCATCCCATTCAATTCAGGGCGTGAAATGGCCGGTAAATTTTGCTCAGAGGCCTCTTCTTTAAGGCTTGGGTTTTTTTTATGTGCCATAAACCTACGACATGCGATCAACGGTTTTACTTCCCCTCCGAAGAATTAAATGACTTGACATATGATAGATACTTTTGTATAATGCTGATAGAGCATTTTAACATTTAAAAAGGCTGCATGCAGCACAGTTTTTTAAGTCGTTTAACTTCTAACAAGCCGCATGTCGCATTTTGCCCCTTTCATTATGAAGCACTTCGTTATGTGACATTTCGACTCTAATTTACCGTATCCCACAAAGATATGATAGAAAAAAGGAGACAGACTTATGGACCACTAAGATTATTTAGCATTTATAAATATTTTCTCAGCCAACGCAAAGCTATAAACACGAAATTTCACGACATTATTTATTGAAGAGATTATGTTACTAAACAGCGTGGAGATCGATTGATTTGCTGAAAGCAACAATTGATCTGCTAACAAGGTAACTATGCACAAGGCAACACAGTTAACAGATTACGCTGTTGAAATCGTGAATGTTTCTTATGATAAATATGAAAGTAAATATGCATAACGGCACGGCTTTGAAGGTTAGCGACTCTGGCTGGCATTGGTATCGCTTCATCGCGCAGTAAATGGGTGCGTGTTGTATGATTGCATGGCGATTGTATACCGCCAAGATTGAGTTTCTCTAATCGTTTTCTCCTTTTTCAAATAAGGTCATGCCCTTGTGCAGGAACTTAAGATCTACATTGCAAATAACGAATTACATCCTATTGACTTTTGGCTTGTTTAACTTTTATAGGTTATTAAAGAGGAATAACTTAGCACCATTCTTGTAATCTTGTAAGCCATTTTTGCGTCACATTCCATGCAACAATCTAAACCTCAGAAGAAAGAAAGGTTCAACAATTGAGACATTATTGGGTTGTGTTATTTCAGCACAGATTCTTTTCGATGGGGGATGATTTTATTGAGATTCTTTTCATATATTTTTATATTTGTGAGTAAATAATGCTTCTTATTTACACACTTTCTATAATGAACATTTTATTAAAGAGATGATTTTGTTGTAGCGGATTGGAGAAAATTTTGCAAATAAGTAATGAAAAAATGTGAGACTATGTGATTGAACGCTTCAATTACACTTTCACTACGAGGGAAACTTGTAACTATTAACAAGTATTTAATTATAGTTTGAAGTGTTGACTTGCAACGGCTATATTCATCTTTAGTAAACTGCGTCACACCCGCATTGGCTGGCCGTATTTATTAGGTAATGTCCCATTAGTAAGAGTATCGCATGACGACAGCAATTGGAGGTGTCCCATAACCCTAGACGTCTTGCTAAATGCATGTAGAGGACTGAGAGGATGCCTTAAAGAAATTACATTAACAATTAAGGGCATATAATTAGTTTTATTAATATCGCTGAAAGCGTACAGTCGAATATTAGTTAACTGCTTTAAAATCAATAGGTGTTGACATTTAAAACTTCCAATAATGACCAGGAATTACTTGAATAATATAAATAGAAATATTCCTCTCACAAAGGGCGGACGCTACACAAAATACACCAATACAGCACTTATCCTACCCAAAGGTAAACCGCTACGGCGGCCGAGGTCCTTAAGGCGCGGACTCGTGAGCAAGTTCGATTCTCGCCAGGACCGTTCTTTATGATGGAGGTTTTTTCCAGATTTTCCTCAGTTCTCATAAATGGAAAATGCCGGGAAATACCCTAAACTTAGGCTAGGAACGTTTCCTTCCTTTAAAAAAAATTCTATCCCCATGTATCATTTCATGTGTCATTCGTGTTCACCGCCTGTGATGCCTCAGTAGTAAAAAGGAGCGTTAAACACCATTCAAAAAAAAAAAAAAATCCCAAAGCTAAAAGAATTTAAGTTGTATCACCAGTCTGACGTCACTCAAGAAGCCGATTCTATCTCGTTAGCCACGAGAGCCGAGTGGCAGGAATCAAATTACTTCCAAGAGACTGCGCCGTGGCGCACACAGCGGGCGTTTGAAATGAAATTAGTGGTATTTCACAACCTCCAACATTCATATATACAACGTAATATTCTTATTAAAATATTTAATCACTGTATATCAATGGACCATGTCTAATGCATGTCTTTCTGCCATTCTATGCTCCACTACATTGGAACTATGGGCTCCAAATAACTAACAATGTTTCCGATTAACTTGGCTGAACTTGATTTCATAAGTAAATTATATATGAGTATTTTATAGCTACATGATCTTACCACTTTCAGTGGTACTCATAAAGTTCTTGACTAATGTAAGGAAAACGTTTATAATTCCCATTTCAATTATTCAAAAATTGCAGAAAATAGCACAGAACTTTAATATATGTTTCAATTTCTCTGTGTCTGAAATGAATTCTTTAAGTGTGTCGAAAAGGAGCATAGGGTCTGTCACTAATATACAACGCTCAGCCGATATGTTGAGAACGAGGATGATATTCGATAGTCTCGGCAGGTACGAGCACAGCCTTCTCAACTGGATTATATTACACAGACTCCTTGAACCGCAACACAGGTCGTTAAGTCCCCAGGTGGCGCTTTTATGATCAAGACATATTATTACTAGTATAATGAAATGTATCTCACTCCGCATTCATTTCCTTTGTTAAAGTATCGGGGAAGGGACTGATGTACGTGGCCCTAATAAAAGCACCAAGAAATCCTTGTAAGAAATCATGAGCACTATTCGTACATTCGATTGCCATATCTGGATGTTGATGGTTTACTTTGCTAAAGTTGTTTTTTGAGAGACATCTGCAATTCTCTTATCCGCGGCCTACAGATCACTGAATGAAGGAGGTTCTGATTTAATTATGAAAAACAAGTCAGGAAAACGCAACCTTGATGTTTTAAAATACATGTTAAAGGATATAAAACACGGAAACTGTAATCCCTGGAAGGTTTATAATTTTAAAATTACACTAAGTAACAAAAATTGACCAAGTTTTGGTTTGTCTTATATTTGTACAGTTTATTGCTTAGTATTTTATTATAAAAGTGTCCATATTTTCTAATATTAATGTTTTGATGTAATAATACATTCTTAAACTTTCTTAAAACAACTAAAACTGAATGCTTATTTAATACGGGGTGAACGATTCTTCACGCAACCGGTTTAGTGGCGTGCGGCCGGCTGGCTGCTGTGTCGGCGGTGCGGGTGACAGGAAATCCGCAGTAAATATAGTACTGTTGGTCGCTTAAGTTATTTTGTAATATACATAACATAAACACTTAAAATCAAAGTATATTGCTCACGTATATTAAGCAAGGAGATGCCTTCTATTTGTTTAAGCATTTCTGACATCTGCTTAGGAAATTGCTCATTACACTCTGCAGTTCCCTTTGAGAAATGGCACTCATTGACTAGCGCTATTTTTAAGTGTGTGGATTTGTTTTGCTCACTTTTTCTTTTAATGCCCCCCAGAGATAAACAACACTTCACGTTTTACGAAATTTATTTACTAATCGATGAATCGAACTCCGATTAGGAACATGAATATCAGGAAATTCCTCTTGAAATAATCTCCTTACAGCACGCGCTGATTCTGTACGCACAAATCTTACATGAATACCTACTCTTTGGAGAACAGAATACTTGTATTTCTCTATTTCACTTGGCACACTTTCACTGTATTGCGTCGAACCTGAAGCCTAAAAGAGAGGCCTCTGAGCAAAATTTGTCTTTTTGTTAAAGAGCGTCCGTAAATAAATCAATCCAAAAAAAAAAAAAACTGTATTGCGTCCCCTCACAAACACGTGCTACTTGCACAAAATTTCAACTACAACTGAAGCCTCTCGCAGCGGAGGGGAAATATACTCGCCGCCTCCGCCGACATAGCGAAATAACACTGCCGGCCGGTCCCGCGGTTGCATCAGGCATTGCTCACTAGTACATATAACTAGACATATATAGAGATAAATCTAACATATACATTACATTCTATAATGTATAAAACATTGAAAAACACAAATTTTCAATACAACGATGCAGTAATTCAAAAGTGTACGTGCGAAGAGATTATGACCCCACTGTACGTATATGCATAGTCTCCCATCATGGCACAATCCCAACGTCCCTGTTACCTTCTTTCTTTAAGGTGAATATCCCGATGAAAGCATTCATTGTGTTCCTCACTTACTTCTCTTAAATTTTGTCTAAAGACTTCACCAACGTCCCACTTGTAGCAACCATAGTCGACTTTTTCCAAAAACAGCTTGACATTTTTACATGAGTCTGAGAATGAGCAACTGGAATGGAAGGGAACTTGTTCCCATTGGGCAGTAGGACAGTTTTGAGTTTCTTTTCCAACTATTATCGAAGTATAAACTTTAAAGTTTATTCATTTTGCTTTGAAAATTTCCACCTGGAAAATTCGTTGGTTACCGAACTTTATTCGAAATTATACCACACTCTTTTATCTGTATCAACATACCGAGTACTCCAAAATTTAACTTGAGAGAATCTGGAGCTCAAAATGTATTTTGACCATTTAGCGAATAAAATTTTAAAAACCAAATAATATTTCCATGAATGTACAGTCCGGCGTTTTGGAAATTAGACATTCATAGCTATAAGCATCGTTTATGAATATATTTGCCTTTTTATAATTTTATTCGGTAAATAAATACAAATTCGAGACCCAGATTCTCTCAAGATAAAATGCCATCGATTATTACTTTCTGTGCATACTGATATTTAAGCCAAAGAAGCTATAAACACATTTCGGTGCGTTGTTCTGATGAATTTTAATAAAAACAGTTGTACGTAGGTGCAATGAAATCGGGTAATTAAAGGAAACGTTAAAATTGTGGCGAATGGCAGCTAGCTGTGGTGGGTTGGAATTCCTAATATGCTTATACCGGACTGATGAATGATTCATGAGCTAAAGTCGCTATAATATCTGCAGGTAGATAATAAATAATGACAGCTGATCGAGCTTAAACGTACGTAATGAACACACCTTTCAAATCTTCTGCTGTACATCCCAATAAAATGAACGATTAAATATAATCTTACTTTAATTATACGAGATCATAGCTTTGTGCTGAAATCCCATTTAAAAGAACTAAAACGGTACGAAACGTTCACCACTAGCATAAATAACACTTTATATGCGTTTTATTGTGAGCCCTAACTTTAAACTGAATGAACTCTGTTAAAAAAGAGGATATACATAACATTGATAACGAACATATTATGTTTTATTTCAGGATGGCTATATTATAAAGAAGTTACGAGTTGCTTTTGTTTCTTTTTCTCTATGTGCTAACCATTTCTAGCTATACTACAATAAGTGAATAATATGCCCTGAAAAACGCTTATTTGTGTGACAGATATCGTATATCTTATATAGACAGGCATTTCAAAGCATACGTTTATATTTTATATTTATTACAACACTATTAAGATATAAATGGTTAGATACAGTAGGTTTAATGATAAAAAGATTAATTTAAATGCAATTATTAAGATTGCATATTTATAATATTGGTGCCCTAATAACACCCCGGGCCCTTAAGTTTATATTGTTAGACCAAACATTAACTAAGAAAATCAGATTCCAGACGCTCAAAACCTGTGTATTACTATAGACATGGTCACTAACAGAAAAACAATTCAAATATGCCAAAGAAAAATGAAACGCAAGATCCTGGGAATAGGGAAGGACAAACTAGTATAGTATTAATAAATCAGTTATCTCAGACAATAGACATCGCACAAATAGCCACCAGAAGCAAATGGCAATGGGGCGGTCACGTCATAGGAATGCGGAACAGTAGATGGATCTACAAGATCTCATGTGCCATCCCCGGAGGAAAAAGGACACAAGACAGATCCAGAAGAAGATAAGCACACCTCTTCAAAAAACATGGACGTCCAGATATTGGTCAAGAGTAGCAAGAGGAAGAGCTCACGAGAAGCAACTAGTGCAGTGAGAAATGGAGTAACTAAAGAACAAATCAGTCAGAGTGTTTTAAACAGTGTACGAACAACTAGTGGGAATAACTTACCACGTTAGGAAAAATCGAGCTTTCCTTAATTGTTAGGAGTCCTTTGTCCTTAACGGACACAATAGGCATCTTTATCTTTATCTTTTATAGTTGAAATAATGTAGAATAGCGGAATTTATTGTAATAAAAATGCATTTTAAAATACTGAGAGACAAAAATTCATTAAATTCTAGAGATAACTTATTCTTTATGTCAAAATGATACCAAATATTATCTTTTATTTCTACATAAATTTCAGGTGAACGGAAAATAAAATTAAGATAGGGCATTTAGCTTAGCGGTTATGCCCACTATTAGATATGTGTTTATACCTCTTTTTGTCTTTCCCTAACGAAACCAGACATTACTTCAATTAAATGTGCTCATACAAAACTTCAATAACTTGAAACAAGTAGTTTATATTGAAAGATATTATTAAAAATATTTTTGTTACAGGTAAATAAACCTTTAAAAAAAGCGCATATTTTGAACCCCACATGAAATAAAATTACAAAAATGAAAACTAACCTTTATACAGTAACTGCATATCAGATGAAGTAACAGCTTTTCAAAATGTCATTATTCAGTTCGGTTCACCTTACCTGGAACAAAAGAAAAACGTTATTATTACCTGGATTAATGAACTACATTGATAAAGAGTTTGTTTACGTTAATGAGAATTTGCCACAACAAATCAAATGACTGGAAGTAACATCGCATACATTTATGACTAGTCACGACTTATAGAAGATAAATATAACCTCCTTCGAAAGGAAAGTAAAGCTGTTGGCCCCATGTAAAAGAATTTCAAGTATGAAAAAAGAGCCATCTCAGGAATAATATTAATAATAATAAAATTATAATTGTTGTTACTATTATGTAACTGATAGCTGTAGGCTTAAAAGAATTGAAGTGTTCATGAAACAAATAAACATAATAAAGACAATGGAAGTAAAGTGCTAGTGGTAGATATGAAATTCTCTCGCAAAGTCAGGGGGTTCTCTGGTATACTAGAACTGTATATCTCAATTAAATACTATGCAGAACAAACTGGAAATTTCATTTCAAAATAGCCACCAGAGAAAAAATCACAAAAATTGATAATATCATCCTAAGGGAGAGAGGGAATGACGATGCACATTAGAATGCGTATTATTTATAGCCCGCATCTCTAAGAGTTTTTTATTTTAAATTTGTTTTGGAATTCAAATAGACCACATAAGTAACAATGTTTATGATTTTGTCAGGTTCTCAAATGAAACACGTTTTGGCAAAATGCTAAAACGTGCTCTATTTTTTATATGATATCCATTGAAAACCCCCTTTCGCTCAATTTATACACCTTACTTCATATTTATTATTTCGTTGATTTTTTTAAGTTACTTTTTTGCGGTTGAGGGACCAACAACTGTTTAAAACTGTTCCGCTCATATATTCCTAAAATCGCCTCTATTTAATTTACATAGAATTTAGTGCAACACATCACTCAAAGTCACAAGATATACCATATTGTCTGGTTTTGCATTATATATACTGTATATTTATTTGTAGTTTTTAAATGTTGTAGGTTAGAATATTTAGATAACAGTACATTATTTAACTTTTCATGAGTCCAAAAGTACATCGTTAAACACTTGTCTTTTAAAACGCGTTTTAGGAACTAGAGATTAAATTCTATTTCAGAACACAAAACGTCTCCAATAGAAAAATAATTCAACGTCGTGCAGTAATTGAATTCCCACCACGATCCCCTGATCTTATCCCAATGAATTTCTTTCTTTGGGGTATGGTAAAAGATGAAGTATATGGGTCGAAAGCACAAACTGTTTAATTGAGGACGCTTTCCACAGTCTGGACAACAATATTCAACTGTGTTACGTGTGTCAGAGTGTATCAGGCAGACTCCAATGGTGCATTAATGCAGAAGGAAACAATTTAAACACAAAAACATTTTGAACATGCAGAAATGTAATCCACTGTTAAATGAAATTCAATAAGTGTGAAGTGAAGTGTGAAGTTACATTTTGAACATACAGAAATGTAATCCACTGTTAAATGAAATTCAATAAGTGTGAAGTTACTTTTGCGACGCCCTGTATAGCTGTTGACTTCTGTCACTTCGTTATGAGCGGTCAGGATATGCAAGTGTCCAAAGATTCATGCATTTCAGAGTTTTCTACAAAAGGATGAAAGGTTTTTTTTCCAGGCCATCTTCAAGGCTCTGTGATCTATGGTAACAAATTCAAAGAACTGTAACTTATGAGAAATTATGCCTACATCAGCGCCGATGTCCTCTGTGGTGGCTGAGCGTCAGCTGTCTGTCTGCACCGAAGTAAACTAGTGAAAAGTAAAGTGGTGTCCATTTTCTTAAACTTACCCAGCAGACTTTCCAGAGACCGTCCACATTTTGCTGTCTTCTGCTTCAAAGGGATGTGTCCGGTGATTTGACAGAATGTCCTGTAAGGGATGGAATTTATTTCCTTTCTCTCCCTCTCTCCATACCCTACATAAAATGAGTAAAAGCAGAAGTATGACTTAAAACCTTACTCTGATGCCGCCGACGACGTTTTTAGGGTTAATATCTGTAACTGAGGCCACCAGTTTCAATGAAATGACTCCTTGTGTTGGTGGATTCATATCAGAAATAAGGCTCTTAACCTCCCGAATTAACTTCGGGTCCGGCTGACTAGTGCAAATATCATGCATTACAAATCATTGAGTAAAAAGATTATTTTTATAAAAATGAATGTCTGTGAAAATTAAATAATATAATAAACAAACGTATACTATCCTTATTTCCAAAAAATATAAACAACGTTTTAATTAAGATTTCTGATAAAATGTATTAATTTGTAACATGCAAAATCTCTATGCAGCGTCATGCGATACGAATACAGGAAATACAGAGGGAGCCAAAAATTGTATACACACTTCGAGCAAAGAAAAAACTGTGTTAACATAACAAAATTGAATTCACACAAACAGAAAATGATGAGCACTAATCATCTTTGACTTTTACAGTTACAATAGTTGCTCAAAATGTCCACCATCGGAGTCGATACACTTCTGAGTACGTTGAACTACTGCTTGAGCAACGTTTACGAAAATGCCCTCAGCGATTGCAGCACATGCCGTTTCAATTTCTTCCCGAAGTGTTGTCAGTGTAGCTGGTTTTCTACGGTATACAACATCCTTAAGAGTTCCCCATAGGTAGAAGTTCAACGGCGGTTTTGTGCTGTACACACGCCATTGCCTTTGAACTTTAACAACATTCTCGGTTTTTCAACACTACTTCAAAATTGCTTTTCGCTATTCAAACGATGATCTTGGCTCCGTTTTGTTGCAGCAACGCAAGCATAACGTAATGTGAGTCACATCTGTTTACAGAACATCATACGATAATCTTGGCTTCATTGTTCATTGTTGATTTACCTGTCACGTAGCAACGCTATCATAATGTATGTGAGTCACATCTGTTTATAGATCATCATACTACACATTACTGTTGTTTTTCTTTGAAATATGTTAAATAGATATCTAATGTGAAAGTGTGTATACATTTTTGGCTCTCTCTGTATATATACACCACAAACTATATTCTTTTAAGTTGATTATTTGGCTCGTTTAAGAAGAGGTACGCAGTTATTTGATGTATCACGCATGTTCTATTTCAATTTACAGGATACTTTATATTATATTTGAATCTGCAATCAAAGTATCGAGGAAATGAAATTTAAACAGTTTCCCTGTTTACAATTATACACCGCAAGGGAAATATATGAAATTAAATTACATAAACGAATTGCTTCAGTCACTATATTTCTTCCACCGTGAAATATAAACTGATAAATTTAAAAGATTAAAAAAAAAAATTATACGAGGCGTTGAATGTCTACATTTCAATAGGTGAAATATATTTTATAAATATTTATCATGTATTGAATGAAAACACAAAGCTGTGTGTGTGTGTGTGTGTGTGTGTGTGTGTGTGTGTGTGTGTGTGTGTGTGTGTGTGTGTGTGTGTGTGTGTGTGAGGCAAACATAACAAAACATTCAAGCAAGGTGCGTCATTTAGTAGAATCACTCAGATATTTCACTTACCGTAAGTGGATACTAGAGAAGAGAAAATTCCCAAATGAAATCTTTTTACCTTTAGAGAGATTACCAACTCTAGATATAAGAATGACGCCGTCGCCGACACAATGCTCTTTATAAATCTGCGTTATTTTAAAGCACGAAAATTTCCAACATTTTTATCTGATTGCTTTTCTATCCATCCTGCCGTAATCCTCTATATGCGACAATTTCAATAGTTTATTCTGACATAATGAAAAAAATTTGTCTACTTTATCGGCAGCATGTATGGGGTGGGAATAGCGCTTCCTGCTTAAATGGATTGCGAGATAAAATCTACAGCTTAGCACCCTAAAGAGATGAAATTATTTTCGGTGGAAAGGGGTTCGAATTCCTCTTTACAATATTGCAGCGAATATTATACGCCGTGTAATTTCATTTCCTCTGTCGAACAATCTGCGCCGAAAGCACAAAGATACAAAAAAAGCATGGGATAAGGTAGACATAACTTATGTGGTAGATATATTCAGGTGCCGTGTTCCTTCAACCGAGTAGCAGGGCCGTAATCAACAAAAAATGAGAGACTATTACTGTTGGTAAAAACTAACGCGACTGCAATCGAAAATGTATATTCAGATTTTGAAACTCTTAGAGAAATCAGCCAACTGTTAAATTTTTTGGAAATTTAGTACTCAATATGCAGTAGTGCATTATATAGAAACTGCACTACATTTGTTATAGCAAACGTTTTAAAGTTTTTTGATTATACAGCGTGATTCAAAAGTCCGGCGTTATAGGACATAGGGCTGGATTGTATTATACATGTCCATTTTTAGGTAGCGAAACACGAAAAGAGGGGCATGTATTTTTTAATTATATACACTTGACCAAGCATTCGTACAACGACAAACTAAAACATTTAAATACCCAACTGTCATTTCCTCTATACGCCGAGGCTAATGAACTACATGCCTAACAGGCTAACCCACTTTTCGTTATTCGCAGTGATACCAACAGCATATAGTATACCACATATTGCCAACTGCTTTGCATTTCTTTAGTGTTTTATTTTTTATTTTGTTTACTGTTTGTACTAGAGCCGAAACATTCAATGGCGTCTGTTTTAGAATCATTCTATATATAAAATCGTTGATTATATTTGTTTTAATAACATTTTACAAGGATTGGTTTGAAAATGGAAATATTTTATCATCCGCCTAAGAACTTGCCCAAACATGCTTTCGAACAGCTTCAAGATTTTATAATGGTCATAGATACTACACCATCATGACAGTTAGACAAATATTGCATTATTAATCGTTTAAAATTAACACATATAGTTTACATTAGTTATAAATCTTGGGAAAATGAAACAATGGAAGAAAAATCATATGCCTGAGAGCTCTAAACTTGGATTCATTTTAGTGTGTACAGTAATGCGTTACTTGTACAGAAAACAGAAAGGGAATTCAACTGATTCTTGCAGAGGCGACAGTTGGGTATATGAAATTTGCACAGGCGCAATATATTTTGTACTGCTTTTTATCTTAGGAAGATTAAAAATGTAACATAAATGTAATAAACGTAGCTTCGGACTATTATATGAACAACCCATCAACGTATATCAGGTCGCAACTGCGTGGAATTGCATAGGCCGATAAGTCTTCACCCAAGCCCAGCCAGCCTGGCTAAGCGAGTCGGGATGGACAGATAGGGTTTACCGAACTGCTACGTTAACCTTGACTATCGCCCACTCAGTTGGTGTCATTTGTACAATGAAAGCAATAAAATGCCTCTGATCCTAGAATAAAGTCTGTCAAGAATACTAAATGTTAAATTGTTTTATTCCACGAGTGTTTATTTACGTGCTGTCAGGATATTTGAAGAGAAATTCTCAAATGAACGAATTTCAAGTCTTGAAGTTAAACAAATCCAAACACTTTAGATGAGTTAAAGAGTTACGCCATGAAAGAGTTCAATTTATTTTGCAGAAGAAAATTAACAAAAAAAAAAAAATGTATAATTTCATAGACAGATGCCGAAATGTGTGAAATAAGAAGGTAGGCAGTTCCAGAATCTCCTTGCAAGACAGTTATTAGCACACAATTTTAAGTGCATTAGAATTTATTAGACTAATATTTCTAGCATCGACTTTTGATTTACCCGTTTGGCGATGCAGTCCCCGCCGCCGCGCAGGTCATCAGATAACTGGATGACCAAAAATAAACTTCCATACTCTAATTGCTTATCTTAGCAACTACAAATTCTGTTTCTCGTCAAGCTGTTTCAAGCTGAAAGCTTTGCCGAATATAACTGTACATATACTCCCTCCGCATTTTTGTAAAGATTCCATATGGAATACACGCATCACTTGAAACGTACATTTCTTGGCACGTTCGTATTATTGAGCGCACTCTAAGCTTTCCATATGAAATCAACTCTCGCAGAGGAAACAGGCAAAAAGAGAATTGAACTGCCATGTATCAAAAATGAAACAACAGATCTCTCCCTTCCATTCAGTTTGAATCGTAATAAAAGTATCGCGTGTTTTAGTGTAGGTCTATCCAAACAAGACCCAAATCACACAAGCCAGTGAGCAGGTAATGCACAAAGACATATGTGAATAGTGAAAAAGGGGATGAAACATTTCAAAGGGGAAGGCTTGATGAGATTCGTGGCGGTAAAGTGTTTTCCAGACGTGCACTGTCGTCCAGCCATCCGGGTAAACAAACGTATGTCGCCAGGAGGGTGCCTATGAGCGGTGATCGAGAAGGGCGCTTGATTAAAGTTGCCGACTGCAGATGATGATCGTGTACTCCCCTTCACAAATTATTTTGCAACTCGTGATAAAATGTCGTCACAGGTTTACAAATACCTTTTTCTCCGATAAAAATTTCTGGGACGGGATTGCACAAACGTTGATTACCGGTAGTGACTTCATATTTTGCTGCATACCGAGGGGTGCTAAAATATATATATATATATATATATATATATATATATATATATACACTCTTTCATAGTAGATATCTATTTAATGTATTTCAAAGTTGGACCGAAAAACAGCAGTAATGTGTAGTATGATATTCTATAAACAGATGTGACTCACATTACGTTATGCTAGCGTTGCTACAACAAAATGGAGCCAAGATTATCGTTTGAACAGCGGAAAAAATATTGAAGCGGTATTGGAAAACGGAAAATGTTGTTGAAGTTCAAAGGCAATGGAGACGTGTGTACAGAACAGAACCGCCTTTGGAATTCTACCTATGGGGAACTCTTAAGGATGTTGTATACCGTAGAAAACCAGCTATACTGACAGCACTTCGGGAAGAAATTGAAAGGCATGTACCGTAGTCGCTGAGGGTCGTTTCGCAAACGTTGCACAATCAGCAGTTCAACGTACTCAGAAGTGTATCGACGCCGATGGAGGGCATTTTGAGCAACTGTTGTAACTGTAAAAGTCTAAGAGCATTAGTGCTCATCATTTTCTGTCTGTGTGAATTCAGTTTTGTTATGTTAACACAGTTGGTTGTTTTACATGATTCAGCCTGTATATAAACTAATTTACTTAAGTACTCTTTAAACCACACCATTAAATAACAGAATTCCCAACAAGGTACTACAGTAAAAAACATTTTGAGATAATTCTCTTTCACAGTTATATTTGCTCAATTTTTGTATATCTGTAGCCATTATCTTGCTCTATATCACCCCTCTAGATGCCACTAAGAGATGTGGTTAATTCCTCTTGTGTATTAGACCAAATTCTCTCAGAAAAGTTTATATTGGAAATGGTCATTTTTCTGTACCACAGGAGCACATTCTGACCCCACACTTCCTTCACTCTAAGATGAAAGTGTTTCTCTTTTTGCCACTATGTGACTCGAAAAAGTTCGGGCTATCGGTCGCTTCCAATTGCTCCCTTTCAAAGTGCACCTGGTACCTATCAATTGGTACAGGATCGCCCAGGCACTAGACAGAGAGCATTTCCATTAGTGTAATTGTTTAGCGTGTTGCTCGCGTTTTTACTTCACGGAACGCTTGTCTGGAAATGTTAGCCCAGCTCTTCGAGATGATATTTACCAACAGTTCTTGCCATGGCCCTCTTGTTGTGTACAGTGGGACTGCTAGTAGCTACATGAATTTATTAATGTTCACTTTCAGTTTTAACAAAGTGCATTTAAGTTGAATAACTTAATTTATTTAAACACAATCGTAAATGACAGCCTAAAAATAAGGCAATTCACTCCACCATTGAACAAAAGTGATGATTAGCAACGTATCGCTAAGTTTAATAAAACAAATCAATGCATAATAAACTAAATATAAATAAAATTAAACAAATATAACTTTTCAAATATCCGAACTCACGTAACAGACTGTAACACTTCGTCTAAACCTATGCATTATATTATCTATTCATAAGACTTTAATAAATGCCAACAAATTATAGGTTTAATAAACTTAGCTGAAAAGTCGTGTTGTATACTAAAATGTTTGTGCTTTGTGAAGAGTGCTGCGTATGGGGTCTTCGATTTAACAAAATGGTAATGTGTTAAAATTATTCACAATATAACAAATTTTAATCGTGATGAAAAAAAAAGGTAGTGAATAATCTCCAGTAAGAGTATGTAAAATAAGAAAATGCCCCATTTCTGATATCCAAAGAAATGGGGGAAAACCCTTCAAATTCCGTACAAACTCGACTGCGAGAATGATTCCAGAAAAAAAAAAATAATATATCAGGGAAGCAAAATGCATTTTAATGTTAACATAACCTTGCAGAAACCTTTAACCATTATGCAAATACTTACTTTCAGTATCCAAATTATACTCATTCCAATTAAAGTCGGATAATCGATGCTCTATTGTATTAACAACACAAGCTACACCATATCTCCATAATAATACATCAAATACTTTTTAACTAAGACCGCTAGAATAGCAAACTTAGATAACGATAATATTTATTTCACACTGTTCAGGTTGCGGACAATGAAACACTTGTTGCTGAATGCATCGTGTTCATAGTTGGAAATCCTTAAATATACCCTCTGCTTAATTAGTTTGATCCGCTTAGCAACGTTATCATAAATTTGAACGCCAATGTATACTGGAGACTGTTATTATTACAAGTAATACAACGAGAGGGTCTGAGATTACCGATAAATTCACGAATGTAATGAGTGAAATAATATGGAAAGCTTTGAGTTATTTTTATTAAGACTATTTCACAAATAAAATAATAATTTAAATATAATTCATCTAAACTTGGCTTAATAAATTGTAATATTGTATATTTGTCTTAACCTTTTCAAACAATCTTGCGAAAGAATAACGCCGATTGTCAGTAATGCCAATAGAGAAAAGCAAAATGCCGGTTTAGGACTATTTCGTGAATAGAATAAGAATAAAAGTGATAAATGTTTGAAATTTGCGCACAGAATATTAACAATTGTTATACTTATGAATATCTATTTTATTCAGAAACCGTGAGGGTGAAATGGACAAAAGCAGACTATTACAATCGCTACCTTCAATTTCCTAATACCAACTGAGAAAAAAAAAAGAAGATAACGTACAGTGTGTCTATTTTTCTTTGTATTCTGTGGTTTGAAATTCTCAATGATAACATCAATTTGTACATTTGACATATCACCAAAACGCTTTGAAAAACCCTCCATTTTGCGTTATGATTGTCGATTGTCCATGCTTTTGTTGCTATCAATAGCTCCCCACCGACTCTGGCAAAAGTGATCAGTGATGCGTGCTCAGGAAATAACAGTGGAGGTATAGAGTTGGCTACATAAAACGGATTTAATAATTTTTTCCCCGATAATTTCGCTCCGTAATCCGACTGTGATTGGTCTATATTTAATTTTTTGTTTCTTTTCATTAGTCGACTTTAAGATGACGTCACGTGAATGAAATAATCAACAGAATAGCACTAATAGTTGCATATAATTTTACTACAGAGAGTAAATAAAAGAAAATGTTGTTATAAGTATACCATATAGGCAAAAGAAACATATTGACATATTATGAGAAAATTTTTATATATTTACTTATTTAACGAAACAGGAATTAATACAAGAAAGTTGTGGATTATCGTATTAGGGAGACAGTTTGCTTATGTTTACCACTTGCGAAAGAAATCTCAAAGAATGCTAGAGTTACTGCAGAAACCATGATATTGCTGCACTGTTTGGTTTTATTTCACATTCTTGAGAGTGCTCTCTTTAGCGCAATTAATGAAGATGATAAGATTGCCCAGAATTCCTAGATATTTAAAATGTTTCACATTGGAAATAAAATATTATCTATACACACATATACATACACATGTATATAGTGTAACTAAATTAACAATAATTAGTAAAGCAGAAAAGGATAAAACACTAAGAAAAAGTCACAGAGTTGAAATCGATATGTCGAACTAATTGAGTTCTATGGCAAGTTGACAGATGAGAGCATAAGATCATAACCGGATATCTTAGGAAAGGTACTAAAGAAGAATTAAGTCAAGATATATGGAGAACACCATTAAACTAAGCTTAATTCGGAGGATAGACGTGAGGGAATATATTCATATGTTGTAATATCATTTCAAACTTCTTGCCGTGTTGCCTTCACGCAAGGAAAATTAACCATCTGGATTTAAAACGTATAATATGTAATTAAGCAGTAAAAGTTTTTGCATCGGAAAGTCCATTCTGTTCTGTTTTACGACAACTGCAGTAATAGCGTTGATGATGAGCATTTTTTAATAAAGTTTCAGAGAAAAAAGCAAATGCAAATAGTTCTCATGGACATAAGTGACTAAACAATCCTATTGACCTTGTGGAAATTGTTCATGACTGAGTAATAAACATTGATACGACCATTGTTTCCAAGCCGTGAAGTTAAGTTAAAATTCAAATGAGAAAACGATCTCTCGCATCAAGGTACAGTTGCATCTAAAACTATTGCCTTCAGGAACTGATAGTAGCATGCATGCTGCTGCAACACAATTTGTGTTAAAAATACTATAGTCAAATTGCTTTATTTGTAGCCAGACGGAATTTGTATCTTTTCTAGCAACGAGGAAGTAACTGTCAATAAGAAAAGTAGAGCATTCGCCTCATTTTTAATAATGAAAAAAATTGAACCTTGAACTTTTTGGCTTAAAGAACATAATATAATACATCCCTCTTAGATAACGAAAACAAAAACAGAGCTTGTATACATACACCATAGTATACAGTGTGTTAAAAATTCTGATGAATTTCACTTATTAGTAACTCAAAAAAGAAAGCAAATTTCTGTTTTCTGCATTGCAATTGTAAGTCAAAAAGTTTAATTCATGTGTGATCACTTGAAACTTAGCTCCTCTGGTTACCAATCTAACTTGATATGCAGTTTCAACCAATTACAAACACTGTAGGCGTAGTGGCAAGGTGAACCATCTTGCTGGAAATTGTCTTATTATGGGTATTGCACATGTGGAGGGAAAAATTCCAAAATGTCAAGATCTCATTATCGTAGTCCTTTGAATATCCCAATGACTTGAAGACATCACACTGGTTTTGGACTCACTCTTTCCATCTCACAAACGCATGGGGATACGTATATTCGAACATGTGTCTATCAACCTTTCCGGACAAGTGAAAAGTGGACTTTCTGAGAAAACAATAAAAATGCGAACCAAATGTCTTGCTTTATGTTACACTCTAGTTTTCTGAGAAAATGAAGATGCAGAATTGCTATAGATACGAAAGTAATCTAGTACAGAGGTTGACAATTGCAATGCAGAAAAGTGCAAATTGTTATCTTTATGTTTTTTAATTTATTAATGACTAAAATTTGTCAGAGACTTTATAAAACACCGTAAACTAATAACACCATTAGGATATATTACTTTATGACCTAAACTAAAGATTTCTGAAAGTAAACAAACATGGATAAATACTAACCGCACGCATGCCAGTTATTTGTTTAGCAAGTAAGGCCATACCAAATGCTAGTCATCACGCGACCGCAGTGTGGAAAGGATCATTAATTGCTAAGTACTTGATTGCAAAACGTGTTATATCTCAGCCTGCCTGTAATTTATTGCACAACAAATAGTTACAATTCATACAAACTGGCAATAGTTGGCTGGGAAATATCAAACCAGATTTTTACAAATATTCTCCAGTGTTAAAAGCTTCTATGTCATCAAATTATTCCCGGATTCTCATAGATGAAAGATTAAATTGTAGGGAAACTTTTCCCACAAAATCCATTCACCTTCTGCAATAATCGGACTTTGTTTCTTTTTTTTCTTTTGCTTATTTACGGCTGCTGTTTAACATCTCAGATCATCAGCGTACTATTCAATTCAGGGCTTGAGAGGGCCCATAAATTTATCTCAGAGGTTTTTTATACGTGCCGTAAATCTACGACACTGAATCCACAGCTTTACTTCCTTTTCGAAGGAAGCCATACTTTGGATTTTTAAACCCGAAAAAATTCATCGACCCTGGCCGGGATAGAACTCGCAATCTTGGGTCTACGAGTTTTTTCAAGTTTTTTTTTTTTGTTTGGTTTATTTACGGACGCTCTTTAACATCTAGGTCATCAGCGTTCCATTAAATTCAGGGCGTGAAACAGTCAACAATATTTATCAAAAAAGAAAGACATGCATATGGTAAATTTTATAAAGGTATATCATTTTTCTTATTTTACAGAAATGCATTTTTCTATAAATTTATTATATTTATATTTTCTCACAATTTTGTGTCCTGTTTTGCCACTCATCCTACTGTAAAATTATATTAAGTTTAATATTATTTATAAAATGTATCTGCAATTGTAATAAAAGCAAACTAATTGTTTCACCTACTAAATTTTCGATATTGTTATGTTAATTGTGCGAATTCTACCACGACTTCTATAGGTACATTACTAGAAGTTTTATGAAAACTATTATATTGATATTAAAATATGGGCATTTGACAACCAGCAATATACGCTTAAAGATATTATATAACATTCACGCTAAAGCATTATATTAAAGATAAAGATATCCTATTGTCCTCCATAAGGGCAAAGGTCTCCTAACAAGTAGGGAAAGCTCGCTTTTTCCTAACGTGGTGAGCTATTCCACGCTAGTTGTTCGTATGCTGTTTAAGACACTCGGACTGATTTGTTCTTTGGCTACTTCATTTCTCATTGCACTAGTTGCTTCTCTAGAGATTTCCATTTTTCTCTTCCTCTTGACCAATCAGGACCTGCATGTTCCTTGAAGAGGTCTGTTCATCTTCTCCTAGATCTGTCTTGTGTCCTTTATTCCTATTCGGGGATACCACACGGAGATCTTGTAGGTCCACCTATTGTCCTGCATTCTTGCAACGTGACCGCTCCGTTGCCATTTGCTTCTGGTAGCTATTAGTGCGATGTCTGTTGTCTGAGACAACTGATTTATTAATACTATAGGTAGTTTGCCCTTCAAAGTTATTCCCAGGATCTTGCGTTGTATTTTTATTTGGCATATTTGAGTTTTGTTCTTTAGCTTTTCAGTTATTGACCATGTCAGGCATCCATGGAGTAATACAGGGTATACACAGGTTTCGAGCGGTTTTCTTAGTTAGTGTTTGGTCTAACAATATAAACATAAGGCCCCAAAATGCTCTCCAAGTTAATGAGATGCTTCTTTGTACTTCTTTTATCCATTTTATCATGGAAGGAAATCAGTTGTCCTAGGTATGTATATTCGCTTATATGTGTCAGGACTGTATCATCTATTTTTACGGGTTTTCAGGTCCGTTTGAAATTAATTGCGTCTTCAGTTTGTTTGGTGAGAGCCCTGCATTTTTGCTATGCTCACATAATTTTTCGAGCATAGTTTGTAGTGGTTTCCGTGATTATAAGAATAAGACCACAAATCTTTGATTTGTTTGTCGGTTGCCGTTTATGTTGATTCCGAATTTATTATACCAGTTCATTTTCCTGAATATATGCTCCATTACATAAGTGAAGAGTTTAGGAAAGATGTGATCGCCTTGGGGAACTCTTCTTTCTAGTCGTAATGGTTGTCCTTCTTCTTCTGTTTTTACTTCCGCGAAACTCATTAACTTTATTTTAATGCAAATATCACTACCTAATGCTGTGTCAGTAATGAATTCATAAATTTTAAAAGCTACCAACTTAAGAAAAGGTGAGAAAAACCTTATGACGTATCAACTAATGAGCAATGTTCAGAACTCTGATCTCTATGCTTGAAAACAAATATCTGCAGCTACTAAGTCAAATATTTTTCATTTAAAACCACAGTCCTGCTACAAATTCATGTTAAGGGAGTGTTGTTGCACCCAATCGCTGCTGAATAACGATTACATCAAGACATCGCATGAGGCCATATCTGCATTTTGCATGCAGAAAATTATCTGTTCGAGCTTTCATGCCATCAGTTGGTAAATTACTCGTTTACAGAGTAGCTCTTTGGTGTAGACATGAATACTTTATAATGAGGTTGTTGCGCAACCTGAAGAGGGTCAAGAACACATTTAAATATCGCAATTCACCAGTTGCCTTGTCTACAAATTACCAATGCTTAAAAAACACATTACTGTGTACTCCCTATTTATTTACAAAAACATAGTAGAGATAATTAGTTAATGGACGGTTGATGCCATGTTTGAAAATGAGAAAACTATTAATTTAAACACAATAACATGACATTCTCATGTTCCAGCAATTTTCCCTCCTCTCCAAGAAGCTTCCGAAGAAAACTATGATAAAGCTCGTTACATTTCAGTTATGTTATGCTTCTTTAATTCGCTATATGTTCAGACTTTTATATAACTAGAAGCAATAAAACACCCTTTCATTATACTCATGACTATTGAGGCCTACAAGGTAGATAAAGTTTAAAAAAAAAAGTGGTGAAGAAAGAATAAATAATCCTCAGAGGGTAGTGTCTAATATCATGAATGAAAAAAGAAATGTTGTATGAAGATAAGGGATTTATTTCTTGATATTCAAAATTATATCCCATAAACTTTTTAACACTAGTTTTGGTTTCGAAAACCTGCTATTATAAAATTGCAATAATAAACTTTTCGTCTTTTCTGTACTCTTGAAATATAAACACCACTGAAACCAGCTTCATTTTTATTCATTTCTTTATATACAAAAGTATATATCTCAATTCTCTGCATGCAAGAATCAAATCGAAAACCATATCGCGGTTAACCAGAAATTATGCATCCCATAGATGGTGTAATATAATTAATATTCATTCTCTCGCTAGATATTGTACTAACTACTCCCCTTTCTTCACCGCCACGGTGGCCGAGGTCGTTAAATCTCGGAATCGGGAGCGGGAGGTCTGGCGTTCGAATCCCGCCAGGACCGTCCTCCCTGACTGAGGTTTTTCCCAGGTTTTCCTCAGTCCTCATAAATGGCAAATGCCGGAACGTTTCCTTCCTTAAAAATAAATCCTTTCCCAATATATCATTTCATTTCATGTACCACCAGAGTCCATCGCCTGTGGTGCCTCTGTAGCAAAAACGGGCGTTACACACTATTCATTAATTCCCCTTTCTTCATCTCATACACATCTTTAATTTTTCCTTTAAAAATATACCAACTTCATGTATAAGTAATTATTTGGTATTTACCACACATTCTATATCTTCATTCATATTTATATACTTTTTGACAATGTCAATTGTCTGTTATCAAATGTTTTCTTACACGCAATTTCTTTGTTTTATTTGAACCATTTCAGTTTCAGCAGACCCCTAAATGCTCAAATTAGAATTCTCATCATTTTCTCAAATAGAGCATTTTCCCTACTGCTTACGTCTTCAAACTTCCTTCAACCTACACACCCGTAACATTCACTTTGATATCCCCTCCCTTTTCTTAATATTTTATTTGGCCGACATACCATTTGCTATTTAAATTTACAAAAAATATTTAAGATAGCTTTTTATTTATACAAGCTACGAGTTATATATTAATTAGGCCAATAATTTCCTCAGTTTTGAAGCGTGATGGAGTTATCAGTCTATTGGTTGCTAAAATCAATATATGTATAATGTAAAATATAAATCATTTTCAGAAACATATTTATACTATTCGCGACTTTCCAACAATAAACTTGGTAATTGTGAGAACAACAAGATAGTGGTACAAATTCCTTCTCTTGTACACTGCGTCAACTCTTGATTTGTAACTTAAAATTTTATACCATGATTTAAAAAAATTTACTAAAATGAACATTAATGCCCGAAATGTTTCTTATTGATGATAATATAAATGTCAGAAAATTGTAACACTGGCTTCAGTATTTAACATTTGATATGTGTTTCGTACTAAACCAAAAAGAACGCTACACAGAATTTGCGGTTACTAAATCATGCTGGGAAATTATCAATTTGAATATCTGTAATTTCTTCTTGTTTTGTGGTTTCTAGCTATATAGCTTGTGGTATATCGTCTCTAACTGGATTTAATTTTAGAAATAACAACAATGTTATTTGATGTTGTGCAGGAGAGAACAGTTTATTGCCACTAATTTCAGAAAGAGAAAGCAGTTTATACATTCACAAATTATCTACTACTGGAATAATATTATTAAACAGAATTTTACTCCTATAATTATTGAAACCAATTAAACTCTGTGCTATTCCAGTTGGATGTTACGTAAAGTTGATTATATTATGGGGGAAAAAAAAGACAACTAGGCAGTCTACGAGTTAAAACAGCTTATTCGGCTGCAAACCCGCAGGAGATACGTTGTAATCCAGCAGACCAGGTTAAGAGGTCGTCGTCAGTTCTGTGATGTAATCAAACAAAATAAAATTCCCCTCAAATTCCCTGATCTCACCAACAGGTTTATAATGAGTAACTAATGCTACCTAATGCGTGCGCTTCGGTAAATAGCATGGACCGATGAAGTCATGGGACATAGCGGTTCTGAAACCTTGGGATACGAAACCAATTCTTATGCCTGGTTAAAGCTATTTAAACTGTTGGATATGTATCATTCCTTTTTTAGTAATTAAAATTCATATACCGGTTCTTGTTCAACAGTAAAATATTACAATAAAGAACACAAAAGATCAGGAGGATAAATAATTAACGATTTCACACAGCGTAATATTTATACATCGAAGTGCAATAGTTTCTGCATACAACTAAACTACATCACAGATTCATATCAAACCGCTTTTAAAATTGCGCACCTTAGGTACATTTTCAGCAGATGGCAGTAACAGCTGACAATCTAAAACCAAAGCAGAATGTAGAATTTAATTATCTACCATAAGCTTTTTACATATTTACTAAAAATGTTATCTACAGACACTGTAAATAATACATCAAGTATATTTAACAAACAACAACAACCTTCGGCAGTTCCTGCAGTAATTTATTCCTTATAATGTGATGCAAATAGCACCAGAAATACAAAAGCTGTAATATTAAAGAGACGTAACCGCTTCTTATGAAAGCGAAATTAAATTTATTACACCATGAAAATTATGTTAGCCTTCAAAATGCAACATAAAGACTTCAAAAGAAAAAAAACTGTTTTTTTTATTAGATCTATGATCAACAAATTATTAGACACCCATACTAAACTTAAGGAGCTTAAGTTTCTGTAGCGATATGTTTTTAAAATCCCATTTTAAGCCTGCAGGCACAGGCTGTCTTCAGCAGTATGTCATCTAGGAAACTGGAGTAGCCAGCCTGCTTTAATACAATGGAAAAGTAAAACCAAAACGCTTTGCTTAAAAGGGAGTTCTATTTTTAACCCATAAAAATGGGTTGGATTAAAAACTTTAAGAAGCTTTTAATTTACAAAAGCTATTATGAATAATTAACATATCCAATCATCTGATGAAGAATGGTGGTGAAAACTGTATCTGCCGCTATACCATCGCTGCAAGATTTGGTGTAGAAACACTAGAAGACGGAATAATAAAGTTATTTACTCAACTATATCATGCAAGCATAAACTGGGACTGCCTGTCTTCATTTTACACACATTTCTGGCATCTGCTTACAAAATTAACAAATGGCGTTTAAATTATCTTTGAAATATTAAATTGATCTCTTGATGTTATCCTTTAGTTCGTCTAAAATGTGTGGATTTATTTCTAAAATTTTACTAATTGAGGAAATCATAAGAATTTCTCTTCAAATAATCTCCGGACTATATGAGCGGATTCGGTTCGAGCATAAATACTCTTGGTGAAATAAATAATTAAGGCTAGTATTTATCATTTAGTATTCATAGCAGATTTTACCGTAGGATGAAATACTTGATGTTTCTTTCACTATTCAAACGACACTGAGTGGTATGGACTGAAGGTCAACGTAGTAGCTCGGAAAAAAGTCAGCGCCTGCTCTGACTCGCATAGCCCAGAGCGATGGCTTATCGGCCGATGTAGTTCCATGCCTCGGTCATCAGATGATTGGGTGAACTGCTATTAAATTATTTTATTGTAGAGAAAATAACATGAAAATTTAATTGAACAACAAGATAAAATATTCAAATTTAGGTCATATGAAAATACAGAGAGCAAAGACAAAACTACATTTATTTTTTCTTTATATCTTTCCTTTTCCGTGAGTAATCAAAAAGTAGAGTTAAAATGCAATACTAGGACTGAACTCGAAATAATATTAGCAATTGCTTACATCTAACGATAATGAAACAGAAGATTATCAGGTCCTCCGCGCTCTGCTTTAGGATTTAGGAAAATCTGATAAAAATTTTAATAAACTAGAAATAAACTTAGAGCTCTGCATTTGTAGCTGGCTCTTGCCTTAGCTGTAATCGAGTGTGACACTGAAACATAATATAGTGGGAGAAAAAGAAGAATTAAGAGGAAGAATAAAGAGAATAATGAGAGGATGGGAAATAAACACAATAACCTCACTGAAAACAAGGCACAAGTTGCTTCTGAACTGTTTGAAGATCGTCTAACCAGCCATAAGTGGATGTTGCAGATTTATGCCCAAGTATTCCTTCTTCCATATTGTTACATTTTATGTTGCTAGTCATTTTTTTTTTCTGGGGAGAGGATATACAAGATGAGCTCTCATAAAAGTGAAACGTTATTACTTTTTGAACGTCTTTAAAGGAACTTCCACCAATGCCCGTGAGGAGGAAAGTTTACGGTGCCATTAACTAGCGAAAGGCCTTTAATCAAGTTAAGATTCTGTTCCTGCTTGCTCCTTTCCGGCCAAAAGCCAAACTCGGCAATGAGCACTGGGATATGGGGGCTTGAACAATGAGAACAACAAGCTCTGAAGCCCACTTTCCTTGTTTCATCACCTTCAACGCAAAAGGGAAGAGAAAGGCCCCTTGGGAAAATAGTTAGCACTACCTTACTGCAGAAGGCTCTTAGTTAGAAATGCTACCTTGAAGTTTCCTCTGTCGACGCAAGCGCTCTGTTTCTCTCTCCATAGCATGTTTTTTTTTTTTTTTTTTTTTTTACGCAAAAATAGAATAAAAATAGTAGGATTTTTCCTTTCAAATTTTATTATTTATTTGCATCATTTTAGTAAAAAAATATATGAGAAAAACTTAAATGTAAAACAAATTAACTTTATAAATGTTCAGCCAGACATATAATATTTTAACAAGTATAAACAAAAAAGCTAAAAGAAAAGGTTAACTACTAATTATTTACATTTTGACTGTCTGAAACGACATTTACAAAAATTTATGAGTTGCGAACAATCCCGAAATCCTGTTAAATCAAAAGTTACGACACATTGAAATGAATTTACATATAAATTATCTAAAAACCAAGAAAAATCTTTGTATTGTACATTAACACGTGCGCGCGTGTCTGTGTGACTGCCACGGGTGGCGAGGTCGTTAAGGCACTGACTCGTGAGCAGGAGGTCTGGGGTTTGAATCCCACCAGGGCCGGCCTTCCTTCCTTACCCATGACTGCGCTTTTGCTCCGAGTTTATTAATACTTTCTTAAATACCATACTTACTACAGCAATTCTGGAGTATATTATCTTCCTTTCCAGTCTACTTCTCTTCTTACAGTTTCCAGAACAGTTACAAATTCCTTCACAGCGTCCTTGTCAGCGCGACTTTACCATACTGTACACAAATACCGGGTGCTTATGAACTATTGCGAAATAATTTCAGATACTGTACAGAGGTCTTATATTTTTGTCTTAGAATATTCAAACCTACTTTGTTAGCGAGAAAATCCGATTTTCCACAGCTCATCATCAGTATTTGAAAGATTTGGATATTTCTTGAATAGTGTTTAACGTCCGTGTTTACTACAGAGGCACCACAGGTGGTGGACACTGGTGGTACACGAGATGAAATGATATATTTGGAAAGGATTTTTTAAGGGAGAAAACGTTCCAGCCCTAAGTTTAGGGTACCTCCCCGGCATTTGCCAGTTATGAGGACTGAGGAAAACCTGGAAATAACTTCACTCAGAGAGGACGGTCCTGGTGGAAATGGAACCCGAGACCTCCCGCTCACGAGTTCACGCCTTAACGACCTCGGCAACCCGTGGCGGTCCTACCAGTAATGGTAACACATGTCTCATTCCCGGTGACGATGCTGTCCATGAAATGGTCACCTTCAGCCCTCAAAGTACTGCAGTGGTCCTGACAGAGACTTCCATTCGATGACTTTTCTGTCCTGTCTGTGGGATCAACCTGGCACAAACTTTACCAGTCTCGATCAACTTATCCGTGCCGATGGGCGGATGACGACCAAGGAACTGTATACTAAGATGCAAACATATTGGCAACATTGGTTTGTCGTCGGAATTCAAAGGACAGGGGAGACAATCTCTGATTTTAACGAGAGAGGGTTACAGCTTTTGTTCGTCGTTGTCAAAAGTGCATTAAGAATGATGTGGAAAAATAACTATACATACCTGAAATCTTGCTGTAGTTTTCATGAAAACTAAGGCATCACTTTCGGAATTTAAAAATTACAAACTAAAATGCTTAACTTTCAAGCTTGCTGTGAAGCATACGCGAGCTATAACACCTTAACTACAGAGGGGACCAAAAAATGTATACACACTTCAAGTAAAGAAAAAAACTGTGTTAACATAACAAAACTGAATTAGCACAAACAGAAAATGATGAGCACTAATCATTTTAGGCCTTTACAGTTATAACAGTTGCTCAAAATGCCCACCATAGGCGTCGATACACTTCTGAGTACGTTGAACTACTGATTGAGCAACGTTTGCGAAAGTGTCTTCAGCGATTGCAGCACATGCCGTTTCAATTTCTTCCCGAAGTACTGCCAGGTATACAACAATCCATTAGAGTTCCCCATAGGTAGAAGTCCAATGGAGTTTGATCCGGAGAACGCGGTGAAAATTTCTTCGTCCTATTGCCTTAGAACTTCAACATTTTCGGTTTTCCAATACCACTTCAAAATTGCTTTCCGCTGTTCAAACGATAATCTTGGCTCCATTTTGTTGTAGCAACACTAGCATAATGTAATGTGAGTCACACCTGTTTACAGAATAATTGTGGCTTCATTTGTTCATTGTTGATTTACCTGTCACATAGCAAAGCTATCATAATATATGTGAGTCAAATCTGTTTACAGAACATCATACTACACACTGCTGTTGTTTTTCGGTTCAACTTTGAAATATATTAAATAGATATCTACTATGAAAGTGTATACATTTTTTTGGCACCTCGGTATAGCTAAATGTTTTACTCTGCAGGCTTCTAGAGATGAACGTTTAGTTAGCTGCCGTTTTAATGCCAGCACGGATATTCTTATACTAATGGCAACCATTATACGGGAATATTATTTAAACATTTTAACTCGCTCATTATGCAGGTAAGTTTCAAAATTTCTTCATAGCATATTACAAAGCTGCAACAGCTAATTATTGTCCTGAAATGGTTTACACATTTTTCGTAATTTATTGCACCTTTATTTTCAAGCTTAAACTATACATCTGACCTTACAATTACCTATTAAAGAGATACTAAGCTTAATATAGAGAGGAAAAAAAAACTTGAAAATTAGAAATAAAAGGTTAATGGGCAACTATTTCAACATACACCTCTGTTGCCGGTCCATATTAAAATTAGCTTATTGGTCCTGTCAGCGGGGTGCATTCATATTTCAATTTGGTGTAAAAGTGTGCGCCGGGGATGGAGTTGTTTCTGGTAATGAAATACACAGGTGCCGACGGCCAGTTAAAGTCTTCACACTCTGAAATCGCAGAATAATTCATGCTAACACTTTCGAGCTAAATTAACTGCGTTTCGCAGGCCAACGAATTTCCTCACTGTTAAACATTCAGAAGCACAGGCTATCGTATACATAATGCACGAACGGCGAAATGGTGCGCACTATTGAGGTCGTAAAACAACCTTAAAAATATGGTCTCGGCTTGGTTTCGTCGCAATGCGACACTGCACTTGGTTTTACGTCGTCTAGCACTGCTAACAGGGCATTTCCTATTGAAATTTGCAATCTAATATAATTTTTAATTCTAACTTATGTATGCTAAATAGTAAAATGTTGGTAATGAAGAGATAAAGCAAATAGTAAACATATTAATGCACTCAACGCATATATATGACATTTTTGGGATTTTTTTCAGCTATTGTGGCTCAAACCAACATTTTATAATATAAAACAGAATATAGTTCTTGCTTTTCTGTATATAAAGAACTAGTGCTTAAAAATTCATTAGACAACCAACAACACCGATCTATTAACAAAACTAGGAGCCTTTGATAACATTGTACTGCTGTAAATTTAACTTTGTAAATTCATTACATCAATCTTACACCCAGGAACAAATCAATCAATAACTGTATTAATGCAAAAATTCAATTTATATATAGAATGAATGAATGAATAGTGTTTAACACCCGTTTTTGCTACAGAGGCACCACAGAGTTGGACACTGGTAATACATGAAATGAAATTATATATTGGGAAAGGATTTATTTTTACGAAAGGAATCAGCCAGTGTTTTGTGTTCTATTTGGACGAAGGTAATATTAATGTGTGTATCAACGCTAACGGAGGGCATTTTGAACATTTCATGTGGTATGCTGGTACGTTGTGTTCTTGTGTGTTACCCCCCATGATTAATGTACTATGAACAGTTGTAGATAATGGGTTCAAACATGAAAATTGTGTGTGTTCCGGACCCATGTTCATATAACACATTTTCTTCTTCTAAGTGTGAGGAATTTGTCGTGAAAGTTTAGCCGTATCTTATTGTTACACCCGGTATACCTGGTTACGAAAATAAATGCCCATACACTGCAAAAAAAAAAAAAAAAAAAAAAAAAAAAAAAAACTTAAGTCAAATTACTATAGGTACCTTTTTAACAATATTGCTTCTTTTTTTCTATAATGCCATAAACCCACCAGGTGGAGGTGCATAAAGTGAAGAAAAAAAATGCCGGTTGTTAAAGGTTTACTGCTCAGTTTTCGACGCACAATTGTGTGAACAACTAAGAGTTTCCATCGGTTTCTTTGTTCTTAGCATTTTACTGCTAGTCTGCTCTTCACAACCGTAATTATACTTACTTGGCAAACCTTTCTTATTAGTAGTAATTGTAACAGCAACATTGTGTCTAAAGCTGTTTGAGTAGAAGGTCCACTTCAGCAATACGACTTTATTAATCTTAGACTGCTGAGGTAATGCATTTTGCAGCTTATCTACTGGAAGGGGACGAAAAAGAAACGCAGCTAACGAGAATATCGTTAAAAATAGCAGAGAGTACAAATTACCCAGAATAGCGCAGTTAAGAGGTGCTCTATTCCACTCCAGGTAGTGATTTCTTGCTAAGCAGCTCATTGAAATTCGAACACCATTTAGGTCAACTCAATTTCTATTCCTTATTCTGCCTTAAAGGTTTAATAATAGGCACCTTATAAGTTGATGAATTAATTCCCTGAATCACATAAAAAAATGTAATTCCTTCTAATCTCAAGACGATTTCTGCTTTAAACATCAAGCAGTTCTACAATTTTTCATTACCCATGCTTGTATCGACCTATATTCCATGCTATTATTGTGGCTTTTTAATTATGAGTTTTTAATGCCTGATTTAATTTATATTCAATACTATTAGTGTAGCGTTTTAATATGAGTTTTTAATGCCTGATTTTCCATCTCATCGGCGCATATTTAATACGGCTATGACAAAACGCAGCAAACAATATAATGTGTTTTCCGTTACTTCTATCCCGACGTAATGTATCACTCCGCGGTGCACGACTCCAATTGGTTAAGTAACGCTGTTAGTTCTACAAACAGCTGATGTAACTTGTTTAATTGTTAGATGAAGAACTATTGAAAGAGGAACTGCAACAGATTGAACAGTTTATCCTGCATGTTTTTCGTTACATTTTATAGAGATTTGTTTATATATATATATATGGTTTTATTGTCATTATAATGTTAATTATTTTTCAAGGTAGATTAATTCCTACTTTGTTTTTAATTTTTGAGTTATTATTTACAAAATTCATAAATAAAAAATTTTGCACAATAGCTTTGTCGCCATTTTTAAACGAATTTCCTTAATGGTATTTTACAGCTGAACCAGCACGTGCTATGACGCGTCTTTGCATTGAAATTAAATGCACTGTACAGAGAGTAATATGTGCGTAAATTACTAACAATTAAAATACGTAATAAAGTCTGATATCTCTCAAGATTACAGCAATATTCACAAATGACTAGACCATATTAAAGTATAAACTGAAATTTCCTTTAGGGACTACTTACTGAGCGTAACACCAGGGATAAGTCGTCCTGGAGCCAATGAGAAAAGAGCTGTGTCATATGATTATATTTACATTATTATAGATGTAACAAAGAACAGATAATATACACTTTGAGTCACCATTAAGCTAAAATGGTGTAAAGAAATCTGAATATAAGCGTTACTTGATAACGCTTTTATGAAACAAAGAACACTAATATTTGAGGTGTCTAGTATTATATATGGATAAGACCGCTTTTTTCCGCATATTATGTTTCATACTCTATGAAAAAGAAGAGTTTAATTTTAAAAAATGACCAAGCTCCAGCTAACTCTATTGCCTAACGATAATATACTTTTGAGTGACAAAACTCAAAACAGCTGGCTTATTAATGTAACAGAGTTCATCAAAAACACAGAGCAGTGGAAAGTACATGCTGACATCAGGGAAACTTCTAATTGGAAGGAAGAATCAGCAGCAGCAATCACACAGAACTTCAGCAAACAAGGGAAAGTGAAGGAATTAAGCATTTTCTCGCTTTTGTACTTAATGAAGCTGTTTGGGTACTTATGAAGACTGTGATGGACGGGCTTAATTGACATATTATGGTTCATTTGACTAGTTACACGATGTAAAAATTAATATCAAATATCATACTACTGTAACATTAACCATTATTTGTCTATAATTTTTGTGTTGTTTTGTGTGTTTTAAAGAATCAAGTTTAATTTGTCTTGCATTTATAAAAATTTAATAATTAATTTTAATTAAAATAATTAAAATAATTAATTTTAATTAAAATGGAAAAAGTTTATATCCCTTGGAAACTTAACACACAATGAGAAATAATTATAATTTATTTGTTCTAATATTATGTGACGCAGTGTTTCAGATCACCAAACCCTTCTCATTAAGTGTTACGCTGTAAATTTCAAACAAGGATATATAAATATACCACTGTCTTTTTCCACTTTACCTATATAGTGCATCATAATAAATCTTGTGTAAGAAATATTAATTTTATGTTACAGCTGTTGAAAGTGATATTGAGCAGACTGTTTGCGAACCTTTTAACATGTGTATCATATACAATTTTTAGACAGCCCTTAATATTTATATATAAATTAGAAATTGTATGTAAAATTTATTCGTCATTCAAAATATTTTTTATCAAGTAAATATACTTATCGTATTTATAAGTATATATAAACTTGGAAGAATGGATGGAAGAATTATTATCAAAATGTGTGGCTAATGTTACTAATATCTCAGCTGTAGTAATTAGTGGTTTAGTGGTTTATAAACATAGGAATGCGCAAAAATGGGATCAACTGTTATGCATTTTTTCAGACTGGCATGGTTCCAGAACTATCAGCATGATTACTTATACATTTAACCTAAGATATCGCTTTAATGGTTAATATGTATTCTCACTAATTGCACTAAGGCCTGATTTAAAAATGGAAGCGAGGGATGTAAAATTTAAAATAATATGTAATGCCTTTAAATATGTATATTTTTGAATCTGCTTAAATATATTAACGATTTTCACATTCCGTATTAAACCGAAGTTGGTAACACTAGAGTGATATAAAAATTTTATAGCACTGGGGGTTACAAAATGCAGTTCTAGTTCTTTTGTTTTTGATTTGGTTTATTTACGGACGCTTTTTAACATATCGGGTCATCAGCGTTCCATTGAAAGCATGGCGTGAAACGGGCAACAAATTTTGCTCAGAGGCCCCTTCTTTCAGACTTGGGGTTATTTTTCGTGCCGTAAATATAGGACACAGGAGCCACGGCTTTACTTCCCTTCCGAAGGAAGTCATACTTAGGATTTTTACGTCCGGAAAAAAGCCGTCGATCCTGGCCGTGCTTGAACCCGCAGCAATAATGGCTACCACTAGTTGTAATTCTAAAGATCTATATTCATTATGAGCTGTCTAGGATAGCAATTGCTGAAAACAATTGCAAGAGTCTGTTTCTTTTCCCGAAAAAAATGCTCTAATGGATTTAGTCGTGTTTCAAATTAGACGCTTCTATACAAACAGAGAACACGGCAAGGTAACTTTCTGGGGCGAAAATTTGTTCAAAAAATAAATAATTCTCAATTTAAATCGTACTAATAAATCGTGAAAACAGCCTGAACGGTGTGCTAAGGGCGGGTATTTAATAAATTAGGCGACTATATTCTGTGCCTCAAAATCACCATTATGTTGCTTTATGTTTATTAAGATGGAAGATTCAGAACTGCATAGCAAGTCACTTTAAAATTTCTGTGGCACAAGTTTGCATGTCAGACTCACTTGTCACGCAGAACTTGTCGATTTGCAGTCAGCCGCCTAACCGCGGACCTCACTGTAATTCAAGTGACCGCAAAATAATGACCTATCCAATTACGAACATGTCTAAATATAGAAACAAGCCCGCGTTCGCCATTTACTACCCGGGTTATGCTCGGCGCATATTTATTAACAAGCCGCGGCGGTTACCAATCTCGCGCGAAACGCTAGTGCAACTGCAAGGGAAAGCGCAGTAAAAACTTGTACGGCAGGACTGAAGGAGTAGTGACAAATCTTACGACTAATGGCCATAAATACACCTTCCGTTAGATTTCATTTACCATTTTTTTAAAGAAGAAAGGAAGCACTGGCAGATGTTAAGTGAAAGAAATAAACAAAAAGGAAGTGAAAAATCATGACGACATCCCGGTGGAAATATAGCCGTTGCAGATTATTTTTTGAGCACTACGATAAAGTTATAGCTTCATAGTGTGCACAGTATAAAAAAACTACAAAGTTGTTTGATTGAAGGAGACAGAACAGGAGGTTTCATTTAAGTGCAGTTTCTTGTTTGCAATCCATAGTAACAGGGCAGTCCAATTTATCTAACATACAACAAGAGTTTTAGATTTGATCCGTTCCCTTGAGAGAATCTGCAGCTAGAGATGTATTTATTTTGAATATTTAGCGAATAAATTTACAAAAATCAAATAATATATCCATAAAATCCGCCTATAGTTTGAATGTCCACGACATGTTAATTTTTATTGCTTCAGTTGTCTTCAAAGAGTACCAACGATGAAATAAAAGAGTACATCCCATAAATAGTTTTAATTTCAACCTTTATTCCCTTGAACTGTTGGCGGAAATTAAAATACCGGACAGGACATGCACAGCTGTAAGCGTATTTTACGGATATATTATTTCATTTTTATCATTTTATTCCCTGAAGAGTCGAAATAAACAACTCGAGCTCCGGATTATCTTAAAATAAAATGACGTTGGTTATTGATTTCTAGTGCATGCCAAATACCTACAAAGATATTTTAGTGCACTGTCCTGATGAATTTGCATAAAAATAATTGCACATGAAAAAGATAAACATAAAGATAGCCTATTGTGACCCTTAAGGGCAAAGGACCCCTAACAAGTAGGGAAAGCTCGCTTTTTCCTAACGTGGTGAGATATTCCACGCTAGTTGTTCGTATGCTGTTTAAGACACTCTGACTGATTTGTTCTTTGGTTACTCCATTTCTCACTGCACTAGTTGCTTCTCGAGAGATTTCCATTTTTCTCTTCCTCTTGCTACTCTTGACCAATTTGAACCTGTATGTCCCATGAAGAGGTCTGTCCATCTTCTTCTGGGTCTACCTTGTGTCCTTTTTCCGAGGGTCCCACCTGGAGATCTTGTAGGTCCACCTATTGTCCTGCATTCTTGCGACGTGACCGCCCATTGCTATTTGCTTCTGGTAGCTATTTGAGCAATGTCTGTTGTCTGAGATAAATTGTTTATAAACACTGTAGGTATTTTGTTCTTCACAGTTATTCCCAGGATCTTGCGTTGTATTTTCCTTTGGCATATTTGAGATTATTCTTTTGTTTTTCTGTTATTGATCATGTCTGGTACCCATATAGTAATACAGGGTATACACAGGTTTCGAGCGTCTGGAATCTGATTTTCTTAGTTAGTGTTTGGTCTAACGTGCGATAAAATGAAAGTGACTATTTCACTCATGTGATGTCATCTTAAAATCCATCAATGAAACGAAACAAAATTTTGAATTTTGACCGATTATGTACGGAGTGAAATTATGGGGCAAAAATTATTAAATGCGTTTTATCTCTCGACGTGTATTTGTCTTCTGGTTAGTGTAGCCAGCTCTATACTTCCACGTCCTGAACACGCATCACTGACCACTTTTGCTAGAGGCGGTGGGGAGCTATTGATAGCAGCAAAAGCATGGACAATCGACAATCATAAAGCAAAATGGAGTGTTCTTCGAAGCATTTTGGTGATGCGTCAAATGTGCAAATTGATCTTATCATTAGGAATTCCAAACCACAGAATACAAAGAAAAATAGAGACATTGTGTGTTATATTTTTTTTTTCTTCAGCTGGTATTATAAAATCGAATGGTAGCGATTGTAATAATCGATCTTTTGTTCATTTTAGTCTCACGGTTTCTGAATAGAATATATATTCATAAATATAATATTTTATACAAGTGTTATATTCTGTTCGCGAATTGAAAATACATATCACTTATTCGTATTCTAAAATAATCCTAATCTGCATTTTGCTCTTCTGTATTGATAATCGGCATTCTTCTGTTGCAAGAGTTGCTTGAAAAGGCTAAGTATGACCTGGTGACTTGAGCATCCTAACTGGCACCTCCTTTCTTCCTTCTTTAGAATGTTGGATCATCTCCGGAATGCCATGAGAAAGAGTATCTTTTTGGAGTTTTCTTATAAATTATTAGGTCCGGAGCCTTCTCCGTAGGATAAACCCTCATGTTTAATGTTGCTTTTAAAACATTTTATTTTGTTACCTGCTATTGCACTTTGTTATATTGGCGTAAAGATTTTAGTTGCAATTATTTTAAAAATCGTGGAACTGGCATTTTAAACACCAGCGTGTTAAAACTAATAGTAATATTTTGTTAAATGCTTGCACCCAATTTATTCTTTGAGTCAATTAATTCAATTCTTGTGTATTTATTGTGGCAATATTTCAAGATATTGCTATTGTTTAGATTCCATATTGCTCAGTGAAATATTATACAATTTTCATCTGAAAACTATTTTCATTATAGATTACATTTATTATTTTTAATAAATTATATATAGTTGTAAACCATTCTTCTCCTGTTTTTTATGTTAAATTTCTACGGCTAAATCTAGAAGATTTGCCTTCCAAGGATGTCGAATTCTGTTTATTGAGTTACACAATAGCCATAGCGAGTAAGCTGCTTAAGAGATAGGGGCAGGTAGTTTCAGCAGATTATCGAAGTTTCGTTATTTTTCTTTCGTAAATGCTGGCACAGTGAAAACTGCTTCGGTGTCCAATTATTTCCATCAGGAGTTTGCTGTCTCTTTTGTATTTGCTAAGCGACTTAACTTTCACTTCAAAGGAAGACACGTTAACTTTTGATCAGGCATCCACAAAACAGTATAAAAAGTACAATGTTTGAAAGGGTTCTGCGCGATATCAGTTACGCAGAAAAAAGGGTTGAAAAAATGGTAAAGTGAAACTATTAACATTTATTTACTAGACCCAGCTTTCCATTATGTAGACATTAATCGCTATTATAATCGTCATGTTTCTTTCATCGAAGGAATTATCGTAACACTTAAGTTTCCTGAAACCCGCTAAAATACAAAAACTGGAACGTCAACAGGCGATGTTGAGCTGACAACTGATATATAAAATCCTGCAGTGTATTGATCTCGTATCAAATTCCTTAGGTAATGTCTATTACCTATCAACGATCATTAACAAGGCACATAAATAAAATCTTCACTGGCAGTCTCTGTGGGTAGTACTGCTTGTGTTGCGATTTTTCTTATCTACTGAATGGCAGGGTTGTTTCAGTTTTCTATTGCTACAGAAATTCTTCAGGTTCTGCCCCCCCCCCCCAAAAAAAAATCCGCCTTATTTCTGAAACCCTCGGGTTCAAACAAACCGCAACAAAATTCAGTTATAGGTCATTTACTTAACTCTGAATTCAATCGTGATATTTGTTTTTGTTATCATAAAAGGCCATAGTTCACCTGTAGCGGTCTCTGAAGATAAGCGTCACTTCGAAGATTGCAATAATCTCGAATGGTGTAGCAGAAAGCGAGGGAAGGAAACTAAACGGAGCCTCTACTGAGCAACTGCGGCGTTTTACAGAAAAACGAAAATTACCACTGAATTCAGAGGTAAATAAGTTACCTAGAGTTCAATTTTCGATCGAATATAAGCTTTTTCCCTTGTTCGGAAAAGAACAAACTGGAAGTTGGCAGATCATAGAACGTTGCGAATTTTCATTAATTTATTTATGTATAAAGGTTCTGGAATTGCTAAAAATTTCCATTTGCAGAAGTACAAAGTATGTATATTTCCAATAAACATTAAAAGAAAGCTCATTTTTTATTATTGTCTACCAATATTGAAAAATAAACAGATGAAAGTTTTAAGAAACACCTTTTATAAACAACATCTCTTAAGTATTTTTGAAAGCTGCCCTAGGTTTTAATTTTTCTATCAACCATTAATATATAATATACAATCTATATTATTCAAAAGTATTGAATCTTCTTTTATTTGATAATATTTTAATCTGTAGTGACTAAATATCAACTAGGCATTCTCCTCATGTCAAATTATTTAAAAATTTTATGAAATCTTACAGGTGGTGCAAATAACTGCTATAAAGCTTTCTTTTCAGACATTTCTACACGTAGAAAGAAGTAGTTGTAAACTTTCAGGTTAATGTTACAAAGTATAAGATCATATGACACCCAAGAAATTTCTAAATGAAGTGCAACGAAAATAGAAGGAGATGAACTTTCTTCAAGCTACACTTAATTGCAAACTTATCTCTGTGCATTTACTGCTTTAACATAAGACAAATTAATTTCTGTACTTTACTTAAGAGTCTCCTGGACACCCTTGATCAATTCCAGGTCGGTATTCTTCAGTACAGCTTGTCTACAATCATTACGTATGTTTATGTTGCTTTCTCAAGGCCAAACAAGTCTACACTGCAAGGCAATCCGTACTACGACAAAATGAAACTCCACTCACAATTTTTTATACAAGTGAAAAATATCTTAAGCAATTACTTTGCGAGCCGTCTGTCGTTTATCTTTACAGACGAAATCAGGTCATGACAATAAACGCATTCAAAATCCAGAATGTTCTTATTCTGGGAGCTTTCAGCCCTTTGAGTTCCGCAACTAAACACTTATGTAAGTCGTTGTTATATCCACAGCAAAATAAAGTACTATATCTATAATTGTGTGTGTTTTTTGAACATCAAAACGTAGTTTTCCTGTATGTGTTCAGAGAGAGACCAAACGTCTAGGGCAGCACTGATTAAATTTACTTGCTCTAAGGCTCTGAGGAGCGGGAGGCTAGGGCCAAAAAAAAAAAAAAAAAAAGAAAAAAAAAGAAAAAAAAAAGAAAAAGAAAAGAAAAGAAAAGAAAAGAAAAAGAACAAAAAAAGAAAAAGAAAAAGAAAAAAAAAATCTCTATCTGTAATCTGCTATTTTGTATGTAATCTTGTGCAAATTTGCAATTCATATTCATGCTCAAAGTCCTGTACGAAGCTTATTTATTAAAATACTTTCGTATTTTACAACGAAAATACTGGAAAGGACTATGCTCTGAATTGGAGTCAAGTTTTTCTCGCTCAAGGCTCGAGAAGAGATGCTGCCACTAAGCTTGACAACACCTGCACATGACGCAAGCTGTATTTTACGCGAGCATGCTCCCACCTGACGTGAGCAAACAGTACACTAAATGTTTCCGTGCCGTTACTAACGCTGTCCGCAGTGCAGAAGTGATGTCCCAGTACGAATTCTCGACAAATGAATTTTCGCGCTCACATTTGGTTGCACAATGACAACGGCCAGCTGGAAAATTATCGTTGACTGAGTCACAGATTGTGGCCTTTGTTGTGTCAACTCTCTGATAACTGCCTTTCCAAATGTCAACCAAATAAAGTACAGTTATGCTTTTATCTAGCAGGACATATCTGAGACAAGAAAAATAACTTGAGGGTTATTCTGGATTTTCGATGCAGCATTCCGTACGTTTTCTTCTTGGCCGCGGATCATTTATTGAGCACCTCGTTTTCTACAAAGCATTGCCATCAATCTGTTTCCATAGGTTTATATTTTAGCACCTGCTGAATAATCCAGCGTGATTCATTCTGTCAACAAAGACGTTTCTTCAAATGCTTTTAGGTATGCCACGATGTTTGTATTCCCAGACATCCCATCTGCCTAATATAGGAATTTGTTTTAGGAGGGACGAGGGTTGTATGTTTGATCAATGTGTCACGTCAAACAATCAGACTGTAGACTGCCTGCTTGACATAAATTGCTTTTTAGTATGTGTTGTTATTGTTGTGACTTATATTTTCACTGGTAAATCAGAAGGTAGTACAACTTTAGACATAAACATTAGCAATGGCTAGAAACAATAACCGACTCAGAAATCACCGGATGCTTTCGCTGACGCTGGGTTCACAGTGTCACGTTTAGCTAACGTTCAAGTGCGGACAAAAGCACGCGTCTAGGAATAACAAACATTTATGCTTGAATTTTTTTATTTGTTAGAATTTGCAAGTAAAATTAATATTCAATATACGGCTATAATTACATTTTAATGATGCCAAAAATGTATACACACTTCAAGCAAAGAAAAAACTGTGTTAACATAACAAAACTGAATTCACACAAACAGAAAATGATCAGCACTAATCATCTTAGACTTTTACAGTTACGGCAGTTACTCAAAATGCCCACCATCGGCGTCGATACACTTCTGAGTACGTTGAACTGCTGATTGAGCACCGTTTGCGAAAGTGTCCTCAGCGATTGCAGCACATGCCGTTTCAATTTCTTCCCGAAGTGTTGCCAATGTAGCTGGTTTTCTACGGTATACGGTACCATGAGTCTCAAATTTGTCTCGGATGCGAGCAATTGTTACTCGCGTTGCAGGTTCTGTTCTGTACACACGTCTCCATTGCCTTTGAACTTCAACAGCATTCATACTACTTCATTATGCTTTCCACTGTTCAAACGATAATCTTGGCTCTATTTTGTTGTAGCAACACTAGCATAACGCAATGGGAGTCACATCTGTTTAAAAACCATCATCTTGGCTTCATTTGTTCATTGTTGATTTATCTGTCACGTAGCAACGCTATCATAATGTATGCGAGTCACTTCTGTTTACAGAACATCATACTACACATTACTGTCGTTTTTCGGTTCAACTTTGAAATATATTAAAAAGATATCTACTATGAAAGTGTGTATATATTTTGGCACCCTCAATATAATTAAATTTAAAGCATTTATATTCAAACACCTAATCGTAAATTAATTATTTTCGTATTCAAAATAAATACCACATTAATAAACATGCCAAAGCGAAAAACTAAAAAGAAAATATATTTGGATTTATTTTTAAATATTTATTAATTTTATATTCATTAAAATTCATTTATGTTGTGTGTGTGTGTGTGTGTGTGTGTGTGTGTGTGTGTGTGTGTGTGTGTGAGCGAGAGAGAGAACAAATCCTTTAAAATTCAAATAAGTCTTTGCAACTGGAAGTTATATTAACATGCATTCTTACTTCAGATAAAACAATTCAAGCATGGGTACAACTCGAAACTACATACTTTTCATTGCTAGACACTTGTTATAAACTACTGGACTATTAGAGAACGCCTGTCGATGACACCGGTGATATAAGACTAAAGGCTGTTAAGACACACGCAGCGTCAGCCCTGAATGGAATACCAAGCTGAGCAAGAACTTAAGACAAATTAACACTTCGAGAGTTCGCTCTGTTTTTTTTTTCTTCTTCTTTTTCTTCGTACGTACCGATGGTCAGCTAAAAGAGCTTTGGTTCAGCCACAACTGCGAACTTTCATTTTCTCGAAATGGTCGATTCTGATATTTTTCTTATTAATTCAGTTGTCAATATCCAATATGGCTAATACTGTTGGGATTGTAAACTTTGGTCAAGTAACTAGTAGATATATTATTTAGTGATGAAATGAACAATCCTAAGCAAATTGTGTTTTGTTATCCATAATGCAATTCTGCAATTTTCCGTTTTTAATAAATTAGGTAATAATTTACCAGATTCATTCTCTAAAATTAATGTTTTCGCCTATAACTACACGCCTATCTTCTTCACAAACAGAAATTGCTTAAAAACGGTAACAGTGGCAAAATAGTGTTTGCTGTCGTATAGCACTCCTTGTGCTACCATCCCCTCCACAACTGCTAATAAGATTTCTTTAAAATTAATATCTGTTTTCTGGAGTGTAGCTTAAATCATTTACTGTGAAAAACAGTATTTCATAGCGCGATCTCTTGTTTGCAAATACAGCGGTAAATTTTTCTACGCGTGTTTTTGCTTTGCCCACCGAGGTACCCAGATAGCAAATTGGGCGGTATATTTCCCGCGCCTCCGCCCTTCAGCAAAGGGGTGGGCTGTCAGTGTTATCGAATATACAAAGAGGGTTCGCCATGTTTACACTCTGCTGGACAAATTGTAGGAGAGCACACACTAGGCACGGCCTGTTAACAAACTACAACACTGAGGGGGGAAAAAATACAGAACTGAGGGAAGTTAAAACGTGGCGTGGGAATTTTCTTTTTTCCGGCACAATTGATCTCCCTCCGAAACACCTGTTACGCTGGTTTGGGATATTTGGAGTTGAATTGACCCTTAAGGTGTTTATTGAACAATCTGTTCAAATTTTGCAATAAAATCAATCCGTGGTCATAGCAAATACTTTGTAATAGAAAGATAGTATAAAACATGCGACAAATTGTCAATATAAGAAATGTGTCTTACGCGAATACAACTTTAAATAGCAGTTTACAGCAATGCAACACAATCCAATAAGGAGTATTATATATTTTTTCTAAATAATAATTTATTGTACAGAATATAAACTACCTATGCATATATGAAATAGTTTTTATTGAATTACAATTTTAAAAAATCGCATTAGCCAATTTAATATCACTGTGAAGCTATTTTATGTTCAAAGAAAAAAAATTGATAATACATTGGCATTTAAGAGTGTTGTGGACCAAGTAATTTAAATAAATACATTACAATAAATAGTTTGAATAGAGCAGAATGGAAGAACTTGCCAAGAAGACCTATAAAGTAAAAATTAAAGGAAGGAAACCACGACAAATGTTTAACTTCGGTTACACATATTCAGAAATGTTACAAAACTTTCAAGCATATAGAAAAAATGTATATTCCTATACAAGATATAAACATGTTTTCTATTAACTTGATATTTGTATTTACATTTTTTTCTAACAGGATTTTCATTTTAATTTTAATGCACAATTAGTTTATTTTTTTTTTTCCTCTTTTTGTTTCAAAATACCTCGGATGTAATTCAAAATATATGAAATTTTTAATGTTTCCTCATTGTTTCCTCTTAAAAGTAATAAAAATTATTTTCCACGTTAAGTCTTTCAAACTAATTTATAGTGTAATATGTTTATTAAATGTTTCTTTTTCTTAACAAACTATGGTTTATCCATGTATTCATATCTACTCAATTGTTTCTACCACTACTTTTCATATGTACTATTATTCTATTTCACCTTGCTAATTGTATGTATTAAGATTTTAAATATTTTTATTTCCTTTTTATATTAATTTTAAATAAATTTTGTATCTAAGATACAAAATGAATCTGAGAGATTCATTAAGAAATAGGAAATATATTCCGAAAAGTGATGGAGCAATATTAAATAAAAAAGTAAACAATAGTAATCATATAATTATATAATCACCAGTGACGAGAATCAAAATCTGATTATAAAAACTGGAAAAGCGTCGAATAAAACAAGTATTACGTAAAGCTACTACCTTGTTCATCCCGCATTCAATCGGAGCTCATATTGATTCGTTTTTGTTGTGTTTAAATTTGTGTACCTAAAAGAACTCTAAATTATGATATTAGTGATTTAAATGCTATTCATAAGTCACAAAGAAGCAGACATTAAAAGAAAGCATTTTATTTGCGACACATATGGCATTGCAGATTCGTGCAGAGAAGTTAAAAGGCAGTTTTTAATAAAATTTCCTGGTAAACGTTCTCCCTTCCGAGATGCTGCAAACAAATTTAGAAAAACGGAATCTATTCTCGATAAGAAACGACAGGTAGAACAATGTGTGCTTACTAAGGCGAAACTGAGAAAAACTGCATCTTAGTTCTAAAAATCTCTCCAACGGCTTGGCATAGGAAACTCAATTTCGTAAACCACAACTTAAGAAGCTACGAAACAGTTAAAACTGAAGCCATGTAGTCATTATTGTGGAGCAATTGCAGCTACTTAATGAGTTAAATTTCTGTAATTTTACGAAATGTACTTGATCTTCACTCTCTCCATTCTTCGCCTCCGAGGCCTGCTTCCATTTAAATGGTTATGTTGCGTCTTACAGCAACAGAGAAACCCGAGTTTATACATAAAACTCCCTTAAATGTTTTAAGAAAAAAAGGTGTGTTGGTGTGTCTGTGACAACGAGTTTAAATATAATATTTTATTGTTACAATATAACTTTAAAAAATCACAGTCTCAGGTGCAGTGATACCAGTCAAATTTTGTTGGGAGTCGCTTTCTCATCAGACGTTGTGTTTGCCGCCAGTTAGCGGCCAAGTTTGCGCGTAAAAGCTTGGTAAAATATTTGAAAAAAAAAATACAAAGAACTTAATTATAGCACATCTATCGGCATAAGCATAGTTGGGTGAAAGTTTTTAGTCTAGAACGTTTAAAAAGAAATAAAAAGGTACAACATGCCTTTAAAACTTATGGTACTGAAATATAATTGAAGAGAAAATTATATATATAAAAGAACTTCCCAGTAAAATTAATTTTATATTATACATTATACGTAATCTGAAATTAAGTGATACGAGGAAAAATAAAATTTACAATCCATAGAAATTAAAACATTTAAATGTTGTTAATGTAATAGGTATTGTAATGATGCATGATTAGAAATTACCAAAAATGTTGTAGAATAATTTAATGCTTCAACTGGAAAGAAAAAACTGGATGGGACAGACCAATGATATGATGAAGATTAGGCAATTTCAGATTAAAAAGGAAAATGAAGATAACTAAAATAAGTTTAGCTACAGTAGACACAGAGACATTTATCGACACTTAAAAATACTGTAAGGATGACGATAACGATTATAAAGAAAGAGTGCTATCAAATTGAAATATTGTTTATATTTCAATTTGGATTGCGCCATAATATAATAGCATGCTTCCAAGAAGTTTACTCCATCATAATTTGTTTCCTATTTTCTGTACTCTGTAGATTAGAAAGTAATTATTTTGCTAGCAATTTTTTAAAAAATTACATTTATCTTTCCTACGCTATATTTATTTTCCTTCCTTTCAAAGTTCGACAGAGCAATAGAGATTGCATTCCTCCCTCAGAATGTATGTAACATTTCAAAGGGACCACCAACACTATTGTTTACTGAAATGAAAACAAAATAACTATAATATCAAACATTAATAATAGCAAATATTTCCAGTAAAAAGCAAGTAAAAACTTCCACGTTATTATTTTTCATCATTCACAGACATTGGTAACAACACTGAAATTATTATTTTTTTTAAAAAAATTTAAAGAACAAAATATGGATTAATGCTCTCTATAACAGTCCATAACTTGAAATAAACTGTAAGTTGCAATTGCTGCCTGCAGATAGTTGCAAGCTTCGAAATAGCAGGATTTTATCCAGCATTAGTGAAACCGACTGTACAGCTCACTAATCCGCGCTTCTGCGTTGTCAAAGCGGCGCTCTTTAACATATGTAAGGTAGACAATGAAAACTGTTGTTTCAGCAGGGTTCGCGGTATATTGAAGATGGGAGATTAGTTCTTGTCTCTGGCACTTAGACTCATGGGTAACATTATACTGCAGGCGTTTCCAGCCGGAACGGAAGTTTCTTGCTAACGCGGGGGAAAGCTGGCCGTTCAACACAGCAGGTGAGTTGGTTAGACGTATCTCTCTCATAGACTGCTAGTAGAAGGGTCTCCTTTTATCTCCTTTGTCAATTAAAATAAAATTGCTGTTGCAATATTTATAAATTTCACTGGTGTTTATTTAGTCACTCTCCGTGACTCATAAGGGCATTGCTAAAATGTGTTTATTGATTTTATACCGTTCCTTGTTGTTTACAAAGCGGAAACTTTGCGATCCAGGGTGTTGAGTCATACAACTCTCTATATTAAATATATAAATTCGTATTTTTATAATTAGCGAATCACATTTAAATTTAAAAATATTTATTTTTTACATTATTGATTTTGTTATGATTAAGGTTTCAATTTTACAAGAAAAACGAAAAGAGACAAACATATGATCAGTTAAATACTGCATATGATTGTTTTAAATTTAGGTTTTAAGTGTATACAGCTGGTTTCAAAATATAGGGTAAACATATTTACCCCCCCCCCAATTCATAAAATTGGTATATAAAATAAAATAAGGGGTTGATCACAAATAAAAAAAAAAAAAGGAAATAAGAAAAGAAAACCCAACAAGTTAAACTTTCTAAAGCTTTTAGGTATATTATGATTTTTTAAGAGATACAAAAATGTTGTGCTTATTTATAAAAATAATCTAGTATTTAGATTCAAAATAAATGTTGTTTTTGCCTTGCTGTTCTTAACCCGGCCAGGATCGATGGATTTTTTCGGGCGTAAAAATCCTTAGTATGGCTTCCTTCGGAAGGGAAGTAAGACCGTGGGTCCCGTGTCGTACATTTACGGCACGAAAAAGAACCTCAAGCCTGAAAGAAGAGGCTTCTGAGCAAAATTTATCGGCCATTTCACGCCCTGAGTTGAATGGGACGCTGATGACCTGAGCTGTTACAGAGCGTCCGTAAATAAACCAAATCAACGCAAGCCTTGCTGTTCTAGGACGAAAATTTTGTGAAACGTAGTTCTTTATAGTCTGTTACATCCTATGTAAAACGAGACAAGTTTAGCCGCACCTCGTTCTAGTCTTCAATTTCTCATCGGCTTCCACGTTGCCTCGAGACATATATTTTTCTTCCCAAGCTCGCATTAGCATCGGAAGAAAAAAGTGCATCCGCCTTCACTGGATGTTAAATTATGCAAACCCTAACATCAACATCAAATGCGAAGTGCATGCATTCTAAGTAATAAGCAGCTTTAATTTTTCTTGCAAGTAATCGATCATCGAAGGCAGGTGGAAGGTGCCACGACAGAGCCTGTTACGAATCAGTATGCTAAGAATGCATGTCAGCAGTGATACCACCGAAGATAGACATCTTCGCACACTGCACACTACATGACTCGCAAGTTGGTCTCAACGCTGTGATTTTCGCATTAATTAAAATTTGTGATGAAACCCCATAGAAATTCATAAGTGGAGGACCATACATTTTCCTATACTCATGATCTAACGTTTGGTTAAATCTGTGACGACACTTTGCATTTTGATACGACGGATTACTTGGGTTACCTTGTTACATACTTTACAAAGATTACGCTTTGCTACCTTTGCTCTGCTATCAATTGTTATATTGTTTCAGTGTTCCACAATTTTAGCAGGCTTCACCATGTCCTATATGGAACATTTTGAAATAAAATCTCAAGAGATACCCTGGAAAGGTGACTAACTAGTATGGAAGTAGAATAAATAGATGGATAAAACGCACATCTACCCTTTAAAATACAATTTATTAAAACATTATTAAAATAAACAAAATATCTAATAAATATGATTAAAAGTTATGAAAAAATAATTAATTGCCAAAGCAAGTTCCCCTTACTGCATAACATAATGTCGTCAAATGATCTCACAAGGTTATTAAAAATTATTAAAAGAAAAAAACTTGCATTAAGAAAAGCATTAAAATCCAAATGTATACATTATACAATACACTTCTTTTAGAGCAGAATACATTAATACCTGAATACCTGGGTCACTGGATATGCAGCCAAGATTTCCTTAAATGTCTAATTACAAGAGCCAAATATTTTCCCTTAAAGCCAGAGTGCTTCTGCCTTACATGTTTTTTGACAAGAAAGACACGTCAGTCAATAGGTGAGTGCTTCCAACACGAGGTCATTCCTACGAAACGATTCGAGAAGGTACAGTAAATTAGGGAATATGGAGGTAAAAATATCGATTTAGATAGATATAGGAGCGCAAAATCGGCACAAAAGTCTAACAATAATCCACTTTTACATGACGCCAGTATCTTAACAGACTGAGCCAAAGAGACATGCACTACAGCTTCCGTCCATTATTGTATGGTATCATTTCGAACACAAGTTTCATAAGTCAAAGTTGTATGTACCATTGTTTAAAAACTTAAAGCCATAACTTTAAAACTGTTGAAATTTAAACAGATAGATGAGGTGGAATTAATTATTTGTCACTCCGATATAAATTATAATCAACACATTAACTAATTTTATGTAACTTTCCTTTTTTAATCATGATTGTAGTGTCATTTTTATTTCTTGTAAATGTGTTGATGCGTTGTGTTTTCTTACGACAGTGCAAAATACCCGAGCTATAAAAACTGGACCTGGCGTAGAGAGTTGTGATTTTGTTATATTAGGTAAGGATAGGCGTAATAAACACATGCCAGCTATGGGGATAAAGAGACCAGGCGATAACCATTCAAGGAAGAAAACAATGGCGATGGTTGATATCGAAAATCACGGAGACATGATAGCCAATAAGAGAGATGAGAAGGACATTATGCGAGTTCAGTATCCAACAGATATTAGATGAAAGGGAATTTTCTAGATCTTTCTAAAATAATATTTGGAAAGAATAAAGGCAGCGTCAGACAGACTGATCGACCTCCACGTTTACTTAAGCTTACTATTTTGAGGCTCAGGACCAGTCTTTCACCAGTTTTTGCAGTTCTTGGTTAGAAGTCGTTAGCGGGTGTTTGTTTGTTATTACGGAATTGCGTTTTGTAGTATGATCAGTCTTGTCAAGTATACAAATGCATCAATAACAGTTTTATTGAGTTAAAAGCAGGAAGTTTCGGAGTTATCAAAGCGCAAGGACATCAGTGTATGATCGTCATAGTTAGTGCAAAAGTGGCACATTTATCAGTTTAATTCTCCAAGGAATAACGGTGTCTCTTTAAGTGTAGCCTACTTTGTTAATAAATCGTGCTTCATTTCACAATATCACAGATTTAATAATTCTCCTGTAAAGTTCCTGGTAACCTCCTTTCCCTGTGATTTCGTAATCACAAAAATTCCAGAGCTAGTCGGAGCAATGGAAAATATCATCGAAGGGGAAGAAATTATCATTATCCCTGAGAACCAATTAATAAAGTAGTCAAAATCCTTCCATGATCTTCCCTCCATTATCACGTACCTTTCGAAAAACACTGCACAGGCCATAGTTACTTATCAGCAATTGTTTGTCTAAAACTCCTCTACAATCCGTATGCTGCAATCATTTTTTTAATATCATGTCCGTCTGGCCAAATTCAAATCGGGGATGGAGGTATAATAGCCTCATTTAAGGACTAATCAGCAAATGATGCATAGATATAAATATTTTGATAAATGCTACAGAGCAAACAAATAAACAGCTAGGCTGGTGCAATTAGAGTAGCTATGTAATATTAGATAGATGGACGGATAGATGGATGGATAAAGCACTACAAAGAAAGGCCTGCACATGGCCGCTCATCAGCGTGCATCTCTGTTGCAGCAAGGGCAGGCAGTCTTGTGGAAAGTCAGATACGAGAGGTCCTCTAGGGAGCTTCATCATTCGTTGCCAACATCATCATCAAGAATAAGAAGAATTCTCCCAGTGGGCATGCAATGATAATGGTCATTATATCGACACGCCCGATAGACTTCCCAAGTACTTGCTACCCAGACTCCTGAGTAATTGAAGGGTGCTATTCCGAAAACGAACGAGCTCTTCATTCATTCTTTCATCCCTTTCCCTTTTCATTCCCTTTCTGTATTTCCAAGTCTTGTATATTTATCACGGTTTGGTGATTCGTTTTGAAAATACTCAACAATAAGAAGGAAGTATGACTGACAACATTTTCTATCGCAGATCACTGATTTCAGAGATGCCCATAGGAGCATATATTGGGGCATCATTTCACATTCCGTATATCTACGTAGAAAGAAGTTATAAAAGCACGAAGCTTGCGACTCGGCTCTATCTCTGATTCCTTTCATTTCACGAGGTACATCCTAATTCTCTTGTCCTTTATCTTTTTGTACGGATAAATGGTGCTCTACAAAATTTATAAGTAGGATGGGCCTTTTAGGCCTGAAATATTAGAAATAGGCAGCCAAAAATGAATTATATTTTTTAAAAAAATAAGATATATATTGGTTGTAATTTTTAATCAATGAATGACTCAACCTGCAAGAAAGAAACGTTGCAAGTTTTCTTTTAGTGTTTTTCAGTGTCTATGTAGGTGATATTTATTTCAGAACTGTTTCAAATGATTTATCTAAAAGAGAAATGCCTCTTTGGAAATTCACATAAACTATAGTCATCTTATGTGAAGCAGAACACACTTTCTGCACATTGCATTCACAAGAGCCTGGAATATAAATCCATAGTTTTCCGTGACTGTATATACAGCGATGTTTTAAGATATTTTTATTGAACAACGGTATCATACTAAATTAGTAAGACTACTTAACAATTTAAATGCTCCACACTATCCACCCTCGTTGGTATGAATAAAGATATTATTTTATTTTTAAATTATTTCATACATTTTCCAATATTACCTTACACTAACCATGTTTTAGCATTTAATATGCCCACCTTTGGTTTTAATTCCCATTTTCACCCATTTAAACATAAAGTCAACAAGTTTCCTACATATTCCCTTTATTTCTGGGTAAAGAAAACACAATTTTATCACATCACAAATCATCTTTTTGGTGATGCAGTTCATTATTCACATCTGCTTCTTGACAATCGCCCAAGGGTTCTCTATTAAGCTGAGATCTGGTGAATTTCCAGGCTAGTCCAAACACTAAAAACCATTTTTTGCCATGAAATGTTTAACATTCTTGGATGCATGACGTGGAGCAACATCTTGCTAGAAAATTGCACTTTCAACGTTTAGCTCCTCAGCCAATCTTTTCGTTTCTGGGCGGGTTTTTTCAATAATGTCGCTGTTCATGAATTTTGTCAATAGGAATCAAACATTTAGTACCTGTGAATTGAAAACAGCCCCAACACATCTTCTTTTGTGAACATTTTTCGTTTTCGGCCACATCTCCTTTCTTTTGAAGTAAAATTGACTCAATATAATTTTGCCTTCTAATAATACTATTAACAGCACTCAAACTTACATTACATTCAGCTGCTATCTTTCTCTGAGTCACATTACCAAATTCATTGAGAGTTATGACATTACTTTTCTTCTTAGGTATGATATCCATTATACATAAAAATAAGCTTGCTAAATAAAGTGTTAAAACAGCTAGAAATACAAGCAAGTTGCTTAACCTCTAGTACAACCAATAAAACAATAACTACAATTAACTATCTCAAAAATGAGTATCAATAATGCGGTGCAGAATTGGAGGGAAACATATTTACACGATAACAAAGAGAAATCTAAGATTCAAAATAAACTCGTTCTCTAAAACACTATATTTAACCACGATTTACTATATGCATTATTGAAATGAACGTGGGGTTTATAAATAAGATACTTGAAACGTTATCTATAAAAACTGATTGTTGACTTCGTATATACAATTGTTGCCATTTTGCACCAACTAATAAATAATACCGTGCCACGTAAAGAAAAAAACTATGACATTTCTAAGTTTTTCGTAAAAACTTGCGATGCAATTAAATATGAAAAATTATAAAAAATAGGTTAAAAATCAATATTTATAGGCATTATTAAACGTCTTTTCTTTAGCAATAGTTCATTTTATGTAGAAGTTTAACTTCACCGTGGTTTACAATGTAAAGAAAATAAAGGTGTTTTAGGCAATGACCTGTTTTTTTTTTTTCATTTCCTCCTATAGTTTTTTTTTCTTCTTTTAACATATTCTACTTATATTACATACTTATTGTAACCAAGTGGGTTATATTTTAAAATTATCCACAGTCAATTAACAAAAAGCTCAAAGACCAAACGAACATGTAACAAACAGAGTTGAGTGCTATCTCTAATTTGGAAAGCTTAAAGTATAGTGTTAGTATTGAAATCTACTCATGTTGCTCCTTTCTCTTGTGAACCTTTTAAGCCAAATAAATGAGCTGGAAATCGTATAATAAGTGCATGTTTAAAGAAAAATAATATTACTTACAGGCAAAGAAAGAAGGAATTTAAGAAAAGTATTAAGCCCAGTAGAATATTCAAACTAAAATCTCATATTTTTTTTTTATTTACAGACTTCAACTCTAAAAACAAAAATGTTATTTTATCTTACAGCAATTGCTGTTTATGAAATTACCGAGTAGAATTGGTGATCCGACAGATAAGGAAGGGAAACAGTGTAAGATAGAGGTAACAGTAGAAGACATGTTTCATAATGATATAAATATGATTGGTTCTTTATTCCGCTATCTTCTATTGCTTTTCCACTAGACCAACATACAGGATTCTACCAAGTGATCAAACATCTGCAGTCTTGAGCACTTGTGATTGTCTGCTGCTATGTTTCCTGCAATGCCACGTGTGTTTCGAGAATGCTTCTTGAGAGAAAGCAAGGGTTCCCTTATCAGCAGCAAGAGGGGGAGTCCTTTGCCCGGTAAGGCAGTAACTTTACGAAGAAGAGCATAGAGAGACAGCGGCTAATGGACGGAAGGAAAGAGACATTAGCGCACACGTGGACCTGGTTAATGTTGCCCGCAACGCCGCGTGCCACAATTGATGGCGGTCACTTAGCAACGGGAGCAGCCCGCCGCAGTATTAAGACGAAAATGTAGAGGTCGAAGGTTATGATGCCCCTGTAGCTTAAGGGGGAAGGATGCGGCAACATCATCTCCAGATCCCCTGGAAATTACGCACACAGGTAAGCGCGCCATATCCTTACAGAGCACGTGCAGATGTGAGATAACCTTTCAAACGCAGAAAATTGACTGCTGGAAAGGGTCATTACAAAACTATAAAATCTGTTACAAGATGTACTAAGTAAACATAAACATTGCTTTTGAGAAGAAAACCAATAAAAATAATGTTTGTAGCTTAGTGCGGCTCTATGGTATGCTTTATACGTTGTAATCTTTATGACCGGATCAGGTTAACCATTTCAGGACCGTGGTGACTACAATAACAATCATCATTAATCTTTCAGAGATGATATATGTGATAGATTTAGTTTTAAGAGCATTTAAAACATCTTGCAATACACCTTCCTGGAATTGTGACTGTCAGAAAGGCCCCATTCACAATGAAAATTGAACATAAACGTAATAAAATAACATGTAACACATTAACTACGTTAGTAGTACGTGGGTATTCACAATGAAAGACGCAAACGTACGTATTAGCTAAACAAAAATAAGAACAAGCGAAGATCAATCAACAGCTGATTGAAAATGGCTGCTTCTGAGCAGACGGCGGTAGCGTTTATGTATATGCAAAGTGCAGTAACAAATTCGCTTGAAGTAATATGAGCAAGGATAGTTTTCTTATGATAATTAATCTTTCGTTCAATGACGTCATTCTGTCTATAGAGTCTTCAGCTCTCTTTACTATAAGTTGACCTTACACGGAGCACGGAAAAAAAAAAAACGCAACTTTTGCTGCTAGCTGTTGGAATTCCCGAGCGACAGCGGAAAGAGCCGAACTATTATGCGTGGCCGCAGTGTAAATATTGCATGTATTGTTTTTTTTTTTGTTAAACATAATGTGACCTATGCGTTGTCCTCCCTAACTTTTAAATATAAATTGACAGGGGATTGTTAGGCGGGTAAAATATTGTAACGTTGGCAAATCTGCTCTTATTGGAATTCGCAATTAATTATGTATATTGACGCTAAACTTGGGTAAATCCTAGAAACCGCGGGACCCAGTGATTTTTCATGAATATAAATTGATAAGGGCGGGTAAATCACTGTAATGGTGGGAAATCTGCTATGATTGCAGCAGAAAAAAATCATAAACATCAATATATAGTTTGTGTACCTTCAGTTTTGTTATGTTTACAGTTTTTTTCTTTGCTTGAAGTGTGTATACATTTATATATAGACAGTCTATTGTATAGCTTTTCGTCCTTAACTAAAAAGAGCATTGGAAAAAAAAGTACCGTGTTCTTGCACCTTTACTAATAACTCTCAACATGGGTGTGTTATATCATTATTTTACAATAATTTATTAAGCCAAATAATTATATAATAATATTCTCAGAATGGTATTAAACAAAAATGATCTTACGAGGTGTTCCGCAGCGGTTTCATGTTTTATATCATTATGTTTCTTTTTTATAATTGAATGAGTGTGTTTCATAATACACCCAAAGGCCAAAAAGTTACCATTGTTTCTTACACTTTACGCCCCATTGTTGACACTTAGCTGCTGTGTAATTAACTGTTCCAATCTTAAAAATAGAAAAATCACTCTTAAATACGTGTCGTTTCTGTTTTTAACCAGTAGTAGCTGGAGTTTTTTTTTTCGCTCTTCGATTAATTAATCGAACTACTCTGTAAAATTAACTTGAAGTGGGGGGAAAAAAAAATGCAAGTATAAAAATCTGGCTACAATCAATTAATCAAACCTGAAATAAAAAGCTTAAAGTGAATTAAGTCGTTTACTTGCAATTTATAGCTATCATGTCCAAACAACATAATTTATAATGTTGGTATACATATTCATAGTGAAACTAAAATTCGTCTTCTTCTCGCTTTTCCTGCTTTTGCTTTGATACGATTTGAAAAGCAAGCTAATTTATCATACTACTAAATCTCCAATATAAATAATCTGCCCGTTTATACCTAACACGTTCTATTTATGTCAGCCATAACTAAAAGAGCAATGTGCATTAATTCTTTTTAGTTGCAAGTCAATTCGTCAAGTGCGCAAATCCGAACCTGAAGAAATGATTAATAAGTGTAATTCAATTTAGGAAGTTCGTAATAAAACCGGGTAGAACCTGTTGACTACTTAGCTTCAGCCAAGATTTTTGAAAAGTTTTACAAGTATAAGTGCTACCAAAAGTGCACAGAAAAAAATAATAAAAGTGTAAAATAAGCAACTATGGCGAAAATAAGAGAAAAAATTATAAAATTTGATAAAATGTAACAATAAACAAAAGCGATGAGAGTACGTGCAAAGAAGCAGGCGCAGAAACCAATTGCTACATACTGTCATTGACAGTAATGAAATAAAATACAACCTTGAACTTATAATTCCTTAAAGGAAAAATAGTATAATTCGCATTTTATAGTGATTTTTAAACATTGATTTTTGCAATTTGTGCATCTGTTTAGCTCGCGAATTAACAAAGCGTTTATCAATAAGCGATGAAATCAGAGCCAAAATGTAGTGCAAAAATTTCAAACTTTAACACATCGAATGTAACAAATAGTAAAAAAACTTTAAAGTGTTTCACTAATGTTCTTGCACAGTTCCCTCGTAATCTGAAAGAGGTTCAACATCTTTCTAACCTTTCTAACCTTTTATACAGTGAGGTTATTTGAGTTTCGGGCCGGCTGTGTACTGGGAGAAAACCTTATCAAGGCCATGTGATGCATGTGCAGGTAGCAACTTGTAGTTTATTTGATTGTGTGTCCGTGCGTTACTCGGTATTTTAATTGTGTGCAAATTGTTCTTTGTTAGTTATACCCCTGCATAAATATAGTCTTGGAGAGCAGGTTTTTGTGCACGACACGTATTTAAAAACTAATTCATAAAAAGAGGTGTCATTTCAACTTGTTAAAATGTTACGAGAGAGGGACAATATGTTAGGGCGCATCATTTGCAACATCTCTTATAACATAAGATAATATTTATTATTATCACTTTTGCCCTCAAATAAACCCACAGTACTCCATGAAAAACTGACGCGGATCCACTGTAGGCTATCAAACACATCTGTCGTTGCGGCTTTAGTTCGTTATCTTTGAAAACTGTAAGTTATTATTAAACCAGTTGTTAATATAAGCACAAACTTTTTCGCTTTGGTCGAGTTTCTCAAAATTACTCATGAGTTACCCTACTTTTCCTCAGTATTGAGTATGCCTTAGAGCTGTGAATAGCTCTATAGCTATGAATAGTTATAGTTCTTATAGGCGCATTACTTCATTACAGATAGCTTACACTTTAATAAACTATAAAAATGAATCCAAAATTAATATATTATCTTTACATAAGTTTCTCTGAAGGACTTGTATGGTTTTAAATAAACTAAGTAGGAAAAAAAAAAAAAAACAATAAGACGAGCAACACAGAGTATATTGGTGAGAAAATAGGAAATGGAACAAACAGGGGAAAGAAGGAGAAAAAGATTTACAAATATTATAGAAAAATTAAATTACATAAAATCAGAAAATATAAAAAGGAAAGAATAGCAATAAAAATAAACAAGTGAAATGAATAGCAAGATAAAAAGAAAAAACCGAAGGATATGAGAAAGCTTAAAAACAATCATAATGGATACAGAAATACCTTGTAAAAGGAATAGAAGAAGGAAGAGCACAGAGTAACATAATAGTAAAATAAGAGAAGACTGCAAAGGCAAGTCCAGATATAAGAGCACAAAAGATGGTGTAGCCTTTCAGCGTCGTGTTATTTTGGATGTTACAGTAAGGGGAGTACCTGGCGAGTAACGGCATCAGATCTCACATTTATAAGACCGTTACGTTTCACACAGGATGAAGTAAAGATAAGAATTGCATCTTTTGCAATATAAGTTACTAACTTGGCTTGTTACTCATAGGATAAAGAGTAACCTATTTTCATTATTGTTGTTGTTGTTATTATTATTATTATTATTATTATTATTATTATTATTATTATTATTATTATTAATGAACACATTAGCTAATACATGTAACACAAAAAGTCAACTAGATTTTACATGCATCAATATACGCATATAATCAATTCATTTCTGCTGCTGTTGCATCTATCAGAATATCAGGGACACCTATGTCAATGAGGGTACGCCATCTTGCAGGAACATACTGTGCTTCTAGTAGCTATGGATAAATTTGTCAAAGCATGCTTCTGATCGAAGTGTTTCCTATGACCCATAAGGATTATAACGACTAATGTCTTACCAAAAACTAACATTAAGATATAAGTTCTATTAAGCCAGTACGTACTGTTGTGGCATTTACGAGGGTAGGTACATAAGTTTCTGGCCTAACCATTTTCTAGGTAGGATGAATACTACACTTATATTTCACTTTTCAATATAGTTGCCCTTTATTGCAATACACTTCCCTCATCTTTGAATTAACATTTCAATCCCACCCAAAATGTCAGAAAAATGGGCATAAACAACATCCATCACGTCTTCCTTTGCAACAAGAGCTGTGTGCCCAGGTGCGTTGTCGTGAAGGTGGTGCACACCACCATTCAGCTTTCCTTCCCTTTTCTATTTGATGGAAGCGTGTAGTCTGTGCAGCAGGCCAGCATAGAACTCCCCATTTACTGTGGTGTTCCTCTCCTTGAAGTCAATGAAGAGTATTCCTTCACAGTGCCAAAAGATTGTGACTATGATCTTCTTGGTTGACTGAGTGACTTTGACCTTTAGAGGCGGTGCTTCGTCAGGTTTACGCCACTCCATTGATTCTCTTTTGGACAAGGGTTCATAGTAGAGCACCATAGTTTCCTGTAACAATGGTTTGCAGAACTTCTCTCTCGTTGCCACGGCAGAGCTCCAAAAGTGCCTGACAACAGATGACTCGTTACTGTTTTTGGACTGAGGAAAGAAGTCTAGGCACCCATCTTGCACTAACCTTATTCATGTTTAAATGCTCATGAATAATTCGAAGTACTGTTATTTTAAAAAGGCGCAAACTTGTCATTATTTCTGTAACTTTGAGCCCCCAGTCTTCCATAATTGCTCCTACCACAAGAGCGATGTGTTCAGGTGTGAGAACATCCAAGGACCGACCTGCACGCTCTTCGTTTTCAATGCTTTCTCGGCCCATCGAAAAAGTTTGGCCCATTCTTTTACGGTAGAATATGAGGGGGAGCTTCCCCATATACACCGTCCAATCGCTGTTTAATTTCATTCGGAGTAAATCCTTCTTTTGTGATGAACTTAATAACAGCTCGAAATTCCATTTGATCATGTCACAATCTTCTACACTAGTCTTCTTTATGCAACTATATCTTAACAACTGAACACAGAGGAGCGGAGGTTACAGCTGCAATTATTTACTTAACAGATAAAGTATGACACCAGGAGTTGGTGAAGGCGATAATCCTTATCGGCGAGGCCGGAAACTCATGGAACTACCCCTGCACATTATATAGATCGTTGAGGGTTCGTTAACAGAGTATCATTTGGGGAAAATCGTTGGTTATTTGGAGCAGCTAATACTTTATACAGGGAGAATTGATTGAGGGTTGATAATAATCCCTCCTTAGAGATACATGCAGAACTTTGAAACAAAAAGTTTAGTTAGAAACATCAAACGTCAGCGAATCTTAAAAATGATGACATCACAGGGCTGGTCTAGACGCCAGGAATGTTAAGCAGTAACATATGTCCGTGTAGGTAGGACCACTGTAGCCTTTCTGTTATCCGGGTTCGTTAAGGGTTAGCTGTTAAATGTATGCAGTATTTATCCTTTTATAAAACAGCAATAGAAATATATTTTATGTGCTTTTTTCATTTATTTACGGACGCTCTTTTTATGTGCAATTTTAAGATCTTTAGAAGACACAGTTTTCTAGATCGTAAAAGGTGATATTCCCAACAAGAATGCGCAAATAATAAAAAAGTAGAAGTAATGTGTATTTATTGCTCATTCTTTACACTCATATTTATTTGACATCGCTTGGGTCTTTTGACCTTAAAGCTATTCTTATACAGACACTTATAGAAAAATATTTTGTACTTCAAATGAAATGCATTTAAAAAAACTTAAATACACGCGCGCAAATACACACATACACACATGTTCAGACCCAAAGGGCCTGTCTTCTGTAACTAAGCACACTTAATTCCACGTTCTTGTATGGAAAAGAACCAACTTTTGGTCAGTTGGCTTCCTGTGTAAGCAGATCCCAACATGCTAACCTAATCCTATTCGACTTAGCAAACTTAGCTCCCAGAGCAGCCGACCTCCAATGTTTGGTACCTGGGCATTCCAATAGAATGTGCTGCCAGTTTTCCCTGTCTCTACAAAATACATATATTCTCTGCCTAGCCTCATCTGTTATTTTGTCGCCTTCCATGTCCCAAACTAATTCACACTAGACTCAATCTATTTTATGTATATATACATAAATATATATACACACATATATATATATATGTTACATCTTCCTATCCCTGATTTTGAGTTCGTTGCTTAAACTAATTGATATATTCTCTCTGCATTCTGTCTCTATATCCTGATGTTTAATTTCACTAAGCCTACTTGTACTTTAGAAAGAATATAGAGAAAAAATATAAGAAAATCTGTTATGCCAACCAGTTTAGTACATGAAAAACAAGAGGATGATGACGATGATATGAAACATTTATGGTTACAATAATTGTCTGAGAAGAAACTTGTGGCACTCCCCAAAAAGCGGTTGCCTAATGTGGTGACAGGTGTGTCCACATCATTAATTTCCACCTTCCACTCCACTTTATTATTATTAGTACTATCTCGACACGTCCCTTTACCGCGAAGCATGTCGCAAAACATTAGCCGAGCAGAGTGGAAAACTTGTTTGATGCATAGCTAAACTAAAGAAGTTGACTGGAAGAGGACTTTTGTCACACCGTGTTTTGCATGCTGTGTCAAAGCTATCTGATGAATCATTAAAAAACAAACAAATAAAAAAAAAAAAACGAGGAAAGAGAGGCCATGTAGAGATGGTCCGGTGCGAGTCTCTTGGCGAGGTCTCGAAGACACTACAAATATTGTTTTCTTCTAGTCGAGGACAACGAAAGGTACTCTGAGGTAAATTATATGTTATGCTTGACTGATTGCAGACGTTTTAACATGATGCGCCTGATTCTGAGAGCCTCTCTGGATGATTTGTATAATTTTGTGATGCAGTGAGCGTGACTTCAACATGGCACTACCAGTCTTCTGTCAGGGCTTCAAGGTTCGCCTAACATCATACTGTTGCTGCTACTGCTACATGGATTATTATACATTTTTATTTTCATATTTTAATCTACACCCGGAAATAAGCGATCTCATGAGATCATTCTTCTTTGTTCATACACGCTGCTGAAAACAACACGGATGGAAAGAGCTTTTTGTACACCGCAGACCTGCGGCACTATTATAATATTGCGCTTAACTCGCTGGCATGTCTTCATTCAGAACCGTTCAAGGACTGCTCAAAAGAAAGAAAAAGTTGTTCAGAAACATTGCTTAATCGTAAGGCACGACTTCGCATTAGGTACTCTGTTTCAGTCAAGACAAGCCATTCAGTTTCGTACTGAATACTTTATGAAAATTCTGGTACATGTACAAACAATTCCTCCTGCTGGATAGATGGTTTGCATTCAACGTGCTTGGGAGATTACAAAAACAGAACGGGAAAGGACGAAAGAGGGCATTAATTGCAGCATAAGTGTGCTTGAAACTTTCAACCGTTTGTTCTCTGTGTTACGATACAGAACGAATAACCTCAAATTACCATTGCGAATATTTCTGAAACGAAAGGTGTTGTTGATGCACTGTTTTCATTGAAATGAATTTCAGACAAGAGTTTGTCAACACAAAGATCCCAACACTTATTTAAAAGTGTATTTCTAGCACAAAGATACATTTTTTTTCAAATGGAACAATAAAATTAGACGAGAATAGAATGTCAAGGTTTTATGCACGAATTTAGACCAAGTATTTCACGAGATACCGTCCGTCTTACGAGAGCTTGCTTTTTTTTTAGAGAATTACCATGATGATATTCAAAATAACAATACATTTACCGATTGTTAGACAAAAACAGTATATGTCTGTTTGCCTTTTGTCTACATTTAGAGAAATTCTCAACAATAATTTATGTAGAAATAACACATTTCTTTCTTAATAATTTCAAAACGAATGATATTAGCCAAACTTATCATACCTCAAGATATGTAGAGTATCTTTTAGAGATTATTAACTTCTATAGAAAATGTTGCAAATGTACTCAACATCGTTCCATGTCACTGGCCGCTCTAGCAGGACTGTATTGTCAGTAACATTAATCTCCTGTGTAATATTTTGCTTCACATCATCCAATGTCTGGAGGCGTGTGACGTAAACTCTTATGTGTTAAGTAACTCCATAGGAAGAAGTCCGGTATTGCCATATCAGGAGATCTCGGTGCCACAGGTTACTGGAGTTTATCCGGACGTCAAAGGAATTTTCAATTAGCGCCATGCATTGGTCTAATTTATGGCATGTAGCGCCATCTTGTTGAAAATATCCATCATTCAGTTGCTGAACAAACTTCTTAAACATCCGGCGGCACTCTACAGTGCCCACAATCTGGTCAAAATAAAATGGTTCCACTATTGACACGGACTTTAACTGGGGGCATACGTGGGGGCATGAATGACAAGTGGATTTTGGACGGCCCAACAACATGAATTCTGTGAGTTTGCATAGTCCCATAAATGGAACCATGCTTCACTGTGAAACATGTGATGGACAATATCTAGAATTCTGCACAGTGTTGAGTTCTGCCTTATGCAGGAAGGAGAACATTTTCAACAGAAATTAATAATCTCCCGAAGTTATTCTACATTTGAAGCATAATAAATTCTGATTAGCATCATTTGTTTTGTAATAAACAAAGAAAGAAATGTGTTAATTCTAATATATGAGTAAATAACTATGTATGTTACATATCCATAAAGCCTCTGGCAGGCGGCAGTACGATTTACTGTACAAGATTTTGTTCATAGAGTTTTGATCACTGCTCTCTGTAGTGTTATATTAGCTGATTGAAGTCGACAGAAAGCCGTGTCCAGCGATCATTCAAAGTTATCACCACCATTCAAGGTAGCGGTAGTGGAAATTTGGTCATTTAGCAAATTATTAGTGTAGCATTCTGTTTTACATGGTCCTCACCCCCTAGCTTCCATATTAAATATCCTCGATCTTAGTATTGTTACCACCAATGGTATTCTTCAGCATTAGCAGCCCTCATTCCTCCCTCTTTAGTTTCTGCAATAACCTTAATCTTTATATTCATTGCTGCAGAAAAGTTCTCTCGATTTTTCAAATAGTGCTTAACACCAGTTTTTACTACTGTAGTATCAGAGACGGTGGACACTTAAATGATAACGACATAAGATGAAATTAGGAAAGAAATTTTGAGCAGGAAGGGTTTCAGGTATTTACCTGTCCCATATTTGTCTTTGGTGCAGGCTGGGGAAAAGCTGGAAATAACTTCCGTCAGGAATACTAGTACTGGCGAGATTCGAACCGCTGACCGTTCTTATAAAAGAATGCAATGGAGACATCCAGCATGGTCTGAGTCATGGAAAAGATTAAGGTTCATCCACCTGTTCAAAAAAATGCAAAAGAACGAGTTAATATTATTATATCAATCGGTTACATATCACGCTGTTACACCAAAAGGTTCAACTATAGATCTATGTTTTGGGTTCATAGCTAATCAATGTGAATATGTTTACCTTAGATCTGTAGCCATTTACCGCCACGGGTGACCGAGATCGTTAAGGCGCGGAATCGTGAGCGTGAGGTCTGGGGTTCGATTTCCGCCAGGACCGTTCATCCTGACAGGTTTTTTCCAGGTTTTCCTTAGTCCTTATAAATGGCAAATGCCGGGGAGGTACCTTAAAGTTAGGCCTGGGACGTTTCCTTCCTTAAAAAAAAAAACTTTCCCAATATATCATTTCATGTATTATCAGTGTCCAACGCCTTGGTACCTCTGTAGTTAAAACGGAGTTAAACACGTTAAGAAAAAAATCGTTAATCATTCCTTTACGTTCATCTCCTCTGCTGAGCAGAATATGACTGTACTGGCAACATGCTATATTTAACATATCACTGTATTGGAAAAAAAGTTTTGCGAGGGACTGTACGCTCTCAAATACTGTATTTATACAGACCATGTTTTCTTAGTTACTACAAACTACCTTACAAAGGTAACTCTACTGCAGGACCTGTGCATAAGGATAACAATTAACGTGCACAATCTCTGACAATCGCTATTATTATTATTATTATTATTATTATTATTATTATTAAAATATTGAGGTTAATATCTTTAAAACAAAAGATTAACCTGTAGAAAACTTTACAGTAGCTAAAATACTATTAAATTAAAACATGTTTTCTAATGTTAACTCAATTAATAAAATAATTAATATTAATGCTCCCGCAACTTTGAACCAATGGTGTCTTTATTTCTTAACGGTTTGAACAATCTATTAGCATAATGGAATTAGGAAAGTCGTGCAGTACGAGTGTAAACACTGAATTTCTTGCATGCACGGTGCAAGGTTGTTATTCTTTTTTTAATTCCTATATAGGCTGCTGCGTTAATGATTTTCCAGCGAAGTAATCCTATTCCAGCAGGTTGCTCGGAATCAAAAAATCTAAAAAAAAAACAGAATATTAAAGTGACCAGACTCTTTTCACATTTTTGTCCGGGCTCTGAGAGGGTTTTTTATAAATCATGACATGTCCTCCTTTTCGTAGTTTGTATAACTGAACATTTATATTTGTCTGTGTTGACATCTGTTTAAAGTAATTTGCCTGCAGTATATGCACTTTGCTCACACGCAAATCGAAAGATCGAAACGGTTCAAGGTTTCTTGTCAATCTACCCTTTCTACTTTATGAGCACGCATAGAAGTGTTCTCTTGTATTTTTGTAAAGTTAGTTAGACATTGCCATTTAAACTACCAAAGTTGCAATTTAACCTTGGTGCCTTAGCCAGTAAATATCCTGTGTTCAGAAAAGAATGAAACGAATTTGAAGTTGGCTGTAAAATTTGTGGATCAGTACCTGGTATCTCTGATATACATTACAGTATAGTTTAAGTTCAATTTTGTGTTGCCTTTTTGCCTGATAGATAATTTAATACCTATTTAGAGCTATATTTTCTTTCCCTTTTATATATATATATATATATATATATATATATATAAAAGCAAAGCTGACGGTTTAACCTAAATAATGTACAACTATACAACAAAGTAAAAGTAACATTATTATAATGGAACAGGTAGACAAATTATGAATATAAAAATAAAGTTAGCCTCTGGAGAGATTAGAGATTGCAACCCACTACTTTCCCACTAGTAGCAGCAAGACACTCTTACCAACTGAGCTGTGAGGCCAACATGGTCAATGTGGTAATTATCCGACTATGTATATTAAAGTCCCTCTGTCTGGAATTGGGTTCTGCTTTCTCCGCTACCGTTTGTGAAAGGAGGCGTGACTTCAGCTCATGATCTGTAGGTGTGAAGTATTTTATTCTTAGCAAGACCACCTTTGTATTTGCGCTTTTCTTTCACTATAGCCCATCGTTCTACACTGGAGTGTCTCTGAAGATGCACTAAGAGGAGGGAGCAACCTTCTTTACTCATAAAATAGCTCTCCCCTCCCCTTTCTCCGAAACAAAAATCCCTCCCAGTTGTATTCCCCTGTTCACATGGGCAACCACGCACTCGGGAGGAGAGGGGGAGGCGTTGGAAGGACGATTACACTACAGACATAGAGTTGGCCATGGGGAGAGAAAGTAATTATATTGAGAGATTTCCTGGAGGCAAAGCATCTCCACGTCAACATATCAAACGAAAATCATCATAGTTAACCATATGTTTTATAAATCAAAGTAACGTTTCAAAGCATCAGATAAGATGGCATTTGCGTTTCCGCTTGAAACATCTGTGATGACGTGGCGGTTTTTGACTTTTCCCCCCTTTCGTTTTCAACAGGATGAAGGGAGGTTTTTACCCCTCCCTTTTTTTTTCAATAAGCTCGACATAGTTATCAAGCACTTTGCAATTAATGTAGGAAACTTGTTCACAAACAACTCGATCGATCGTGCTGTAGAAAAACTAGACATGCATGATAACTGTTTTAATTGAACAAACGCATTCAATAAGTGTCTATGCTGTAAGAAACTGGTTTTAGTTACATTTATTTTGAGAGGCTGGTTTGCCACAGAATTTGATAAAATATAAAATACATTTACTCAATAGATTAAGTTATTAAAAGGAGAGGTTGGCAGTTGCATCAACAGATGAAGCTCCAACTCTGGTGTTTATCTGCTGTCTTGTGTTCATTGTTTTATCTTCTATATGTCAGCCACACTTAGGTAGTGTTTGCCATGTTGTGGTAGATTCAATTATCTTGTCAATCTCTAGCAAGGTTAATTCAACCATATGTTTGACTGGCAGATTTCTCGACATTTTCGGGACAGGACGCTCAGGGGTTCTGAATTCCGTCTCATACCTCAGATCAGATTCAAAGTTACCTTCTTTATATTGTTTTTAATTTATTGTAACATTAATAAGTTAGACATTTAATTTCTTCTTTGCTTAGTACAGAGAGAATATAATGATATCAAATATTTTTAATAATTTTCAGACGCTTTAACATGTTAACTCTAAATATATTTGACAAATACAAATATTTAGAATATAAATAAACTGTCCCAGTGTACTTAAATAGCTTGATAATCTTCTGACTAAAATACCTCTTTTTTCGGTTGAAATTATATTGTTATGAAAAGTGTTCGTCTACATTCCTAATTAGTTATTATTATTATTATTATTATTATTATTATTATTATTATTATTATTATTTATTGTCACGTTAACTGTGCTGTTCTTATCGCGACATCAGCTGAAACCTATACAGCAGTATACAGTTTACTTTACAAATGGATTCAGTTTTGCTAATTTCTTTCTGTACCAACTGTTTCGTTTTCCCTTTAGATTTACATATTTAAAATGGAATGATAAGACATTAAACCTTTTTAAAGTAAACAAATTAAATATTACTCTGCATTTAAAGCAACACATTCTTCCAATAAAGAAAATTACGCCACGAAGCCTTTAACTTCATTTATTCAAATACCGCCTTTGCTTGCGAATGAATAGCCCAAGGCAATCAGAAGGTAAATTTTCTGAAGAATGAAACGGAAAACTTGCTGCTAGACGTACAATTCTTTTTATTTATTTGTCGATATAAGCTACTACTATCTCGCCACAGGACCTAAGCCCAGAAAGAGCGCTAAAAGAAAAAGAACTACACGCGTACAGCTGTAACAAAATCGTGACGCAAATCTAATTTGGAACATTTACAAGATGCCGTTTACGGGCTAGTGATACAACTAAAATATGTAACGTCAAACCCTTGATTCTCCGCAGTAAAACCGCCCTACTCGCTATTACGAAAAAAGCTATAAAATATCAGGGGAAGAAGAAAGAAAGGGAAAGAAAATATTGTGTTCTTTATAAATCTAGGGAAAAGTTTAATTTTCCGCTGGAGTAGTAGACATTTTTGTATTTTATTAAAGATATCTCTTAACACTTGTTTAAAAGATTCATAAAATATTTACATATAAAGCCTCATTATTAATTCACCTATGTGCAGTATAATCAAAAAAGTTTTTATTTTTAAAGGCCTCAAAAAATGAGCAAAATTTATCGGCCGTTTTAGCCCTGATTTGAATGGGACGCTAATGACCTGAGATGTTAAAGAGCGTCTGGAAATAAAGAAAAACAATCCCTGGTTGTGTGAGTGTAGGAAACCTTTAATTCTTTTTCCTTATATTTATCTTGTTACTCTTTGTTCCTAATTCTCTCCCACTTCTCCTTAACTTTTCCCAAAACTCCCATTATTTTCTGGATTTTTCCCCCTCTCTTATTCATTACCGTTTTTAATACCATTATGTCCTTCCATAATTTATTCCACTTATTGTTCCAACTTTTTCCTAACAGCCTTTTAACCTTTTCGCATTCCAGTAAATAATGGGAACACACTAATTACGCCCCCACACATATTACGTCCTTTCTTATCATTTTCCCTTAATCCTTTCAAAAATATTACTCCTATATGCAGGCATACCCAATCGATCCTTCATATTTGGTCGCAAGTTTCAATATATTTCTCTCGTCCCCAATTCTCTTTAACAAGGAAGTTTTATCTTCTAGACTCACCCAATTCCCTTCCTTTTCAATATCTTCTATCATCTACCTTACTAAATTCATAAATAGCTTATTTAAAACACAAGATTCGATTTAGTGTATATAGTATCTATTGGCTTATATAAAGACGCTCTTGAACATTTCAGGTCATCAGAGTTCCATTCAAATCAGGGCTTGAAAAAGGACAGTAAAATTTGCTCAGAGGCCTCTTCTTTCAGGTTTGAGAACGTTTACATCGCGCAAATCTACGACACGGGGCTTTACTTCCCTTCCGAAGGAAGCAATATTTATGATTTTACCTTAAAAATCCTTCGACCCCGGTCGGGTTTGAACCCTCGACCTTGGGTATACGAGGTAAATATACGGATTATATCTAAATTGAAGTGTATTTTGTTTAAATAAAATGAATGTCAAATAGGTACTTAATCGGACTATTTCAAATAAAAGCCCTGAGCAATCCACATCAAAAACAATGTTGGTAGAGCATTGAAGGCTTAGCATAATATTTGTTGATATTTCCATCATTTATTGCGCAATATCAAAACTTTTTGATCGGGGTTCAGTAACTGCCCAGAAGATGGGGGGGGGGAAATAAAAAAACAAAAAAAAACAAAAAAAAAAAAAACAAGAAATAATCTTTCTCAACGTTTAAAGTCACATAGAGTTTTTCTGTGAGAATGTCTATAAAAATCTTCTCAATGAACATTTACTGTACTATTAAAAGAGGACGTTTACCTGCAAACGCTTAAATAACGATTTGCCCCACTGAGACATTTTTATTAACATCTATAGCTAGTATTGAAACACGCTCGTTTGTGCGTACAGGAAGGTTTATATTCTAATTAAACCCTTGTTTCCGCGTGAGGTTAAATGTTACTTTTTCTGAACTCAAAGGACAAATTTTACAGTTTTGGAGACTTCTAGTTCCCGAGATTGGATAGAGAGGAATATCTTCTAATACCAAAGAATGTAAATATGCTACCTAAATCTAAGAGACGAAGTGCTGGTTGCTTATTCTCGTTCTTACTGGTTATGAAACCAGGCGCAAAGGTGAACAAATCTGTGCGGAACGTCTTGTGTACCGAAGCAGGTCCCCTGCTTCGAGAACAAAGGCGGTATCTCAGGATGAATGTTTAAACGCCTTCTGACCAACACCACACACCACGGTCTAGTATACCGCACGTATAACTTAATTTCTTTTCCTCGCAGGCAGCTAAAGGCATAACGCCCCAGTTTTCCCACCGCCTTTGATTTATTGCGGTCTGCCTTACCGCAGTAGGTTAGTTCCTGAAACCATCTATAAAATTACATTTTGCAAATGGCTATGTAGTGTTTTTATACAACAGCTGTATATCTTCCAGTGCTATTACTCCACTCCGCAACATTAAATTGCACTCGCTTCCTCCATATCATCGCATCTCAACAATAAAGAGAAAACATATTAAAAAAAAAAAAAAAAAAAAAAAAAAGCTAAGCATTGGAGAAAGTTTTTCATTAGCAATTTCAATCATTTGATGATTATTCCCACCCAGTTATCAATAACCCTTGCTAGTACTTCGTACACTAAATAAGTTTATGTATGTATTTTATAACTTATTCGTTTCCCTCATAACAAACAGACACAAGTTTCACGCACCGTGATCAAAGGATTATTTTGGTAACGTAGTTCACCATCAACGGTTGCTAAGAAACATAATAGCATTAAATTTAGGGCTGTTTACGATCTATGGTAACAAATTCAAATATTTTTTAACTCATGAAAAACAACGCCTCCAGCAATGGTATGTTCAATGTGGTGGCCTCGAGAATGGATTATTACTCTGCATTGCAGTCTTCACTCCAGCAAGCTGTTACGAAGTACAGTGACGTTCATTTTATTTCACTCCTCCTGGCAGGATTTCCAACGTCCTTCTGCTTTCAAGAGCCCTTTTTAATGACTCAAATGCACAAAAAAGTTAGCAATACATCAGGTGATTTGTCAGGGACGTCGTTATAAGGGATATAATTAATTCCCGTCTATCTCTCCATAACCTTAAAAAATTGTGGTTTCAAGCAAACACATGTAATCATATTCTGATGCAGCTAGACTTCTTTTATAGATTCAAATGTGGTTGATAACAGTTGTAATAAGCCCTCCAGTATCAATGAAATGACTCTATGCTGTTCGGACTAAAGACATGAGCCAAAAAGTTTGATTTACTTCGATGTTAAGCATAGTGACCAGTCGTGGATTTGCCTGTTTCTTGCCCTCTGGAACAAGTTCTACTCTGGCCATACCTATACTGTTAACAACACATAAGTTGCCTTAATCTTGTCTCTTACAATGCTTGATACTCTGGGAATAACGGTATTTGCATCAGAAAGGTAAAAAAATTATCTTTTAAAAATGGTTCTATTTTTCGCACCATTTTTCGTGGCAGGTATGAGAGCATACTGCAGAATACAAATTGTATATTTCTCATACTTCCACAGTTATATTTCCTTTCTTAGGTTAAAATGGAATGATATTATGAAATTGTAAACATGTTATCATAGATCGTGTAATATAATAACGTTCTCTAAATTCAGCTTAAAAGCTTATGAAAGATACATTTACTTCAGCATTGTTTCATTATTAATAACCAAACTCAATGTTTTCAAATTAAACTATTGCATTCTATGATGAGCATTTTTTTCTTACATGCTCTCATCCAAAAGCTAATTTATATATTATATATAAGAAAAATATTCCTTATTACTCTTTCATTGTTGAAAATGTAAGGAAATCGGTTTTGGCAATGCATCTGCTTAATTTCTGTATCGGAACTGGCATTCGATGTCATGAAAAGTCCCACAAAAATAAATACTTTGTAGATACACTAGTAAAATAGTATGAATGCAAATTTTTCTTTGGTTCTCTGGGTGATACGGTAAGAATATCAGTCAATATTTGGGAATAGTTACAGAAACCCACTGACTTGCTGCAGGAGCGTATTCCCCAAAAATGATGGACAGCGCTGGAGGTTAGCATTCATTTAGTTTATGGTAATGAACTCACCTTCAGGTCCCACGAAAAGTCATAATGTGAGCTGTACATTACGCCAGACACCGTACAGCCCTGGGCCTAATTTGTCCCGCATGGAGAGGGTGCTTTAATTATACGACCGCATATCAAAGTGACAGAAACAGCCCACTACCGTAGCTCTCTTTGATTTTGCAACAGCATGGTACCTAACTCACCTGTTCGCAGACGCGGGAAAGCTAACGGGCTAATCAATACAAATGACACGTGATTCGTGTATATTGCCCTGTGAACCTCCAGGTGATGTAACCATTTCCACCACGGGTAATAGCAGCAATAACTCCCAAACAAGTGAACTTCAAGCCCTTTCAAGTTTTACACATGCACAGTATTGGAAAAATTCATATACCTCAGATAAACGTAAGGTGGAAGCCGAAAAATAGCTTATATTATAATACGTGTAAATTTGTTTATTTCTTTTGCTATTTTAACATGGGGATCCTTAAAAAGAGTACAGTCAACCGCAGGGAGAAGTACATGATGGTCAGTAAACTACAAAATCCTGCAGTATTTTCTAAATTTAACCTTCCAAGTTTTATAAAGCAATTCCCACGAGTTTCCAAAAACTGCGCAGAAAATAACAATAATAATAATAATAATAATAATAATAATAATAATGTAAAATACAAGAAAATAGAAACTAATTTTTTGAGAAATTATGAAAATTATTTTCATAAATCAATAAAAAATCAAATTAACTTCTCAAAATAAAATCATTATACAGTAATTAATGTTTTTATCCCACACGTAAAGGGGGAGGGTGTACGTTTTCAAAATAATTGGAAATAACACTGCCTTGTTATCAAATATTTTAATTAACTGATTCAATTGTGTTCAGGTATTTGAGTGCATATTTTACACAGATATAAAATTCAGATTAATGAAGGGATCAAAACCTGGAGTTTATAGAAGTTCTAACAATTAGATTTAAATATGAATGCTCTTTGCGAGTCAAAGCAGTTATTGTAATATTCTAAAGCTTAAGGATGAGTCTGGAATAATCTTCAAAATAAAATTTGGTGCGAAAAAAGACACCCTAATTCTCCTTAAAATAATCATTACAGAAAGTTTAATAAATATCCAAAAGTGAGAGTTAATAATTTCCAAAATACCATAGACACACCGCATTTAAGAGAACAGTTTAAGATGTTTAACATTTGAAGCATTCTGCTGATTAAGTTTTAGGAATTAGAGAAAATAATGAATGTGTCCAAGATCGATCCTGGAACGGTTGCCCAAGTCTTGCCCACCCTTGCCAATTGGCACCTTCCACTGTAGCCATGTTATTAACGAAGCGCTCCACCGAGGAATGCCACTTAGGTAGGGAGTGGAAGAGGATGAATAGGGAGTAAAATTTATGAGTAGTAAATTCCGTAACGGGTTGAAGAAACCACGCCCGCGTGCCGTACCGAACTTTGCCTCCCCTCGGGGCTCTAAAACGTTTATGGTGCCCATCTTCAAAAATGAGAAGAACCCAATAAAACGAAAAGGAAACAAAGTGACCCATGCACGCCCTCGTGCACCAATCTGTATGTAACCGGGACATCAATCATTAGGAGGTTGGTAGAGAAGAGGGGGGCGGGGCGGGGAGAACGGTTCATAGGGCAAGAGGTTATGATGCAGCGAACAAGTAGAAGATAAACATATGAGGGTAGAGAAATGTGGTTTAGACAACAGAGGCAGTTAACAGAATAAAAAGAACATCCTTCCGGCAAAAGGAGGGGGGAGAAGAATAGAGTTTATGAGAAATAAAAGATGCAGGCGAGAGTTTTACGTAAGCCATTACAAAGCCTACCTTGTTTTACTTCTGTGGTCTGATGTACTCCTTGAAGGCGTGTTTTCATTTGTCATTACAAGCAGGTCTGAAAGCACCAGGAATCTCCTGCTGCAGTGAAATCGTGAAATCTCCGAGAACAACGGAGAGAACCGAGAGAGCCGAAGGTAGTGACTTGCACATTTATAGCTAGATAATAAGGCTTCACAAGCAGTGGCACGATAGCTCAGGCGGCTAGAGCGTCATGCTATAGTTGTGAAGATAGTAATTTCAAATTCTACCATTCCGATGCTTTTTTCTGCTGAATAAATATTTGGCACAAGTACAATCATTTACTCGGTAACATAGTATCACGTAGTGAATGATCGATAAATTAATGTTGACCAATTTTTGCTGCTGCAATCAAAGGAGATTTGCCAGCAATACAGTGATTTATCCGCCCCTGTTAATTTACATTTACGAAAAGGAGATGAGCGTGGGCCGTCAGGCCGTAGCGAGCCGCAGCAAACCACTGGGTCCACTGGTTTATAGGACTTACCCGAGGTTAGCGTTAGGGTTAGTGCGTGTGTGTACATTTGAATTAGTTGCGAATTGGAATAAAAGTGTATTTTCCACTGTTACAGTATTTCACACGCCTAATAATGCCATCATTAAAGTGATTTACCGCCGCTATCAATTTATATTTACGAAAAGTAGGTGAGCTTAGGCCGTCAAGCCTAATATTTTACTCGCGTACAAATAATTCATTTTTCACAGCGCAACACACAGGTTACATAATTTTTAACAAATAATAAAACACATTCAACATGAGACACAAGTGCGTGAAGTGAGCTGGCTAGCCGCTCGGAGATTCCATGAATCCGCTGCAGCAGCAGATTCCTAGTGGTTTCAGCCCTGCTTGTAACGCCAAATAGCATTTTCTGGGCGGAACATCGTAGAACTATAAGGTACTAAAAGTCTCAAGGCACTATGGAAAAAGTGGGAAGAAATGTTTGTTTACTTTTATTACGGATTGTACTTCGCAAACGATGAAAGTTTTATTTAAATTTACTTCGGCATTTTTCATTTAGGTGAAATACTATAATCGAGATATCTAAATATTACAAGTTCGGTGATCAATAAGCTGTAATGGAACATTTGTATATGCGGTCGTGTCAAGATATTCTTCACAATGCTCATTATAGCTCTGAGCCAAATTATTTTAAAAAAATCAAGAGAAACAGTCATTTTCAATTGCCGTTTGGGTGTCTAATTGAGTTTTGTTCAACCCAAAGAGGCTGTTCTGGGTTAATACATCATTCTGAGAAGTTGGATATTTGGTACAGAATGCTAATGCCGAATAAATAAGCTTATAGTGAGGGACACCTTTCCTTCCTGCCCTTCAGCTTTCCTATATGTTAAACCAACAAAACAGTACCTTCGAGGGGATTAGAATGACTTCATCATTTATATAACATATTTATATATTTAACTAATGTGCTCTGATCAACTGTGTCAATATAGTTTCTTTCTTAAGGCTATTTATGGCGCAGCATCCTTGACCCTTCACAATGTTACATGTCGCCCGCAGCCATCGCTGTCTATTTATAAAGTGTCTAAAGAGACATCCATACATCGGCCATTGTTAGAGCTCTACCTTTGGTCCCTTTGGATATACGTTAAGTGTTCGTCAGTCATGGAATCTTTGCTCTGAACGCCGAATATGGTGAGAAACCATCAAGCTACAAAGAAGACGCCTGTCCTCTAGTACCTGCAGGAGAGCAGTGTGACTTTAGTTATTATTCTTTTCATTAACTTTCTAGAACAAATAAGAAACAATCCTTCGCCTATAATCATTTTCCGACCCTCTTAAACACGAATGTGCACTGCTCTTAAAAAGACAAACAGTTTACCTATGTCCTACAACCCAAATAAGAGAATATCTGGCGGCCCCATTTCTGGGCTGTATGTAGGCTGCTTTTGTTAGATTTTCAAAGTATTTCTGCATTGCTCCCTACACTTATTCATATTTTAGTTATTTCCTCAGTCAATAAACTTGGCGTTACAAGCTGGATCGAATCGAGCTGCTGAAAAGAATCTCTTGCTCTTCTGGAGGAAGGAATCTCTTGCTGATAGTCTGGAAATATTTTAACGGTGGCAAATGTGTTCTTATTTCATTTCGCGACTAATTTATATATACACACACAACCTAATCTGTCGGTTAACCTAAGGCAAATCCTAGAAACCGCTGGGCCAAGTGTTTTAGGGAGTAAATCATTGTAATTGTGGCAAATCTCCTTTAATTGCGGCAGAGAGAGAGAAAAAAAAAAGCATCAGGTGGTAGTATTTAAATGCTCTATTCTATCTTTACAAGCGTAGCGCAATACTCTAACCCCTGCGCTATTGCTCTGTTGATTCTAAAGCGTTATTGTCTAGCTAATAGCTGTGTTCCGCTACCTTCGGCTCTCTTCGCCGGCGCTGGGGCTCGGAGACTAGCACCAAGAGATTCCTCCAGCAGCAAGAGATTATTTTCAGCAGCTCGCCAGATTGCAGCACTAGCATTCGATCCGGCTAGTAACGTCAAATGTCAATAATGTGGCAAAGATAAGCATTATCCATTAAAAACCGCTACACCGCAAACGTGCAAATCATTGTTGCAACAATATGCAGTTCACCGCCCATCGAATACAAGAATTCTAAACTGTTTTTAACAACTTTTTTTTTTTTTTTTTTTTTTTCCATTTCTCTCACATGACTTATATTGCCACACATACAACTGAAGTGTTTACGTATAAAAGAAAGCAGGCTAACAATACAAAGGAACGAAGCGAACGAAAGAAATGGAATGAGAACATTTTTCGGTTTCGGAAAGAAAAATATGAGTGTATGTAGGTATATGCCACACGCCCCGCACAAGCACCAACAATAAATGAAGGGGTGGAGAAATAAATAGACGTGCGCCACGTAGTTTTTTAAGTTGTCACAAGAAATATGTGATGGTGTGCATAGCGGCAGATGTTGCTGCCACTATCATCAACATTAGGGGGGGAAGTGTGATTATGTTTGCACTGCACTATACAGTTAGAACGTGTTTATGCTGTGCTTGGTATTTTTTCCATTTTAAACACATCGAATATTCCCTTACAGATAATCAACAATGTTCATGCGTTTTGGGCACTGGTTAATCCACACCAATTTTTCACATTTATTGATTTGTTGATTCCTAAAAACAGCATTTCTTGTAAGGAACAAATAAGCCATACTATATTACAATGATTTATTATAACTAAGATTACGAATGTTATTTCATTAGGGAAAAACAAACCAAAACGGGTGGTCGAGGTCGTTAAGGCGCGGACTCGTGAGAGGGAAGTCCCACCAGAACCGTCCTTCCTGGCTGAGGTTTTTTTCCAAGTTTTCCTCAGTCCTCATAAATGGCAACTGCCGGGGAGGTACCCTAAACTTAGGTCTGGAACGCTTCCTTCCTTAAAAATAAAAACAAAAATGTCCTTTCCCAATTTATCATTTCATCTCATGTATCATCAGTGTCCCCCGCCTGTAGTGCCTCAGTAGTAAAAAACACTATTCAAAAATGGGGGGGGGGAGAAATAACAAAGCTATATCCATTTGAAATGGTGGTGGTCGGTCCTGGTGGTGTAGCGGTAACCATACTTGCCTTCTAAACCCAAGATTGCGGGTTCGATCCCGGCCAGGACCGATGGATTTTTTCGGGCGTAAAAATCCTAAGTATGGCTTTCTTCGGAAGGGAAGTAAAGCCGTGGGTTCCATGTCGTACATTTACGGCACGATAAAGAACCTCAAGCCTGAATAAAGAGGCCTCTGAGTAAAATTTGTCGGTCGTTTCACGCCCTGATTTGAATGAGACGCTGATGACCTGAGTTATTAAAGAGCGTTCATAAATAAACAAAAAAAAATGATGACTTATTATATCTTCGCGTTATATAACCGTATTCTAATTGTTGGATTGGACTGATAGGGATGAAAGAGGATATGTCGGTACTTCAGCATTGCTCAAGTGCTGTCCGTTTCTCCCTACGGCCAGGGAGGAAAGGATGAGGCGATGGATACACAAGCGGCCGGAATCCAAGGGCGGTGAGACACGAACATGCATGTGGACTTTCTTTCCTGATAGAGCACCCCGATGTCGGCGCAATATTTATATTTCTCTTCAGTACAGCATAACACGATGAAATATGACAACAACGCTTAGCTTCGCGTACAGATTCCCTTATGACGACGCAAGGCGCATTTCTTTTGTTGTGCAAAATCCATTCGTGGGGAGGGAGGAACAAATCGTTTACAGTGCAACAATGCAAGCCTCACACAAAAACAAAAGCATTATCCTTTCCATTAGGACAATTGTCACTTACGGAAAATGTTTTCACTTCACTTGCAAGAGGGGAGGAGTGTAAGTGGTAAATTTCTGTGGTTAGGATGGAGAAAAGCAAAGAAAAGAAGGAATAAAAAATTGCGGGCGGGTAATTTGTTTCCGCACAAAGCCGACGATAAAAGCGACTTAGAATATCTTTGAGCAATTGTCATTAACTTTTAGAGGGATATGTAGTGTGAATAATTGCAAGGGAAAGAAAGCTTAGCTCTTTACATGAACTGCATCATGGTGCCTTGCTATGTCCTAATGTCATTGTCTATAAAAGCAAGCTTACGAAATATACGTCATGGACAAAGCAAAAAAGGAGGGGAAAAATAATAATCCATCATCCTTTGGCATGACTCACAAAGTCAGGTTTTTCTGTCAATGCTATAGAATTTTAAATCATGAACATCTTAAGTTTTAAAAGAGAAACAGGGTATTATATTTTGTTAATGCAGATTAAACGTTACCATGGTACTAATACTTGCATTAATTTTATTGTTTTTATTTCATTCATATCCAGTTAAAATGATTAATATAAAAGAAAAGCAGTGAATTTAGAGAGAGAGGTAGAAATATGCAAGAATATAAAGGATGTCGGAATTTTTTTTTTTGAGTAGTGTTTAACGCCTGTTTTTAATACTGAGGCACCACAACACTGATGATGCGTGAGATGAAATGATGATAAATTGGCAAAGGACATTTTTTTTAAGGAAGGAAGCGTTCTAGGCCCAAGTTTAGGTACTTCCCCGGCATTTGCCCGTTATGAGGACTGAGGAAAACCTGCAAAAAACCTAGTCAGGGAGGACGGTCCTGTTGGGATTCTAACCCCAGATCTCCCGCTCACGAGTCCGAGCCACCTCGGCCACTTTTTAGCGGATGGACATATTTTAACTTGTTTCTTATTGTTGGCACCTTTTATTTTAACTTATCATGACAACTTAAATTTCTAATCATTTCAAAGCTACTCTTGTGCCAACTCGCTTGGTGTTTTATACTATAGTGTAGATGAAATGCTCGCACTTGTTAGTACATTGCACTTTCCTTTTAATGTAACGATTTAACGACGAGGCGAATGAACATCAAACGATAACCTTGCATCTGACTGTTTATTTTTATTTATAATAGACACTTATCTGTTATTAATTATAAAGCGCCGCGAGGTCAAGTAAATGAATTATACATGTTCTGACTCGCGTTCCTGAAATACCAGTAAATAATTAGAGAGGATGTACACTGCTATGATTAAGTCTACTCTGTTATATGGAAATGAAATATGGGGGCGGAGGAGAGTTGAAAATGTAAATAAAATTTAAGTTGATTTTTGGAAAAGGGTTCTCGGGCTCTCCAAGTCGTGATGGAGGTGGGTTATTTTGAAGATACTGTTAATAGTTAAACAAAGACGGTGAAATATTGGCTTATAGTAATGCAGCGTCGGTCCGGAAGGGAAGTAAAGCCGAGGGTTCCGTGTCATAAATTTGCGGCACGAAAAAGAACCTCAAGCCTGAAAAAAGAGGCCTCTGAGCAAAATTTGTCGGCCGTTTCACGCCCTGAATAGAATGGGACGATGATGACCTGAGATGTTAAAGAACGTCCGTAAATAAACCAAATAAAAAAAAAAAAAGATTGATGCAGGGAGACCAGTCCACGCTTCGCATTAAATGCTATAGACACCAGACGCAAAATATAGCTTCAACGTTTTGAGCTGCAGAGCTGGAAAGAGGACTCTGAAGAATTGATCTGGGTTCAACGAAAGCATGCGAATAATAAAAACGCTTAGAAGAAGGCTAGAACAAGGCTAGAAGCTATCAGCAGACAGAAAATCGAGGCAGAATGTAACACGAAAGTCTCCTTGAGCCTATCAAATGAAATGAAATTAGCCTGGGATGCTAATGCTCGTTCTAGGAAAAGAAGGAGAGATCCTTGGCCTGGATTGGCCTGGCTTAGGCTATGAAGTTGAAAGGCTCAAAAATAACGGATAGTTCTGATAGAAGAATGTGCAATTTTATGGGGGGGATGAAGAGGGTACATATTCTGGCAGAATATATCCACTGGGAACACCTGAGAAAAATGCTGTTTCCTGAAAAACTTTTAAGGCAATTACAGGAAGATTTATTTGCGAGCCACACTATTGGCTGAATATGTTTTCTAGCCAAAGTGCGCGAAGCTAGAAGTAATTTATTTTCTGGTTAGAACACAAATATTAGTGTAATTATAAATAATGTAATATGTTTCGTTTCATATATATGTAAATATTTTTATTCCCATTTTAATGTTTATTTGTTTATTACTATTAGCATTGCTTTATTTGTTTTTCTTTGTAATTGTTCACATATTGCACGGTGTACGACCTAAGCATAAAATATATTTGTAATGTGTATTAGAATTTTATTGCAATATTTTTGTTTTATTTTTACTGTGCTCTAGTTTTAGCTCCCTTGGATCACCTTGTGTTATGATATGGCATGGAAGCAATGAACCATTAACAGGAAATGATGTCAAGTGAGTTTCTTTTCAGTGGGAATACAAATTTCGTAGGCAATCGTGCTTCAACAGCGGACAATCGTGCGTGAATATTACAAATGGCTTATCTTTCCAGATTCTTCCTTAGCTCTCTTTCGCGTTATTGTTTTTGGGGAAAACCTCGTCAAGGCAATGCTAGCTTTTAGGTTACTGCAAATTCAATTAGTTCTAGTGGTGGAATAATACGTTCAAATTGCGGGTAACTGGTTTATCTTCATTCAAATTATCAGTTTTCCCCACCAGAGGGTTGCGAAATGAAACGCTGAGCTAGGACGCCGTCCTAAAACGGATTACCTCCTACTCCCCTTTTGTTGCTGTTGTCGTTATTAAAAAGAAACCGTTTTCCTTTTCAGTTTGAATATCAGCGGCTTCCGAGACATTATCGCGATTGTGAAGGAGTTGAGGGAACCGGCAGGTCTTTGTTTCACTTCTTTAGTTGCCTCTTTGAAGGGAACGGGAAAGATCAATTTTGACTCGCTTGGGAGACAAGCAAAGTATGGGGATGGATTGTGTGAGAGTTTTCATGAATTCGTAATGCGTTGCAAAAGAAACGTAAGGGCTGGTTGGGAGGGGGAGGGAAGGTTTCAATTCGCGTGGAAATAGCGAGAAGAGGAAGCAAAATGAAAGGGGGAAAGAACAAAGGTTTAAGGAAATGGAGATTATGCATGGTCCTTAATCCTTGGGACAGCGGGGTGAAGTTACCGCTGAAGAGAGAGATGCCACAGTGAAAATGTACATTAAGGTCTATGTCTGCAACCGTTGTTTTTGCGTAGGCATACAACTAAATGCACTTCCGTTACAGAAAAAAAAGAAGAGAAAGCCGTTTTAAACGCGTCCTGTTCTTTTATGCATTAATGACCGACAGACAAAGATTTAAGATACCATGCTGAATGGATTAATTAGACTAGGGTAAGATGAGGTTTTCTCCTTTTCAGCCACTAAGAAGAAAAGCTTTTAGCAAGCCACGCTCTGGTTTTCCCTTTGTAAACCTTTTACGGTATTTGAACCTCTTTAAGCAATGGATCATTTGAAGAAAAATCCTCAGAACTTGGGGCTGTACATTTAAAAAAAAAATTTTTTTAGCACAATTGTCAGCTTTGAAGTATTAGATTCAGATCGATTTGGAGATCACTATGTGAAAACTTTCAAAATCCCTCAGCAATTAAAGTTACTAGATGGGTTCGTCAAGAACAGCATCATCGGAATGGTTCGCAAGTCAGACCTATCGCGATAGTTCAGCAGAATGGCAAGTAAAGTGCAGTCTTTCGTTATTTTTGTGACCGAACCGAAATCTTTGTTTGTTTGCAGCTGGAAGAGAAAAAGAAGAAAACGATGTGACAGTTAGGACGGTGAGTATTAAAAATGCTGAATGTCTAGACAGAGAATGTCAGCAGAAAAAGATCGTGAAAGGTTGTAATGAATGAACCATTAGCGTCCGCACAACAAAAGCTGCTCGCAACCAACTAATTCCATCTGCAATAAATTGAACACTTAATGGTAGCTCTACCATGTTATATGTTGGCAGTACTGCTTCGCGCTATCAGAGTCTCCCATGTACAATGATGAGATTCACTAGTGAACTAGCATTGTCATCGACATCGTCACCACAAGGATTAGGCAAATTTCCTAAGACCTGTCTTCAGTATTGTTTAAGTGCCTTCTCCTAATATCATCTGTGTTCCATGTAATCACTTGCATTTACACCTCATTAAGCGCTTCTTATGTTGCTCTTTCTCGCTAAAGAGAATCTCTGATGATTAAATTCGGCAATTGAATAGGTGCTTTAGTATATTATCACTTATTTTATAATGTCCTGCTTATGCCATACTAATACACACATTATATTCTCAATATATAGACTTTTCTTTTGCAAAGTAAATAGTTGAAGCGAGATGCTAGTTCCAGTAATATGCATATTATCACTACATGTACGTCACTTTCCATTATTTTCATATTTCGAACTTTTCTTAAACATATCAATTCCATTATTCTTCACATTGAGTATACATTAGTAATAGTAGTAACAGTAGTAGTAGTAATAGTAGTAGCAGTGGTAAAAGTAGTAACAAATTTTTTGATTGATTTATTTATGGACGCTCTTTAACATCTCAGGTCATCAGCGTCCCATTCAACTCAGGGTGTGAAACGGCCGATAATTTTGCTCAGAGGCCTCTCTTTCAGGCTTGAGGTTCTTTATTGTGCCATAAATGTGCGACACGGGACCCAGGACTTTATTTCCCTTCCAAAGGATACTTACGATTTTTACGCTCGAAAAAAGTCACCGATTCTCGGCGGGTTTGAACCCGCAACCTTGGGTTTAGAAGGCAAGTATGGTTACCACTACACCACCAGGACCGACAAATACACATATACAATTATTACAATTTTGTTAGTCAATTTTAGGGGAAATATATTTAAATTCTTATTTTATTCGTGAAATAGTCCTAATAAATATCACGTGTATATTATAATTATTGAAATATACCTGTTTTAGGTAATTCTTTAGCAATTCGCCCTTTGCTCTCTTTAGTTATTTCATATTAGCTAAAAATCAACAAATTAGTACAATTGGAAATAGAAAGTGCATTTTAGATTTTTAACGGTTTTTTTTTTTTTTTTTTTTTAATATCGACATTAAACACAAATTGTCCTAAGGAAAATAAAATTAATGGTGGAAAATTTTCGAAAAGGGGGAAGGTATTGCAAAAGATAACCTTACCTATTGGAACGACGAAGATTAAATGTGAATTATAATTAATAGAAATAAATATGAATTAATTAATGAAAAACAATAAATAATGGCTTACGTAGAGATTGTATTCTCGGTGAAACTGCACGCGATACTACGCACGTGGTTCTTGTTTCTTTATACTCAATATGCTGTAAAGGACTTGTAGGAGACGCTGTCATTTCCTACATCTACCTTGTTATTCGTCCCGTCTATTTATTATTAATAACCTCCATTAACATCTCTTACCGTCTTTCACTTACTCCGAGAACAGCCAATTAAGAGATTATCGAAAGTCCTCTTGCCGGTTCTTCTGCTAAGGATCTCTTTATTTTCTTAAGCTTTAGGACTTCTTGATGCCGCCTATTCCCTCCTGCCCCAAAACTATTTCTTTTTCTCTCTGTTTATCGCGGTTAGAATTTCATCCTTTTTGTAACACTCGGCCTATGCTGCGTGTACAGTAACATTTTTATTACGTGTGTGCCAGACCAAAGTACCCCCTCTCATTTCATTTGAATATTTTTTGCATCAACCATCTCCGTAGAGAGTCGAACATTTCAAAAGACTGCTGGAGCCATCAAGTCACATGAGAAAACTCAGGAGATTCCCATAGGTGAAACACTGTCTTTGTCCTGAACTTTTGCGTTTGGCCACAGAGAATTTGTTTTACATTCTGAAAGACTGTTGTATTAGAACTTCAGAACGAAATAACCAACAGCACTTTAGTTAGTCCACATTCCTACTTTGAGGTGAGAAAAAGCTCCTGCTCTTTTATCTTAAGAGGATACAACTGGTATTTCTTTGACGGGAGTGTTAAAGAAATGTATAAATGTGGTCCACATATTTAAAGTATTTAAAGAAGGATCTCACTCAATGAAAATATAAAATTTAGCAAACACTGGTTATTCCAAGAAGGGCAGTCGGAACTTATAGTTTGACCATAAAATGGAAAGCGAAAACATTTGAGACTAGCTTTTAGATATTCAACAGAATTCAAGAAGATATCTTTAATATATTTTACACTTATAATACGCAAGTGTAATTTTTTTTTCAACTGGTGTGAATATAAGCATTATTATTATTATATCTTCAAAAGAAGAATTTTTATTTTACAAATATATCCTGAGGCTAGAATTTTAATTAAAACACCAAATTAATAAATTAAGAAACTAGACTGCTTTGCGGACCCTTAATAATGTCAGTCATAAATTGTACAAAGCTGCTTTAAACAGTACTATCTTCGAAAAAATTATGTAAAAAGTGCTGTGAAAGATATATTACTTATCTCAGAATTAGATGGTGATGTTTGTTTTTGCATAAAACGCCGCAGTTGCTCACTAGGGGTCTGCATTTAGTCATCCTTCTCTTGCCTCGAGATTATACAGGTGTTTGTGTCGCATAATTTATTTTCTTCATCCAGTCAATATACTGAAATTGATTGAGCTGTAAGTGCACCATAAAGGTAATTTTACAAAAAGTTCTCAAATGTATTTATCTTTGAACCTTTGCACACCCTGACAATTTGTAATGAAATAACAGAATTATACAGTTACATGTAGGTTAGTAATTATTTTTGTGCACATCCACTCTTAAAGCTTCGAAGTGAGACTTCTGCCGGTCAACTTTAGAAAATTGCAGAAACACTAATATCACCATTGATTCGAAAGTAAGCAAATGAACTATAACAGAATGTTAGTGTAGTTTGGTTTGTATGAATTTCTAGTCAGCATGCCTTGCAGCCCAGTTTTTGGCGATCGAATAACAAACAATTCATCTACTGTTTGTATAAGGTGTTCACAGAAACATGAAGAATTACATGAAGTGCTTTCAGCAGAGATAAAGTTACTAGTATTGAGATATACGAGGGTAGGTCCACAAATTTCCTGCCTAAGCATGTTCTAGGTATGATAAAGACAAAAACTGTATTTCACTTCTCAACATGGTTACCCTTTATTGCAATACACTTCTCACGTCTTTGAATTAACATTTCAACCCCCCCCCCTTACCAATAATCAGAAGTCTTGTCTGCAAAATGAGCATATACATCATGTATGGATATAAACAGCATCCATCACTTCTTCGTCACACTTAAATTTCCTCTCTCAAAGGTCCTTCTTGAGTTTTGAGAAGAAGAAATAGTTATTGGGAGTTAGATCTGGGCTGTAGGGTGGATGGTCGATTTCCTTGAAGCCGCCTTTCTTCACAACTTCCTTTGCAACAAGAGCTATGTGCACAGGCGCGTTGTCGTGAAGAAGGCGCACACCACCGCCTAGTTTTCCTCGTTTTTCTCTTTGATGGACACGCGTAGTCTGTGCAGTAGACCAGCTTAATACTCCCCATTTACTGTGTTGTTCCTCTCCTTGAAATCAATGAAGAGTATTCCTTCACAGTCCCAAAAAAATGGTGGCCGTAATCTTCTTGGTTGACTGATTGACCTTGACGGTGCTTCGCCAGGTTTACGTCAATCCATTGATTCTCTTTTGGACAGGGATCATAGTAGAGGACCATAGTTTCATCTTCTGTAACAATGGTTTGCTAGGCACCCATTTTACACTGATCTTATTCATGTTTAAATGTTCATGAATAATTCGAAGGACTGTTGTTTCAGAAAGGCCCAATCTTGCTGCTATTTCTGTAACTCTGAGCCGCCGATCTTTCATAATTTCTCTTTCTAAAAGAGCGATGTTTTCAGGAGTGAGCCCCTCCAAAGGCCGACCTTCACGCTCCTAGTCTTCAATGCATTCGAAAACGTTTGGCCCATTCTTTTACGGAAGAATATGAGGGGGATGCTTCCCCATATACACCGTCCAATCGCTGTTTAACTTCATTTGGAGTAAGTCCTCCTTTTATGAAGAACTTAATAACAGCTCGATGCTCCATATTGAACATATCACAATCTTCTACACATAGCCTTCTTTGTGCAACTGTATCTGAACAACTGAACACAGAAGTTATAGCTGCAATTATTTACTTAACAGATAATGTATGACATCAGATAAGGCTTTTGTGAAGGCGTCAATCGTTATCACCGCCACGGGTGGCCGAGGTCGTTAAGGCACGGACTCGTGAGCGGGAGGTCTGTGGTTCGAATCCCGCCAGGACCGTCCTCCCTGACTGGGGTTTTTTCCAGGTTTTCCTCAGTCTTCATAACTGGCAAATGCCGGGGAGGTACCTAAACCTAGGCCTGGAACGCTTCCTTCCTTAAAAAAAAAATATCCTTTCCCAATATATCATTTCATCTCATGTATCATCGGTGTCCACCGCCTGTGGTGCCTCAGTAGTAAAAACGGGCGTTAAACACTACTACTCAATCGTTATTGGAGAGGCCGGAAACTTGTGGACCTACCCTGGTACACAACCTGGAGGTAAAATATGACTGCGAAGGGCACAAAAGAGTTCACTGTATCCACTAATTCTTAAGGAGGTGTTCTGAAATAAAATATTCTAGAAGAGCACTACACAATTCTTTTCCTTAGAATTCGGTTTGCTTTGCAGCGCAATTTCATAAACTACATGACACCTACACTGCACAGAAAAAGACTTTCGTTCAACTTGTTAAATCTTCTGTAGGTTAGGTTTATAATGATTTCAACTATAATGCTTATTATATTTTTACAGAACTGTCACAAAAGATCATCAATGTGTAGTTAATCTAATTTATTGATGTAATTTGGATGGCTGGTCAGTTCTTGCACGAAAGTTTGCCCCATTTGGCAAGTGGCTAACCCACAAAGAAGGCGTTAACACAGAACTGTCCTGTCTTCCATTGACACATGGGCACGTACAGACATTAAAACTACTCTCTCAGATCACGCCTATCTGTGAGTGACCAGAACTGCCTGTCAGATTTATGGCACATTGTTGATTTCACTTCCATCTTATTATTCGTATTATTTACATTTATATGCGTGTACGTACTGTATGATTTGGGCGTGGCACTTCTTGTTCTGAGTTGGCTATTTAAGTAATCCACAGTATCTGTACATGAAAAGGAGCTTGTTGCATTGCCAACGCTCTATTTTGTTTTGTTTACTTGTGGACCTATAAAAGATACTTCATGCTGAGTTTTGTGTTTAAGAAATGGATCATAAAATATGCTTCTCCTGTACCAGAACGGTTCGGCTTTGCTCTGTAGTTAATCTGGTACGTTTGCTGATCAGCTGTTGCAAATAAAGTAAGACTATTTTAATTAGTTTCAGCAACGGAATAGGATATATCTGATATGCAGTATGTTTAACCTAAAATCTGCCGACTGCTTAGATTGTTTGATGCAATGAATGTAATAAATGAAATAAATGAAATGCTGAGTTGGGTACTTATTTTTTCAGCATCAGCGTTAAGCCAGGGGCAGTAAACGTTTCAGAAATTAGTCAATATTGATATTATATGTATTTTAAAATGGAAAGAAGTATTTTCCAACTATCTGAACTAACATTAACATAAGAAGCGGTTTTTAATGTGAATGTTGTTGTTGATGGATGTACCCGAGGGTCCCACTTCATATCCCGGACCGTTCAGGGACCCGAAGTCGCCTTTTGTACATTAGTGGCCACGGGAGGTGGGAGACGGAAGGAGGAAGTTCAAATCACACAATTTACTTCAATGAACGCATTGAGATGTTTAATTACACGACGCTTTGTTTTCGGCCACCTGGAACGTTAATTCTATGACTTTAATGATGCGAGTTACATATGATGCTTGAAATTGCATCTGTGCACTTCTTGTCTACTGCCTCTGGTACGATGTTGGTAATCAAAGCATGCTTTTGCAAAATTGTTTCCCGTTAAATACGAAATTCAAAACGTCACCAGGTGGTCACAAGAGCTCACGAGGGCTACAGCACAGCGCACACGGATTCCTGAGCATTTAAAATATTTAAATACTATTGGTGAGCTCTTGAGCTCCAAAACGCGCTTATTTTAAATCTACCACCTATTTGATTCCTTATTGGGGAGCTAATGATCATACAATGTAATGACGTCCTCGCTGACACCTGTTCCCCCTTCTACCTTTTAACGAATTTCAAAGCATCTCGAGCAAATAAGATACAAATGATCTAGTGTTCGGTCACCTACATGCACTTAGCTTTTGTCACAATAGAGAGCTTTTGCATTATTCTGCAAAACAAACAAAAAAGCGTAATTTACAAATTTAAACATACTATACAACACTTACTATTTAATTTTTCAACAACAATTATGGAAATTTCAATAATAGAGAAGAGTATTGCAGAAAATAACTAGTCTAGGATGATAAATATAACCTCTCTCGATACCTGTTTCAAAAACCACTGTAAACCTTAGAAAGAATAACAAATTTTGTGAAGTTAAATTCCGGTTCTGAAACTCCCATGTGCTGCATCCTATAAATTGATCCCAGAAGCCGAAGTTTGCTATGATTTGGTACAGAGTGTACTTTTGAAAGATTTCAAACTCCCCTAATTCGACAACTGCTATAACTCTCAAATCATAGCCGCCAATAATAACTGAAACTGTGTTAGTAAACATGAAATGTGAAGCATTACATACACGACTGAAGGAGAATGAGCGATAAGAGTAATTTTCAGTCATTCATCAAACAATAAAACAGAACATGCATCAGGCAGCGCACAATCCAGAGGAAAATCGGACACAAATAAAAAGGAGTAACAGTGGAATCTTTTGTTTTCAATAATCATCTCATCTTTGGCATGTCAATGGGTAATTTCGACTTAGAGCGAGGCACTATGATTGCACGGGAAGCAAAACAAATTACCGACCTGGATGCAGGTCGACAACTGTGTTTAAGAAAGAACGCGAGAACCGAGCTTTAACTTTGAGATTGAACTCATCTCTCACTCGTTTTCTTCTCTGCTGGAATTTTCGCTCCCGAACGGTCGGATGGACTAGAGACCTAATCTTAACTTGCTTTTAAAATTCCAAGAGTCGCCCGCGGCGCGCGCTGACCTCCATTTTTCAACTCCCACCCCCTCAACGGCTCCTACACCTCATGCATTGGGAAGTGTTTTTGTTTGTTGTTGCCGCCCGCTGTGTTTTGTTAGCCCACTTCATTGCTATAAAGAGCAAATACAGCACATTTTGATGGAATTTTTAAACTCTGTTCGCTTGAGTTGAGGACAGTTGGTTAATTAAGTGGCTTAACCGACTAAAAATGATGCACCTTTGAACTTCGCCATTTTTTTTGCAATTATTAATTTTATTTATTTGTTTTTAGAAACGTATTATAAATAGAAACTGATTATAAATCCTTAAACCACGAAGAAAAGTCGGTACCAAGGTTTGGGGGACAGTTTAGAATTATTTTAACCCATCAGTACATCATAAAGTATTATATGAAACATCTGTTAATTCATGTTAATACTTTCTCTTCGAATACAATTAAAATAAAATAAATGGTGAGAATTTAATATATTGTACAGCAAACTTTCTTAAAAATGGGTTCATTATTGCAAGTAGAAAAGATGAAATATCTGTTTTCTCTCTTTTATAATAGGCAGTTCATTGAGGTTCAATGTTTTAAAATAATTATTGAAGAGTAATTTACAAACGTGTAGTTTACGTTCTGTGATAACATAAATTCAAATTGATGAGTTCTAGATGTATAATGTGCAACAAGCAATATTCTATCTAGTCCTCTTACCAAATGAGGTCCTCGATCCACTTAGAACAATAGTGCAATTAACTAGTGCGAAGTGGGCTTCAATATTTTTACCTATGCAATAATTATATAACAATATAAAACAAGTTTCATAAGTCGTATTTTATATAACAGAATTATAAAAGGATATTAATATCGATTTTCTAATGAATTACCCTGGTCAATACGTTTAGTATAATTTTACGTCATTGTATCAAAGGATATTATTAGTCCGTTCGTCTATTGTTATTGTTGTTAGCGAAGTTGGATTTGTCTCAAGAAAATTATTAACCCAAGCTGAAAAGTTTGAATTATCACTAATATTGACAAAAATCCTATGATTATTATCAGAAGGAATATGACAGATTTATTAATTGGACGAACAGTAAAAATATTAAAGGATATTTAAGAATCGTGTTTGAATGTATTTTAGAGCAGGTTAGTAATATCAAAGTTTATATTTAATTTTTAACTAAATTAATTTAATTTAATTTTATTTTATTCATTATGTAATTATGCATTTTACAAGGAATATAAAAGATTGAATCTCTTTCTAGTAATATATGAATTGCTTTCTTAATATAATCTTAACACAATATTTAACTGATGACATCATTTTAATAATTAAAATGGTTTAAAAATGTAATTGTTACTTAGCAATTTTATAATGCAGCAGTTTATTAACGATTTAGACCAACAATAAACATTTTCTATAATAACTGGTATGCAATAGTTGTTTATGATACAAGTTCCTAAAGTGTCATATTTTGGATCTTGTTTTTTAATAACACGAATCCGTAAAATAGAAATTTAAAAATGTACATCATGTAGTGTTTTATATACGACAGCATAAAATGTACATAAAATAAATAATTCAAGATGGATCAACAAATAAGGATAACATTTTAGGGTACCTCCCCGGCATTTGCCATTTATGAGGACTGAGAAAAACCTGGAAAAAAACCTCAATCAGGGAAAACGGCCCTGGCGGGATTCGAACCCCAGACCTCCCGCTTACCTCCGCGCCTAAACTACCTCGGTCACCAGTGGCGGTATAAAAGAGTTCTAAAGACACACCTTAGGTAGTAACAACAATTGAACGAATTGTAACTTCACGCATTACTGTGGAAATAAAATATTTTTAGTTTATATAAATTAAAATATAACTGAAAAAAAACAGAAATTTAATATGAAATATAATTAATTTTTAACACGTAGTTTCCTTTTCTTTTAATTAAGGCTCTCTAATATTGAACAATTCATTAAAAGTGTCTAACGCCAAAAAATGCTATCTTGGGCGCTAGATGTAGGATGGACAACGAGACCTAATATTTGCATGAAATTTGGCGATATGATGACGATTTTTATTATTATTATTATTATTATTATTATTATTATTATTATTATTATTATTATTATTTAAGCTCATTAATGCATTTCTTTCAGAGACATGAAGTTTTATATTATGTTCGATTGTTGTTGATATGGTGTAAAATCTTGCAATAAATTTATTAAATAAATATAATAGTAATTATTTAAACATTCTTCACCAGTCATTGTTGAGTGTGTTCTCTATCCCTCCGAAAGAACTATTTTTAATCTTCGTTCTTATGGTTTCTAACTTTTGACTGAAATAATAACACATATGTAATTAAAGCCATAGAGTGCATTAAATTATATGTTAAATTGTCGTAAGAACAAAACATAATAAGCACTGCCATACATAGCCTCAAGAGCTGGGACAAGATTTACGACTTCTCATTGTTCTGTAGTTAAGGTAGGCATGAGGAAGCTATTCTTCACGAACATTTTTCTACTTGTTCCATTTTTCTTCCGCTCTGGATGATTCTGTGAGAATGTTTCCCAAGTTGGGCAGAGCAAATTGATGGCGTTACACGTTGCTTAGGTTGCGTGTCGAGGATAGAGGGCATTTAACCTGCGGGGCATAGTAATGGTCAACCCCATTGGTTTTCATTACCGCCAGTACTACAGCAAGCCTAACCTTATCTTTGAAATGATTTGCTCCTTCCTTGAGCGAACGAAGAAAGACATGGGGAATAATTAGATAACAATGTCGTTTGTAATGAATACCTTTTATCAATATAAATACTATGGAAAATGTAACGAACTTTTTTTTATGATTTCCACATAAACAATGCCAGAAGGTTTAGGGGGCTTATACCCTCCCTAGATTATAGGCAATATTAATTTTAATTCTATAAAATGCTAATACTTACCATCACAGATAAAAAATGTATTAGTCCTCGTATAAAACTGCGATTGTGGGATGCTGAGTATTGGTACAAGCATTGCATTTTATTGCATATTAACATACACGATGACGATCTGAAATGTCCTCAGTCTAACAACGAAGAAAAGTATTTTAATTTGAACTTTGCGAGTATTGAGGTCGATATAGTGTCTCTGAAACCCTTTCCGAAATATCTGAAAGCTTTCTCTCTCAGTAACCGACAAATTTGAAACGTAGAGTGTATGCTATAACAATTCGTGTTTCAAATCTCTCTATTTTCTTATCACTAAAACACTTTTGCCAGCAGGTGCATTGTCTGGATGTAAAAGTATTTTTCAAAGCTGGTATTTTCTCACAAATGTTTTCATCTAGTTGATTTACTACCCCGGGTGGCCGAGGTCGTTAAGGCGCGGACTCGTGAGCGGGAGATCTGGGGTTTGAATCCCACAATTGGGCTACATAAAACTTAACATAAACAAAACGTAGATTCCCCCTACAGTACAGTGATGCACAACAATAAACAACCACGTTACATTTTCTTTCATGTCCTTTGAAATGCCTTGTACTGCAGTTGAGCATGCTCTCATTTAAAATACGGCGCAGGCTGGCTATCCGGTATAGTGAGAAGCAAAATGAATAAATTAAACCCTAATTTGAAGGCATTACCTTCAACAGTAGTGTATTTCCTAAGAAAATGAACTGAATTTTCAAATTAGATGGAATTAGAAGTGATGTGATAAAAAAGAATATGCATTTTAAATTTAATAGAACAATTAAAATACTTTACACACATCTATATAATGCGTAAAATAATTTATGAAAGAAGATTTAGGCCTGGGTTTTGCTGGGAGAAAAAGATAAGAAATAACAAAACATTGCATCAGCAATATTAACAACAGTACTTTTCTTCAGTAATTACAGCAGTTTTACTCTTCCCTTCATATGACTTATTAACTTGAAGAGGTTTCTTTCTGTATTGCAAGCCTTCCAGTACATCAACAACGATGTAAGAACAAGAGGAATAAAAGACGTAAAATGCATCGTGCCATTTAAATTTCGTTGTTAAGATCACGTCTAGCATATGGAGTCTTCGGATCATGTATATCAGAAATTTCTGTAATGGAAACAATCTCTGCTTCCCAGAAGCCATTCCTGCTGCGATGCAGTAAATCAATCTCGGCCCATATTCGCATTCGCAGTCCAGTCAGAGGTTTGAAGTCCCCAAAGGAACATAAGCTTGCGGAATACAAAACATACAGTAGAGAAATAAAACCCCAGAAACATGTGAGGTTATCACTTCTCAACACTCCAAAAAAAAGACTCTTCCTGTTTCTTCAATAAGTTTCACTCCAACAGGACGCCATTTTCGTACATGCTATCAACCGCAACGCAAACATTATTTATCTTATTAATTTATTAATGTCAATCGTTCTTGCGTTAAGCCTAGATATTCATAAATTAAATGGTTGACTTTATCTGCTCTCTGTTGCCCGTACATGGATAGTCTATAAAATGGAAACTCTGCAAATGTGACATAATATTTTTATATCCTGCAAATATTGCACAGACAATGTTAATTTAAGCCTTTCCTTTACTGAAGCTTATAACATACCATTTGAATGCTTTGCGCAAAGTTTATCAATCGATTTGTAAACAGATACAATAGATGAATGTTCATACAGTTGTAAATATAAAGCTATTTTCAAATTAAAATTAGGATAACTATATTATAGTGTAACCGTTTTAATAAATATATTATTGCATCTACCACTGTACACAGACCGCCACGTGTGGCCCAGGTCGTTAAAGCGCGGACTCGTGAGCGGGAGGTCTGGAGTTCGAATCCTCCCAGGGTCTTCCCTGACCAGGGTTTTTTCCAGGTTTTCCTCAGTCCTCATAAATGGCAAATGCCGGGGAGGTACCCTAAACTTAGGCCTGCAACGCTTTCTTCTTTAAAAATCTATCATTTTCCAATTTATCAATTCATTTCATGTATCATCCTTGTCCACCGCCTGTGGTGCCTCACTAGTAAAAAGGACGTTAAACACTATTAAAAAAAGGTACATAATCTTGTAAATATAATAGATAGAAATTGAAAAATAGAAATAATTTCAATTGCAAAAAAAAAGGGGGGGGATATTATGATTAAATTGTTATAATACAGTGAGGTTATTTTAATTATGGGCCGGCAGAGTGCGGCTGCGTACTGAAAGAGTTCAGTTATGAAGGCCTATAGTGTTTGTGCAGGTAGCAGCTTGTAGTTTGTTTGTGGGAGGCTATGTCATCATGGTGTGCTGTATTCGTCCGTTACTTGGTGATTTCATTGTGTGTAAATTGTGTGCCATGTTGTTAGTTACGCCACTACATAAATACAGTCTTGAACAACGGGCTTTTTATACGATACATTTGTGTAAACTGATTCTTGCAGAGAAGTGATAAAGCCTTCGCAAGAAAATGTCCTGGATCGTGTTGCAAGTAAAGAAAATGTTCGCCAACTTGTTAAGAAATTATGAGAGACGGAATCTCTTAATGACAAGAAACATGTTCCTACCGCCGTGATCGTACGGGAGAAAATTTAGATGAAATACAACCTGTGTAGCTGCAGGCACATCATTTTCAACATCTCATATAATACAGGTTAGTGTTTATTATTACCAGTTTTAAACATAGTACCATTTTATGTTTTCAGGAAAAATAAAAACACTAACTTTACGCACGGCGACCTTATCTCCCTTTTTACGGTTGCGGCGTTTGTATTTCCCCAGTAAGCAACCAGACTCAGGCGGCCGATACTCAAATTGTCGCAATGTACGTACAATATTCTATAAAAATATTACAAAGCAGTAAACATGGACGTTAGATATAAGTATGCAATTGTTTCATTTTTAAAATTAGGAAGTAGTGTACTAAAATTGTAATAAATGGTATATTTTTGTATTCAATGTAATTTTAATTACAATAAATTGAAAACTATTATGTAATAATAGGAAATGTACAACATGCAATACTTTGTAATGCGTCATGATGAATTAATAAATAACAAACATTAGAAGCATCCTATATTCTTCGCGCTATGCAGCGGTTTAAGTCGAAGTGAATCGTACGCTCACATCATGCAGTTTCATTCAACCTGTCATACTACACCCTCCATAGCGCTATGTTCCAGGAGTTGATAATTAAGGCTAACTCGTTTTCCATTTTTGCTTTGTAAAATAAACGATAACGTAGGTATAATAAAGACAAAAACTATAAATCCCTTTTCAATATAGTTACCCTTTAATGCATTGCACATTGCACATCTTTGAATTAACATTTCAATCCCCCTTCAAAAATTAATCAGAAATTTTGGATCTAAACAGCACCCACCACTTCTTCGTCACACTTAAATTTCCTTCCTTGAAGATCCTTCTTGAATTTTAAGAAGAGGAAATAGTCTCTGGAAACTAGAGATCCGGCCTGTAGGGTGGATGGTCGATCTCCTTGAAGTCACATTTCTTCACAGCTTCCTTTGCAACAGGAGCTGTGTGCACAGGCGCGTGGTCGTGAAGAAGGCGCACACCATCACTCAGCTTTCCTTGTCATTTCTCTTTGATTGAAGCACATAGTTCTGTGCAGTAGGCCAGCATAGTACTCCCCATTTACTGTGGTGTTCCTCTCCTTGAAGTTAGTGAAGAGTATTCCTTCACAGTGGCAAACGATTGTGGCCATGAACTTCTTGGTTGACTGAGTGACCTTGGCCTTTAGAGGCTTCGCCAGATTTACGCCACTCCATTGATTCTCTTTTGGACAAGGGATTATGGTAGAGAACTTCATCTCCTGTAACAATGGTTTGCAAAACTTCTCTCTCGGTGCCACGACAGAGCTGCAAAAGAGCCTGATAACAGATGACTCGTTGCTACTTTTGGAGTGAGGAAAGAAGTCTAGGCACTGACCTTATTCATGTTTAAATGTTCATGAATAATTCGAAGGACTGTTGTTTTAGAAAGGCCCAACCTTGCTGCTATTTTTGTAACTTTGAGTCGCCGGTCTTTCATAATTTCTATTTCCACAAGAGCGATGTTTTCAGGAGGAGGACCTTCAAGGCCGACCTGCACGCTCTTTATCTTCAATGGTTTCTCGACCCTTTCGAAAAAATTTGGTTCTTTTACCGTTGAATACGAGGGGGGTGCTTCCCCATGCACACCGTCTAATCGCTGTTTAATTTTATTTGGAGTATATCCTCCTCCTCCTCCTCCTCCTCTTTTTTTTTTTTTAGAGAACTGCATAACAGCTCGAAACTCCATTTTGAACATGTCACAATCTTCTACACATAGCCTTCATTGTGCACCTATATCTGAACAACTGAACATAGTTACAGTTACAGTTGCAAATATTTGCCTAACAGATAAGATACGCCAGATAAGTATTAGTGAAGGCGATAATCCTTATCGGCGAGGCTGGAAACTTATGAACCTACCTCGTACAATTTAAGTATAAAATTTCATTTTCTCAGTTGCCCAGATGTCCAAACTCTTACTTCATTTATATTTATATTTATGTATACAGTGTATCTATGTCTTATCCTAGTAAAACTGAAATTCGGTTAGTACCTGTTAGTGACATGAACATTTAATGAGATGTCGGGCTGATGAAGACCAACCATATCGCTGTAGACTAGCGTGCTGCATATCATCGACAGGAATGCAGTCGTGATGCTGATAATTATACCGTGTCACGCGACAAGCCGCTCCTACACCAAAACACACAAATGCAAATAGTGCTTTAAGAGGTGTAATGCCCTTTCTGCTAAATATGTTCAGAGCTGCTGGAGTCTAGAAAACTCGAGTCGTAAAATCGAGTGTTTTCCTCTCTTTGTGATGCTAAGAACTTCAAATGTCTCAGATTCTGCTTTGATTTTTCTCACCACTTTCAGCAGTACGACTCAAAGTGTAAATTGCCAGAGACAAGCTCAGCACAGAAAAACAAAGGCTTTGGTCAGGTCACTAATGAAGCTTTTTTTTTTTTTTTTTTTTTAACATTTTGTTTTTTATACAAACAGTGTCATTCTTTGTGATAGAAGTTTATTTCTTTCTTTACTATATAAAGCTGTATATACAAAATTGTGGCCATATAATTGCAACAGTATTTAAAACATATACTTTCTCACAACTTATGTCATTAGTACATATATCTATATGCGCTTCTGTGATTATTTTCCTTCCTTTTGCCTTCCTACCCATGTTGTAACCTGCTCCCTGCGTCATTTATTTCATTGCTAACAATAATGTCAAATATTCTGGTAGTGTCTTGACGTCATAACTTGACCCTCGGCTGCACCTTTTTCTCTGTTTGTGTGGCCGCTTGTAACAGTGTAAATGTTGCATATATTATATTTTTGCTAAACGTAAGTAGCCTATTGCCATGTCCTCCGTAACTTTCTGGGTGTAATATGTTATTCCTTATTACAAAACTGAGTTTTTTTCAATTTTTATCACGCGTTATTATATTAGTATTCGCAACACACACACACACACACACACACACACACACACACACACACACACACACACACACCTTAACGCTTACTTGGGTAAACCCTAGAAATCGGTGGACCTTGTGATTTGCTGCGGCGAGCTATAGCTTGATGGCCTACGCTCACTCCTTTTCGTAAAAATAAATTGATAGGGGATTGTGTGCTGTTAAATATGTGGATAAAATATTGTAACGGTAGCAAAGTTCCTTTGACTGCAGCAGATTTTTTTTTTCTTTTCTTTTTTAAGTATACATTTATAGCTGGTTATGTGCGTGGTACTATGTTAGCGAGTAAATCATTGTAATGATTTAATAATAATGGCAAATCATCTTTAACTTCGGCAGGGAAAAAAAAAGCATTAGGACGTGAGAATTTGAAACCTTCACAACTAAAGTATGACGATCTTATCGTCTGAGCTATCATGCCGTTTCGCATGAAACTTTATTATCTGTGGAAGCTGCACTACTTTCGGCTTTCTCCGCTACCACTCGGGAGTAGCTCGGGACTGGAGCTCCGAGAATTTCTGTTGCATGGATAAATGTTAGGCTTCTTGCTTCAAAGCTTTCATCAGGGTCAGATCGCTTTTAGCATTTCCAAAGTTTTAGGGTCCATACTCTCTCTCAGGCCTCATTCGCTGAACAATGCAGCAGGAAACTGTAATGTACACCTTAATCCTTAATTGACTTTTTAGCTTTTTGTGTTTTAATGTATAGAATTTGAGGATTTTTTTAATATTTACAAATATTGTGCTTGTACTTCGTAATATAATAATTTAAAGTTTGTTAATGTGCTTTTAGTACTTTCACGTGTCAATTTGCAAACAAGCATTGATTAACGTTAAAATTCAAGGTTATATTGGACAAGTGGTTAGCCATTGAACTTATATATGTGTCAATATCAAGCAAGCACATTTATTATATATATTTTCTTATAGATTTAGTGATGCAATTGCCATGTCACTGCATTTTTATGGAAATGTTAAAGCAGTTTGAACGAGTCACAGATTTTTATATTTCTTTCTGTTGTTAAAAACATGTGAGTTACTGTGAATATCTTTATGATAATTTTATAATAAGCCATTTCCTAAATTAAATGTTCGCTCAGGCATCAAAAATAGGATCCTATATAAGAAATCATAGTTATTGTAACGAAAAGTATAATTGCTTAGCAAATTCTTAAATCTGTTCCAAATTAGTGAGAATTGTTTTTATAATCACGTATATAGGGATATATCGCATCATCAGATGTAATAATTTTTGCAATTCGTGTATCATCTTTGTCTTTAAAAGCGGCAAATTTCTGCTATGCAGTTGGTTTCATTAGTAATTTTATATGCTAACACGGATACTTATAAGCATCTTATGCCTCGAAAATAACCATTAATGTGACAGACCGTTCAGGATTATGTGAAATTACTGAGAAAACTGGCTGTAGTCATCCTAGAGTCTCAAACTACGCCATGAAACTGGAAGTAAAGCAAGGAAAAGTAAAATGACTGTGCACGCGAGATCAAGATGAAATGCTGAGCGTATATGTCTCTTTGGCCATAAAGCAAGTTCAGTGGAGCGAAAGATAGCGTGGACAAATCATTCCGGTGCCAGTGCTGGAACAATGCGATGGCGGTTTTATGATATTGATTTAAAGATTTATAAGCTAGTTAAATTGACTTCGTTGACTGCTACAATGAAACAAAAGCACCCAAAATGTGTTTAAAAGCGTATAAATTGGCCAAATGACCTCTAGGACCTGTAGGTATTTTCGAATAAATGAATAATTTTAACATACATGAATCGGAAGGTAAGCAGATGCAGTGATATTTAATGTTCGATAATATTCGACGAAACTAGATATCCTTTTTCATAAAGGTTCTGGCATCATACCATGCCGCTAAAACGAGTTACTAAGTATGAGATATTTGTAGTAATTAGTACAATTAATCTCAATTAGCAAATTACTTTATGCTTTATACATCTGTTTTTATAAACTTCAGGATTCTGCAATATAGGTGTTAACAATCACCTGGAAATAACCCTCATTTGGAATAAAGACTCATATAGGCTTCATAAGTATTACATATAACAGTGTTCTGTGTGGAAGAATATTTTAAGCTACATTACAGAAAATTATGATTGAGGTAAACACTGAGTTTATGGTTCTATTAATGTAGAGCCTTTATTGCCTTATTAGAGCATATAGGAAGCATAAACTTACTTTTATAAGGAATAAAAATATTCCCAATGATTATGTGTAAACAAAAATTCAAATAAAAAACAAAATATTCTATAATATTAGCAGAATCTCAAAATGCAAACTTTGTTCTACTGTGCATTTTCCCATCACAATTCACTGTATTAATTATAACAAAATATTCATAATTTTAAAATAAGGAATATGAGCCTTTGTGTAACTAAATAGAAATAAATCCTTAATTGCTTAAAAAACACTGATTGTTTTATATTTGTGAAAGAAATTTTCTAAAAATAAACCATTAAATGATATTAGACTTTCGTTGTAGGTAAACACAAATATTATTTTTACTTTTCCCAGCCAAGTATGCTCGAAAATACATGTAACTCAATTATAAAACTGTTAAGTAGCACTCAGGTAAAGTTAACCCTAAGCAAATATAATTTATTATATTAAGATAGATCGAAAGGTAATAAAACAAAATATTTTTTCATCGTTATTTTAGCACATTAACGCTCAGATACACCTGAATCGCTCCTGCCAGCCCAGCAACAACAAGCCGTTAACCGATACGTGTAAGGTATTTTTACAACCTCGTAGATTGAATATTTACACTAATTCATTCATTTAATTTTAAGTAAGCAAAAGCCTAGGATTATACGGCTAGAGACAAATGATACATATTATGAACTTCTAAGAAACAGATCTAAATTTCGCAGTATAAGGTTGCGCATTATCGGCTATTCTTTCTCGGATACTAGAACTCTACTAGAACTCTAACGAAGATAAATTTTGAACAATAAGTACAACTGGGAATATTTTGCTGACTTCTATTATAGTAACGCTCCTATTAAAAATGAATTATACTGGCTTTTATCCAACAACCCTTTCATTAAAACCTGTCTCTACAGAAAGCATTGTACACTTCCTATCTTTTGAAATACAGTATGACTTAAATTAATGTTTGGTCGGCCCAGTTCTTAATTTGCATTTTCTCTACCAAAGGTCACAAAAAAAAAAAAAAAGGCTTAGAATGTAAGCTTTGTACAGTTTTAATTTACTTTTTTTTTTTTTTTTTACATTCAATTAACACAACTCAAGATAAAGTTAACTACTTCACTAATTCACAGGAATCTACACTTGCCTGCTATTCGGCAACAGTCAACTGCTAACGAAAAGAATCGATTATCGCTGCTGGAGAGCGCCTGCGCGAGAATACTATTACTTCAAATGTAACATTGTTTGATATTGAAATAGTTGCAAGATTTCTCATATTTGATATAGGATTGTGATGCCAATAATACACTTTTTATTATAATTATCTAATAGTTTTTTATAATATTTCATTCAACTTGTAACGCAATAACAAACAGTCTTATAAAAATGGAGGTTTTTCTCGAAACGCACATAATGGCCCTTATGGGCAAGAGGCTCCTCTTACCATTTCCTTTTATCTTTCCCACTTAAATATTCCTAAAACTTGCCGAAATTGGTCTGCAGCCGATTCAAACCAAGTCCCCCATAGTTAATAACTGCAAATAAATGCTCAGTGGAAACCTAGAATTCCCCTACATACGTACACCCCCTTTTTAATACATTAAAACGCATAATGCAATACTTACAGGAAATTAAAACGTTAAAACGTTTTGGGGATAGCTCATATTAGTAATTTCCTGGAGGAACCGTCCCTGCGTTTATGTACATACGTATATAATGAAAATTTAGACATAATGTCTTATTATCTATACCTTCTAACATATTAAACATAGTCATGTCCAGAGTTCATTTCCTTAATATAGAAATAGCAGTTATACATTAAATCCAGAGAGTGCAAATGGGTCAGAAGAACGAAGAACTATCATCTCATTATTTCTGCTGTCTTCTCTGAAGTCGCTCTGAGACATATGAAGGAATTTCTGTAACTTCCGCCGGACATGACATGCCTTTCATCAGACACAGTATTTCCTAAAACTGTTCGTTAGCTTGACTTAGGGGCGGACGAGGGGGGGATTCCATTCGGCGTCTAGAAAATGATAGGACTAGCCGGAGGGCCAGGTAGTGCTACTAATTTACGGGTGGCCTGCACCGGGTGACGGCTCTGCGGGAGTTGATGGAAGGTTGCCGTAACCTTAGCTGCAAGCCCAGCTAATAATTATTTTAATAAAAATGAAAGAGGAGAGGGAAAGACTAGAGAAATCATATGTGCCTTGTGGCGAAAATTCTAGAGCCAGGGTAGCTGCACGTGTGCCATCCGAGGTCAGAGTTTATAGGGTGTTTTATAATAAGAATAAGATCGACTTTAGTTTCTATACGCCCAAGGATCGAACATAGAATTAAGTGCATTGAATGCATTTATTTCAATAAAATTTATAATGCAAAGTAAAACCTCGTGAGGATTGATTCTCTCCTTGTGATAATAAGACTAGTGCCATCCAAACAATAATGTTCTAGTTATCCGTGTATATATATTTTTATTATTATATATATAATCAAAATAAAAATAAAGTAACACTATTAACAATGTAACAAATTAACAGTAATAATAAAAGTAGAACATGATAAAACACTTAGATAAAGTCATACTTGAATTTGTTATATTTCGAACTACTGGAGTTCTTCAATAGCAAAAAGCTAGATAGCGAAGGTTAAGAGAAAAGGCTGTCTAGCTTCTAGCTTCTTGCTATTGAAGAACTCAAGGAGTTCGAAATATAACAAATTCAAGTGTGACTTTATCTAAGTGTTTTATCCTTTTCTACTTTTATTATTACTGTTAATTTATATATATGTGTGTGTGTGTGTGTGTGTGTGGGTGGGTGTGCGTACATATATATACAGTATATTTAGTGGGTGAATTTTCCTTCCGCGGATCGCTCCGCGTGCAATTAGCCAGAGTTGACAGGATTTGGTCTTATTCCCACACTTGAAAGCATGCCGGGGAGTCGAAGTAGAGGTCAGTACGAGTTTAATTCTAGGAACGTTCGTACGTGTTCTTGTGTGTTGTATAATGGTGTATTAAATATTCATTAGACGGCGTAATACAATATTAATTGCGTTAATATGACTTTAGGTATTCTATTCTCCAAAGAATATTTATTTACGTTTCGGTATGCGTACAGAATCTCGTGGTGTACGCAAATTGTCCCAAGGGAGATTCCCTGATATTTAACTTGCAAGTAGAAGTTCCATTCACAGATTAGAAAAATAAAATTCGTGAAACGGGAAGTATTCTTGACAAAAAGTGTACAGTACAGAAACATGCAGAACTCACAGAAAAAAATATTAAATAACATTGAACATATGTTGTAACGTTTCTATAAAATATTTACTTTTACGTCAAGAACTTCCTATTCCTGTGTTCGGATCGCTACAAAGCTACTGGAGTTAAAACCCTATAAAACTACTGTAGTGCAAGAATTTAACACGGTGACCCTACATCTAGGAATAGATTTTGTGAATGAATTTTGAATAATGCATAGCCGATAAATTTATGTTTATCTAATTTTCTTAACCAACGAATCTTGTTTATACCTATTTGGATATGTTAATTCACAAAACAAGGAATATTGGAGTTCAGAAAAACCTAACCTTCTTCACAAGGAACCCCTGCATGATCAAAAGATAGAAGTGTGGTGCGCCATTAGCGGCGAGAGAATAATAGGCCCGATTTTGTTTTTATTGAAATATTTTGCAAATAGGTATGTACAAAATATTTTACAATCCTTTTTCCGTGAATTAACTGTGAGGTAATGTAGGTGTGTGATTTTCCTGTAGAACTGCGCTACAACACATTTAGTTCATGTCTTCTTGCATGCAATTCGTGAAGTTTTCGACGATAAGAGCCGTCACTAACAAATTATGGTCACCTCGGTCTCCCAATTTAACGTACTGCGATTTTTTATCTCCGGAGGCTATTAAAGGAAACAATATACAAGGCAAATTCTTACACATTAGATGAACTGAAAAATAACATTCGTGAAGAAAGTTGTTCTTTTCTCAGAGGGTAATGATTAATTCCATAAGCCAATACAAAGAAATGTATGGAAAATGAAGGCAGACAGTTCCAGCGTCTTCTTGCTTGATACTGGTGAGTAAATGTACCTTTTAAGTGTTATTAGTAACTTATGTAACAATCATGGCTGCGGACTTTCCGACTCCCGTTCACCGCGGTACCAGCTTGAACCGATCGACCACCGTCAAGGTGGAGTTGTATCTTAAAGGAAAAATCACCCATTATATATACACGTAAAAACTATCCCGCACGCATGGTGTTTTGAATCTCATCGGCGGCAATAGGCGCGACACACCCAGTCGCCGAGAATCAAACAACGCACTTGCGGGGTAGTTTTTACGTGGAAGCATATAATATACATATGTTTACTGTTATTCATTATCGCATTGACTGCGTTGGTTTTATCGCGACATCTGTAGATTGTGAACATGAATGCTGTAGGTGCAGTTGAAGGTTTGCAGTCTGTAGGGATGAATGAAATTAAGTTGGCGCAATAGCTCAAAGTCCTTGGCGCCTTAAATCTAGCTGGCATTCACCCTCTCACGGTGAGGAAAAAATTCGAAAAAAAAAAAAAAAAAAAAACCTTAACCAGATACCTTCACTTGACAGGGAACCGAATCCAGGATTCCATATTACTATCGCATACGCTACCACTAGACCAAGGCAGTGCTTTGCTAGAATTTATCCCGGAGAAGAATCAAGAAACGATTGTAGATCATTGATATTGCTTTCCTCTTTATACATCATTTATGAAATAATTTGATTTCCCATGCTGTTATAGTTTATTAAATTAACTACAGCTATTCTTAGCCAAAGTAGCCTATCATAAAAAAAAATAAATAAAAAAAGTTCTCGGAACTAGCTATTAAACAGATCCGTAGAAAAACATGAGTATCATCTGAGTATTGCGCAAATTGCTTCGGTAAACGCGAATAGAGTGCATTATATGTTCTAAAATAACGCATTTGTTCAGTGAGAACAGTTTAAAAGTCTAGATCGGCAAACCTATTTTCATAATCGCTAAAATTCCCCATGTGGCGGCGCGGCACCATTCTCTTCTTCCAGTCGATAGAGTCGGGCAGTTGTGTTGTGCATTCGACAGTAAGATTTCATTAAGTAGTGCAACAGTGTTTGTGGAGTCAGCAACATCAAAATTGCACAATTAATAAATAAATGAATGGAGGAATATGCTCTTCACAGATGAATCCGGCATCATTTTATTGAATGATTCTCGTCTGGAAGGAACATGGCAGCCGGTATAATTCCAGCAACTTCGTGGAAAGAGATAGTGGCGTATTGGTTTGGGGAAGCATATCAAATGGGCATAGGGAGCTAAACATCTTCGAGGTATTGGATTTTTTATTGATTTATTTAAGGACGCTCTTTAACATCTCAGGTCATCAGCGTCCCATTCAACTCAGGGCGTGAAACGGCCGACTAATTTTGCTCAGAGGCCTCTCTTTCAGGCTTGAGGGAGGTGTTGGAAGAATGCTGTCAACGGAGATGGGATGCTGTAACCATATGTTTGATTTTTCAGGGTGCAATTGGTCAGGCTCCCTTTTCATGGATGATAACGCAGTCCTCACCGAGCTCAACTGGTGGGTGAATTCCTCGAAGGCGGTGCGCATGGACTGGATAGCCAGGTCTCCGGATATGAATCGTATAGAGAATGTCTGGGATGCATTAGGGAGAAGAGTTGCAGCCCTTCAGGCTCCAACAAGGACAATTCCAGACCTCCGCACTGCTCTTCCTGAGGAATGAGATCTAGTATTATCTTGAACCATCTAATACAGAGGATGGCACGTCGTTGCGAAGCATGTGTAGCAGTTAGGGATAGCCTCATACTGTTACTATTTTGTTGCTGTGGAAGAGATATTTTTGAATTTGTTGCAAAATGACTTGTGTTTCGCTTTTACTTTTTACAATTCTGATAACCTGTTAAGGAAACATGTCCTTGTATTTTGATTATGCTCAACCTTTGGACACTAAGGTATATATTTGAATGATCGTCAACAAAGCAGCTTTGTTTACGTTGGGGTTATATAGAATTCGTTCGCCAAAGTGTCTGCAATTGTGCAAAAGTATTTGTAGTGCCCGTAAAGTGCAATTAAAATACCTAAAAATGCATCTAAGGGAGAAAAACGGTAAAGAAAATTACCAAAAAAGTTTCACTTTCAAAAAGTCGGAGCCTAAGGTATTTATAATGCTAGGAACGTTTCCTTCTTTAACCTTCGGACACTTCCACTGTTCAAAGTGCACGATACTCGGCGATAACGTTAAATATAGAAAAGCAAAACTATGACAATCATCTCCACACCCCATGGGCAGACGTTAGGAATGTACGTGTCGTGACTCTCGCAGCAGCATTTTAAACACAGGATGTGCCTCTACTTCACCTGCATTCTAATGCCTCGGGGATGCCAAAGGAAATTCCGGACCAAACACGTGGGGCTAATGCGATTTATGCAAGCAATTTCTCACCTCGTCCTAAGTGGATGCGTATTAGTAGCGATTACCTACTTCATGAAGATAAACTTCTTCAGGGTTACGGAAGGTTAAGTGGTCAAAGTATCTCTCTTGTTGCTAGCTTCCGCTAAGATCCTCAGATGTTTTCTTACGCCTATCCCTTCCGATTAGGGAGCGGGAGAGTTAAGTGGATGAAGAGAGTAGAAGGGTGAATTAGGGATTTTCTGAACATCAGCTCTTCTTGAGATCAAGTAGGCTGTTTGGGAGATTACGGGGCAGGGAAGAGGTCGTTGCATCGATCTTTGGAATGAATTCGCACGAATGAAAAGTTTGAGTGCCTGTGTGTGGCCCAGAAATGTGAAACGCACCCAAACTCTATTCGTTAAAGATATCACAGCATAAATGCAGGTAGTACTCGCTTCATGAACTCTGCAGACAAAAAGTGATCCACTTCCAGGGTCCAACTTTGGTAGCACTCGGAAGGTTGAATTCGAAGTAACGCAAATTTGTTTTCATTCACATGTTTGCCGTGAATGTCGGACAGGTCATATATTTCTCACCCAGTTCCGGTTAATAATATATTGTAATTATAATATTGGAAATGCCTAAAGATGCACTGCCTCTATCTACGACTTGCTGGATCAGGTATTGTGTAACACATAGACGAAAAAGTAACATCTATCAAGCTTTGGAATGAAACTATAGCAGAAATATTTGACATTTTCTTAAAAAAAGAGAAAAAAAAAGAAAAAAAAACTTAAAATAAGTAAAGAGATCAGATATCGAACATATGGCCAATAAAGTATGGTTTTAACTTAAATGTCATAAGTTACCTTATTAGAACACCCAAGATCGAGCGTGTTAATCATAACTTGCTACCGATTCTTGTAATTCACTCAGTCCGTTTGTAAAAAATAGAGGAATTTACATCTACGTCGCCTAGAATGCAATGAGCTGGCGAATTTTTATGTTATTCATCAATGAAGCGATTGAAATATTTTCATCCTGATAAAAGTAAAGTAATACTACTACAAATTCTGATAAAGGCCATACTTTCACTATTGTAAAGTTATTTGGACTAGCTTTAGTGCAAAAACTGAGCAACAGAAAATGTAAACGGAACGCACATTACATGCAATTTTTGTAAACATGGTCATTTGGGGGTGGACGTTGATAACCTATAAACAGCTGCAAAATGAGCAATAAAGTCCACTTGTATTTACTAAAACATTCAAACGTTTTAGAGGCCTTAAAAGTTAAAAATATTAAATGAGGGAGACTATATATGGAAAGATAGCACACACAAAAGAGCTGATAGTTTTCCAAATAAATTACAATGCCTCTCTTGTTTCTTCTTCTAAAGTACTGAAAAATTAACTTTGGAGAAACATAAATTCAGAATCAATAAACAATAATTAATTTTAAAAATTATATTTTATTAAGCGATAAATTGAAACTGGCTGATTCATAACAAAATTTCTTATCTTAACATCTGTATTCGTATAACTGACCCAAATATTTTTGCGCAACTTTGACTCTTTTGGAATACTATGGCTAATGCGGCGCAAGAGATATCACTGTAATTTCTTATTGATTAGTTTTTTTAAAGAAATGTGCACTCTAATCATTACGTCATACAGTTCCTTATAAAATGCAGAATATTTACTGAATGATGAACTAGAACTGTGTTCCGAAAGAAGCTGTGAACACTTTTATATCATTAGTAACGAGTTAAGTTCGTTCAAGTGCTTAAACGTTACACACTTCCGCCATTAACTAGTCGTGTAAACAAAATACTTCAATTCGGTTATAATTTCGGCGTTTTCAGTGCACACAACAACAGAGAGACTGGGTTAAATTTTCAAATTCTTTTCTTTCCCACTGTCTTTCTCCTTCAACCTCCCTGTTTCTCGCCAATTTTCTTGTTTTGACACGTTCAGAGGTTTTATAACCTTGCGAGCCGAGAGTCGAACAATAATAGCAGGGTGCAGCGAACTGCAGGCAAATTTATTCTTGCCAACCTTCTTTGTCAGCTTATCGGATAACTCTGACTACAAAGGGAGGGTTAATTTCCTCAGCATAGAAAAATATCAAATAGTGGAAAAGCGGCAATTATGTTATATTGCTGAAAATCAAAATAAGCCATTTTATATACTATAAAATCTATAAGAATTGGAGAAAATGACCTTTGATACACTAAAAATGGGGGGGATTAAATACCTATCGGAAAAAATAGCAAAAAATGCAACATAAGTTATTTTGTTTTATTATACCATAAAATAAAGAGAAACTAATATTTCATCAACACTCCCTAATGATCATATATCCTCGTCTTTCCAAATTCTGCCTTAGTTGTGAAAACGATCGTCGAGTTTGACACTATCTTTGTCTTCTTTTCCAAATCCTACGCATTCAAATTTTATCTGCACATCATCAAGCCATCAGGTTCCACCATGATGATCTGCTCCTTGTACTCACCATAGACATTTTCGTATTCTTTATTGTATACCCTTTCCGTTGTTAGAAAAGAAGTCGCATGTTCTAAACATTACCAGGAATAGGGACGTGTTCCTTATTTTTTATTTCTTTATTTTGATTTTGTTTATTTAACTCTTTAACATCTCAGATCATCAGTGTCCCATTCAATTCAGGGCGTGAAACGATCGATAAATTTTACTCAGAGGCATCTTCCTTCAGGCTTAAGATTCTTTATCGTGCCGCAAATGTACGACACGGAAGGAAGTCATACTTAGAATTTTTATGCCCAAAAATCCATCGACACTGGTCGAGATTGAATCCGCGATCTTGGGTTTAGGAGACAAGTATGGTTACCACTACACCACCAGGACCGACAAACGTGTTCCGGAAGAAGTTAGGGGTTGTCATTGTTTAAAACTAAACTTCTACAATTCTTGCTTAATAAGCCCAATCTCAATTTAAATCATAATTAAAAATCGAGAGAAAGTACCATCTGCTATTTTATTGTATTGCATTTTCTTTTGTCTCTTCTTGATTCCTATGATGCTTACTTTGTGTTTTATTTATTTAAATTACCATTAATCATTTGTATCCTGTAGACAGGCATAAACTGAAGTTTTACTTACGCTTAAACTGCTAAAAGTGTAAATAGAGCACGGGAGTACCTCATAGCAATGCTAGACGAAAACATCACAACGTTCCTTTAACAACTACCTGGTCCATGTTTGTCAGAGATAAATATGCGAAGAGTCAAGAGATTTTAGCATTACTGTTTACTCGTTTCTTCAATGAGTTGGGTGTATGTACCACTCGACTTATTGATGTTCGCATTCAGGTAGCAAAGCACACAGAACAAAAAGTACAGCATTAGAGAAGCCATTGATTTCACAGAGATTCGCATCAGGGAAAGTGCAGTGTTGTTGTTATCGGCTACGTCATAATCATTCCGCACTGCCCGTTTAATTACGAACTCTCGATCTACCTACTCTTGTAGTTTTGTTTTGTCCTTTCTGGGACACCGTTTACTATAGCTCTTTATTCTTATTCTAGATCTGATATTGCAAGTGCTGGGTTCTGCTCTGCTCAATATTAGATCGATACAATGAGTGGAGGTTGCTAATTTCCTATAGACACTCATACGAGTAAAAGCAGCAAAACACATTTTTAGTTACAAATCATGCTTGTAATCTCATGCAATTCATTTTAAGTGTCAAGATCTCTACACCAGAAACACTACTGAGATTTTTATCACGAGAACTATAAAAGTCATCATATATATCAAAATATGCATTGATAATTGGTTTTTTTTAAACACGTGACTACAATGAAATCGCTAAATACGATGTATTTTTGTGCAAAGTTGTCTATTTTGAGTATGTATAGAGTGAGCCATAAGTCCCGTTATACCCCTATTGCTATCACTCTTTACTGTTGTTTGTTTTCAATGCGGACTGTGATATCTGTCTGAACCATGGCCGATCAATCAACGTATACCGTGGAGGAACGGACTGTAATGAACACATGGAGTCATGAGCGACTGCATACAGGAAAATCAATGAGGGACATTGAGAATGATTGCGCTGCAAGGTTTAATAGTCCTGCTCCATCAAATCAATTTTATAATGACGACAGATAAAGCTTTTTGAAACAGATTCCATCAAAGATGAACCCCGCTCAGGACGACATAAAGAGACAGTTGTGTAGATGCTGTTACATCCGTCGAGCATTCACCCAAAATGTGCTATCGGGTCTCAACATGACGACAGATTTAGGTTGTGAATTAATTAAATAATGACGATAGGCTGAAACGACACTAAGCGAGTGGACGCTTTCATACAATCCCTGGGCGTGAAAAAGTGTTACTTTCATTTACGCAGTGCAAAAACAAGAAACATTTAATTGTGGAGAAAGGACAACTCCTACTTCTTTGAAGAACTAAAAAGGATGTAATGATGTGGGCTGCAATGTCTGCCTCATCCCTATTTGGACCATATTTCTGAAACTGAAAGAGAGAGTACTTATCAGATAAGTCTAGTTCCAGCAAGATGGAACTCCGGCCCATTCTGCAAGTGCTGTAGTGAAGTGTTTCGGAATAAATGGATTGGACTAGGTCCTGCATAGTTGCCAGCAACTCTGGATATATGTGATAATGCATTTACTTCCATCATTCCAGTAATGCTGAGAAGAATTTCACATGGTATTTTAAGACGAATAATCCTCTGCTATGAAAATAATGACATACACTCTTGTCTATCCCTAATCTGATCACACGTATTCCAACTATATGGGTTTAGAAATATTACACAATGCATTATGTGCAAACTAGAAGGGAGTAATGGGTCTTTTGATCTATCCTATACATTCAATATGGAGCTGCAGGTATCGAAATGGATCAATGTCACAGCTACGTTGCGATATGTGACGTTGTTCATAGCCAGTCAATTTTAAAACAATGGCATTGGCTGAGCTGCAGTCATAAGCAATGAGCTAACTACAAACCAAATACTTTCACTGAATGTACAGGTCTTCGTGGAATGAATGAATGAATGCCCGTTTTTTGCTACAGAGGCACCACACACGATGGACACTGATGATACATAAGATGAAGTGATATATTGGGAAAGGATTTATTTTTAAGGGAGGAATTGCTCCAGGCCTAAGTTTAGGGTACCTCCCCGGCATTTGCCATTTATGAGGACTGAGGAAAACCTGGAAAAAACCTCAGACAGGGAGGACAGTCCTGGCGGGATTCGAACCCCAGACCACCCGCTCACGAGTCCGCGCCTTAACGACCTCGGCCACCCGTGGCGGTGGTCCTCGTGGAAGCGGTAAAGTAGATTCCATAACTTAAGTAGGGTAAATGAATCTTACAAATCATTAAATACCGTACTCAAACTTCAATTATTAATATTGTAGCATGTATTTGATATAATACATTGTTTATTTAAGGTAATATGAGCATTTAAATTTTATCCGAACAAAAGAATTAAATATTTCATTTTCTATGCAGCTTTATTTTACATGCTTCAAAATATCTAACATGTTTACATCCATTTAAATCTTAAGATATGGTACAGCTTCTGCTTTAGACAGAGAAGCATTATTGGTGGATATATGCAGAATTTCCTTACATAGGAATTCCTTTTTTTTATTTCTTTCACTGCACTGAAATCTTCCAACAAATTCATGTTGCACATTAACATCACAATAATGGACAATTATTATATTATCAGTGCATGCTGACGAATAAGCAAATAAACAAATTATAATGCTTGTTAAACACAATAAGAATATGAAGTATACCGACACGGGTGGCCGAAGTCGTTAGGCACGGACTCGTGAGTGAGAGGTCTAGGGTTCGATTCCCGTCACCACCATCCTTCCGGACTGAGGTTTTTCCCACGTTCTCCTCAGTCCTCATAAATGCCAAAAGCCGATAACCCTAAACTTGCCCTGGAACGCTTTCTTCCTTAAAAAACTATTTCTCAAATTATTTTCTCATGTATCATCTAATACAGGTGTTAAATAGTATGAAAAGGCACGAAGTCCTTCATTGTACGAATTTCCCATGCAAGACACAAAGATATACATGCATGAACTATTACTAATCCGAAAACTTCTGGTAAACAAAGCAGCAAAAGTCTTAAAGTTCTAGGGCATGCTGTTTATGAACTCCCTTTGCTTGGATGTGTTAAGTTTATAAGTACAAACCTCTACGAATTAATAAGACAAAGTTTCACTCTAACCTCCAGCACTGGAGCATGCCCCCTAAGTCAAGTAGAATTAATGATGGAAAGAAAACGGTGTAATGATACAGAGGGCAGATCAAGCCGTGACTTGTGAGATCGGGGTAATGATCTTTATGATTTATGGACTGTTACATTGGGTAAGGCCGCTACTAATAGCATGCAATGTCATGTACCAGACACTTCAAGTACTTCTCGGTCGGTGCCCAGAGGCGACGTTCAGCATTTCAAAATTCCTTGTGCGAGTTCTCTATACGTCCTTCTTAAGGACGCAGCTATCTTGTTCACACAACAAATATAAGAAATATTATAAGTTTTTTTTTTTTCTATTATACAAGCGCTTGCTTTTAGGCTTAAAATGTTACACATATGCATCATCAATTTGTTTGGGCCTCCCTTTATGCATCAAACTTACAACGGTAGCTGGTTACTGAGCGAAAGCCATTATCAGTCAGATCACGGAACTATCGACTATTACAAAACAGAAGAGAAGTAAACAAAGAACACACGGGATAATGAATAATCTGTCAGAGCTAATAAATAATATGTTTTTGTCCAAAGATCGTTCCGGAAGAAATTACTCCTATATATTTTCATAAAAACTGCTACAGATAAGCAGAGCACAACTATCAGTTAAATAGAACAACATTTCAGGTGCATACACACACACACACATACAGGAACCGGAAATGAGAACAATGAAACTAGTACTACGTAAGTAAGCTAACAAAATCTCGTCAAATTAAATTTTAACGCAAGAAAGTGTGCTTGTAAAAATTTATGATTAGTCTCTATCGAACAGCCCTCTTACTGTCAATAGCTACACTATCAGTAAATAGCATCTGCTTTCTTATTTTGAAAAAATTTCATGCAAAAAAAAAATGAGAAGACTATTTTTTTCAAATTCTATTTTGTTTTTACATTGACAGGATAAAGAAAAACTTTAAATTAAACCAATAAGTGTACCATATGTATTATAAAAACAAATTTAATGACCTTATATAATTTCACATTTTATTTTTACTTGACCAACTATGTAGTGCATTTTGTTGTTAGTTCTACTGATACAGATTCTGTCATTCATAAACACTAATAAAGCTTTGAAACCTCTCTTTCAATGTCACGAACTGCAGAAGCATAACATGTTTGTATGAAAGTAAGATTCTATTTTAATTTATAATAGAAAAAATACATAAACAATACACTTGCGAAATACATATTTCTGTAAGTTTTCGTGTAGTAATTTATTTTTAATTTATAATTTCAGCTATTTTAAAGTTTCTTCATTGAATTTCATGTTGCATAAATTAAAGTGTATCATTAGTCTTTTTACCAATCGCTTTGGGTTACTTCCTACAATACTATTGTAATAGGTCATATTGGGAATACGTCTAAGATATTATCTATTGGCTTGTGCAGCAATGTATTTTTTCCAGCTGAAATTCTTAACTTTGAAGTTGGACACTAGGTGCTGGTCTATTCTGTGGACCGGGCATTCGTAAATTGGTCGTTTGTCTGGAAAGGAACTCTACCGGTATGTAATCAAGTGCAATAGGAGACGGCGTTCTTCGCATGAAGTTATTTCGGTATGGTTCCCGCCCTTACCAATCCTGATCGTGCCCTGCTTCAAGAGTCTGCCTTGGGTCTCTCAACCCAAGTGCTGGCCTGCTCTTGCTTCACATTATTTAATTTTTAATGCTAGTGTACAAAAACACGTTACTAAAGACGCATTTGATGACCACAGAATTTCTTCTTGACAGAAACCTTTGCTGATATTTTAAGTGTTTTGCACAAATACAAGTTATAAATATATGGCTATTGCCATTTTCTGGAAGTTGTTCTCGACCTCTTCTTAGCCGATTTTCGAGTCCCATATTTCATGCACAGAGTGTTCCACTCACTCTCGGCCACGCACAATCCCTTATAACTCTCAAAGGAATGAACACAACACCATGACATTTGACAAGGACATTTCGTTGCATAATAGAGGCGTGATAATTATGCTAAAAGTATTTGCCATTAGGCATCACAGGCGCCGGACACTGATCACACATGAGATGAAATGATAAACTGGCATTTTTTAATTTTTTTTTTATTTATTTTTTTAATGAAGGAAGCGTTCCAGCCTTGTTTACTGTACCTCCCCGGCATTTAACATTTATAAAGAATGAGGAAAACCTGGCAAAAATCTCAGAAGAAGGTTCTGATGCGACTTTGCAGTAGTACACTCAATTTTGACACCACCAAGAGTTGTCTCACTAGCGGGTCATTCTGGGAATTCACGTGCCTACTTAGGTGGATCAGCACCTCTTCTCGTATTCCCGAATGTGCAGAGCAAAACTGTTGGAATCGCTGACAGTAATTGAGTTCCTTCTGTTTGTTCAGTTCTTGCATACCAGTAGCGTGATGTACATGTAGCTTTTCTTGTTTAATTATTTATATATTTAATTGTGTTTACGCCCGTTTTTACTATTGAGGCACCACAGACGGTGAACACTAATGATACATGAGATGAAATGATATATTGGGAAAGGATATTTTTTTCTAATTAAGGAAACGTTCTAGGCCTAAATTTAGGATACTTCCCCGTCATTTGCCATTTATGATGTACGAGGAAAACCTGAAAAAAAAAAAACTCAATCAGGGAGGACGGTTCTAGCGGGATTCGAAACCCAGACCTTCCGTTCACGAGTCCGCTCCTTAACGACCTCAGCCACCCGTGGCGGTGGAAGAGTGCGTTGATTTCCCTTTCCTTTCATTTGTTATATTTCCTCAAGCTTTTCATCATCTGTGATATCGAGCTTGAAGTGGGTACCATGCAGGAAACTTTTCTTTGCAAGGCACAAAATACCGAAATAAAAAACAAAACAAATACGTAATAAGAACAACAATAATGATGCCAGAGGAACAAGGGAAGTTGGACAATTACCGGGGCAGCAAGCCCACAAGGGAAACGTGAAACGCCTAAGGGACTAATTAAACCCAATGAATTGATGGGGTCCGTCATGCCCAACCTCGAGTGGCTCACCACTGGCAAGGAGGTCTCATACCTTTACTAGGGACCTTCCACTTAGTTCTTACATTCTGGTTCAAACATGTATCCCTTGAAAATTCGTTCTTTTATCTCCAATGCTATTTGGAAAATGTGACGGATTTTTTTCTTCAGTCAAGAACTATCCTTAGTGTCACTGTCTTTACAAATGTACTGATTTATTTACTCTAACAATGCGTAACGTTAGGAAGGGTAAAAGTGAGCACTTTCAACAACCTCGCTGCACATAATATATCAGAAAATATCATGGTTGCTATGATTGGATTTAGGCATTAATGCTGTACGTTTAATTACGGATGATATCGATCGTCACGATTTTTAATATGGGACATCGACAAATATAAACTATTAAACCAACAATATTTCCTTCATGGTTTGGCGTTTGAGACTTCTAATTATGGAAGTTCTGAGTTCGATTCACGCTCGGACCTAGCTAAATGTCACATAGTTTTAAGGCGCCAACGACTCCGAGCTCATTTGCGCAAACCTTAATTCATTCATCGCTACAAACTACAGCACTACACTTGTTTTAGTCGCATGCACAATCTACAGATATAGCGATAAGACCAAAGCAACAATAAATAAAAAGTGTTAAAAATATTGTTGAGATTTTTTAAAAAATTACAATTTTTAGACCGAATTATTTCATTTTTATAATTAAAGCTAGTATTATAGATTGCGATTATTTTGGATTTTGTAAAATACTAGCGTTCATAGAATTATTTACAATTTACAACGTACGCGTAACTTTTCACTGAAACAGAACAAGGTTAAAAATTAGTTAGTAGGCATGTGCACTTTAAGGGAAAGAAGAAGAAAAAGCTTTCCGAAATCAACTTCGCGTAACATCGATAACACTCGGTAAAGCTGAATTCAAAGTAGGGCGAAAGAGAGAGAGAGAGAGAGAGAGAGAGAGACAACAGTAATGTGTAGTATGATGTTCTATAAACAGAAATGAAGTCAAGCTTATCGTATGATGTTATGTAAACAGATGTGACTCATATTACCTTATGTTAGCGTTACTACAACAAGATGGAATCAAGATTATCGTTTGAACAGCGGAAAGCAATTTTGAAGTGGCATTGGAAACAGAGAGTGTTGTTGAAGTTTAAAGGAAATGGAGACGTGTGTAGAGAACAGAACCGCCAACGCGAGTAACAATTCCGTCATACACTCTATGGAAATGAGGATTTTTTTCTTCCAACAGAATGGTGCACCACCACATTGGCACCACGAGATGTACGTGCGTACCTTGATGACAATCTTCCAAGGCACTGGATAGGACGAAGAGGTCTGATTGAGTTTCCACCATGTTCTCCGGATCTAACTCCGTTGGACTTCTACCTATGGGGAACTCTTAAGGATGTTGTATACCGTAGAAAACCAGCTACACTGACAGCACTTCGGGAAGAAATTGAAACGGCATGTGCTGCAATCGCTGGGGACACTTTTGCAAACGTTGCTCAATCAGTAGTTCAACGTACTCTGAAGTGTATCGACGCCGATGATGGGCATTTGGAGTAACTGCTGTAAATGTAAATGTCTAAGATGATTAGTGTTCATCATTTTCTGTTTGTGTGAATTTAGTTTCGTTATGTTCACACAGTTTTTTTTTTCTTTTGTTGGAGTGTGCATATATATTTTTGACACACACACACATACAACGGTTAGTACCAGCTGTGTAAACGGTATACATAGAACAAGAACAAGTACTATGTATTAACAATATAATTTAAAGATTAACATCGCAGCATCGCCATGCCCTTGATTCTTAGACCCAAGAGCCTGTTTATCCCTCATTTAGATGGAATGTAGACAATGTTAGGATACCCAAAATGTTTATTAAAACGAACGAGGAAAGGGGAATAGAAAAAAAGTTGAATTGATAGATAAGTAGCACTATCTTTTATATGAAATTCAATGTCTTAATCAGATTTAACAATCTGTAGTGTACTTCTTAATGGCACCTTTGATTACAACGACGAACCTTGAACAAAATGTGACCCACATTTTTACTAGTTGCCTGGCAATATCTGTGAAGACAGCTATTGCATTGGCACTCCCTGTTTCTCTATAACATGCTTGTTTTAATTATCGTACTAAGCGTAAAATTCTTTTTGACGTTTTACAGCTGACCCAGATTTCTTAACAGCAGCACTCGCTGAATCTTCAGAAAGCGGTTCTCTCTGGAAAAGGCAATATTTTGCTTTTATGGCGTTACAACGCCCCGAGGTAACCGTAAGGCTTTTTATAGAAATTGTTAATGCTGCTTGATCAAGCAGCGATTAAAAGAAATATTTTTATTGTGCCATAAAGAGTTTCTCTTTAGGATTTTATTTTGAAGGAATTCATTTCTTCATCAGCCTGAAGAAATTTCCCATCCTTCTAAATCATCTTCTTGCCTGTGCAAGAACTGAATTGTGCAGATGACAGACGTTCTTATTTCGTTTTACGACTTTTTTTTCAATTCTTTTACATGTTTTGTATTTGTAATTTTTTAATTACTGCTAGTTTTTTGTACAATAGGTTTAGATTTTTAAGTTACTTATTTTTTAACTTGGGATGCTCTAGTAAATGTATGGAAATGATATGATCAACGAGAAGAAACGCTTTAATATGTATGAATTAAATGTAGCAACAAAATATATGAACATTCAGAAAATCAAATGAAAATATGTTTTAATGCTTTTAAAATACAGAAGGTTACAGAACCCGTGTTCTGCTCTATACTTTAGTCTTTCAAGAAAATGCATACATTAACGAATTTATGTGTACATTTGTGAAAAAATCTACATGATGTTATTCTTTACGTTTATGAATTGTTAGTTCCTGCTGTTCGACATGGAATGACATTAATGATGGCGCAATTTCAGCTCGATGAAAAGGGGGCAAATAACATTCATGTGCATAATTTTTCTGACATATGCTGTACTTAAAATATATTTTTACCTAAGGCATAGTGAACTGTAAAGTCGTGCTATTAAAGGACAGCAGAATCAATTGGAAGTTATCACATGCGGTTTTATATGTGAAGGCTTTATAGTAAACACGTTTGATGACTATTTATAGTTTCATTAATGACCAGTCATAAGTAATAGAGATATATTACAACCTTCAGATTAGTATATGCTGACAAAGACATAGAACTCTTTAAGGACAAGGAATTAAAATGGAGATATTCAATAATAGTCACCTAAATACGCCGTTAGCTTTAAGCGCAATTTATTTATTTACTTTCGCGTAATTTAAAGCATCATGCTGCATGTGGAATACCGCACGGGTGGCCTCGTTAAGGCGCGAACTTGTGAGCGGGGAATTCTAGGGTTCGAATCCCACCAGGACTGTCCTCCTTGACTGAGGATTTTTCCAGGTTTTCCTCAGTCCTCATAAATGGCGAATGCCGAGGAGGTACCCTAAACTTAGGCCTGGAATGTTTCATTCTTAAAAAAAAAAACCTTTCCAATATATCATTTCATCTCATGTATCATCAGTGTCCACCGCCTGTGGTGCCTCAGCAGTAAAAACGGGCGTTAAACACTAAACAATAAATAAATAAATAAATAAATAAATAAATAAATAAGCGGAAGTGCAATAATGCCTTCCCTTCTATTTTTCACCCCAAAATGCTTCCTTAGAAGATCTTCAACACATTTCAAAAAATTCAACAGTAAACAGAAGTTACTACTTACAAAATACATGTTCCGGAACACTGCATCTGCACTCACCTGAAACAAATACAACACCTGTATAAATTATTTGAAGACAAGACATTTGAAAGAATAAAAGACATGGGGTTAACCACGCTATTGCATTAGAACCCCCCCATTTTTATTTAGCACTGGCATAAATAGCTGTACTATTGCACTATCACACTATTGTATTGGCCAGGTATAAATATTTAATGTTAGTTCTGCTGTAACAGGTAGAAGGAACTGGAAGGCGTTATACCTCCCAGATATTCGAAAGCATGGTCCCTGGTAATAACTATAGTGGATGCTGCAGTGTCTTTTGGACCTTTGGAAGGCGCTGAAAGCACCTAATTGTACATCAATTTACTTATATGCATGTATTGAAGTTCTATTAAGTTTTATGTAATCAACAGATATTGTAGTTTCTGATTTACGCTTGAAAAAGAGTCAATGGTGAAGTCAAGTTGTATTGTTGCTATGAAGTTTTAGCAAAAGTAACTAAATAATTTATTAGTTTAAAAGACAAATCAGGCAAACAAGAAGCAAAAACCTAGAAAGAAAGGAAAAATTGCACAAGTTAGAATATAAAAAGCTGTAAACAAAGAAAGAAGAAAAATCAATAATCTCTGGTATAAATACATATGGTTGATGTTTAAATAAAGAAGTTTTTAATGCTTGTTCTATAAACTGAGAATTTACATGTTTTATTTGTGTGCTAAGCTACAACTGTGAACATAGTCTGAAAGAATGCTCTTCTCCCGTGTCTAACATTACCAAATTTGCATGGTTTGTGGCTGTGTTTTACGCAGCATTCATGCCGCAACACTGCATGAAGTTGGAAGATTGAAAGAAAGCAGAGAATGGGAGATTACACGGTTTAGCAGTCTACGAAAAAGGAAAAATACCCGCTAACTACGTGACGGCTTTTGATGTTCGTGTTCGTTAACACACGTTCCTCTTGACCAAAGAGGAGAAAAAACTATTAAAGCGCCAGTCTATCTCATAATTTGTTTGCTTAATTAAAGCCGTATGGTGCGGAATGGCGGTTTTCTGAACATTCGTGCGTATATGAACAGTAAGGAATTCAATAAAACACAAGACAGTCTGGGGAAAGCTTCAACACCTGCAACGTAAATCTAAGAGTCTTTCGCTAACTTGATAAAAAACAATGATGGGAAATTTTAAAGCTATTCATAGATTGTAAGCTTGAAAACTCTAACTTTATTAAAAACTATTTTATATAAAAGAATCCGCACTATGTTCTCAATAGTTTCGCGTTTATTTAGCCATAAGAACACATTTTATGAACTTATATTTTCTTTAACCGAAGATTACAGGAAGAGTAGGGGATTAAACTGAACTGTTCATATAATCACATAAATCACACTATTGATACCAACAAAAACTTTAAAAAGCGTTAATGGTAAATATATTACACTGATTCCATATTAATGTTTTTTATTTGTTCAGCGGATAAAATTTGTTGCATTAAGGACTCGCTTCGCGATAGATCTTAGTAGTTTATAATAAATGCAGAATTGTATGTAATAACATATTTTTTCTTGGCATGTATCTGTCTGAAAACTTAAAATCCTTACGAATCAGGACTATTACATTTAATTTTAATGCTACACATTTTTACACATTTCATACAATATTACAAAATTTAAGAAAATTAATTATTTTTACATAAAGCTATCATTTGCAATTGTCGTTTAATAAAACGCACTGATATATAGAAAAATATAACTTTAAGTTATATAATTTAAAAATGAAAGTGTGTTTCAGCTTTCACAAGAAAAAAACTAACTGATTGACAGGTCTCACTATATAATCAGCCCCTGAAGGCAGCTTAACTTTTATCGCTGTCATTTGTTAGCTGATATTTGCAATAAAGTAGAAATGAGAGTGTGTCTAGGGTATTTCCTAGAGCTAGAGTAGGCATGTTTTGTTATACTTCACAATAACTGTATCTTTTATTTCAATATTCCCTCAAATACTTCATCGTTAAGCTGCACCGATAAATAGGGTGTTCTTATTTGGCATTAATTCAGTTTAGTTATCTCAATAGAACATTGAACAGTTGCAAATTATTACTTAGGTTCCTGGATGCTTTTCCCACATGGTATCTCAAGTGTGTGATAAAAGTTGAAGATCTACAATGAAATCTTGATTGGAATAGCCCACAACAAGGGTTCTTCACGACAAAAATTAAACAATTGTGTTTAGTTAAAACGCACATTCTTCTCGAAACGAGTTTCATAAAGACGTGTGACATCACAATTATAGCAATATACCATGGAAATGCTGAGATCGTCAAGTTCCTGAAGAATCCACACTTTGCATCTTTAAGAGTGCTACGAACCAGTTGTGAAGTCCATTAGAATAGGGCTCCCCTATCTGAATTGCTGTGGTTGAATACACCGATGTTTTGGGTAGATCATAGTAAAACTTGGCATGGTATGGGTTCGGATTGTGCGCGTCATTTCCGGCAGAGTTATAGGACGCGCAGATGAAGCAACAGCTGTCGGGTTCTTTAACGAGGGGCTAAACATGCTATGGCCTGGGAGTATATAAGAAGAAAAAGGTTAGCAGCCTACCTTTTGAAGACTTCAGCTGTATTTAAAATATTCTATTCCCACTTCATCCATTTCACCTGTTTGCTCCATGATATCCAATGATTTGCGGAAGAGCTACGTAATCACTTCCCGCAAATCAGTGAACTTGTTTCTTCAACGAATGAGATGTATATGAAAACTGATTGCATAGGAAGTTTATGTGACACATTTAAATAAGTAATCTGCGTTAAATCAATTTTATTATTTTCTTCTACTTTAAATAAAACATTTAAAAATATTATAATATTAAAAATATTATAAAAATATTATATTGTACAATCTTGATATAATGTACATTACATATATTGAAGATTTTGTTACATATTATGTACAGAATATTAAATAAAACTCCCTACTATATTTATGAGAGACATTTGTTGGAAGCATGTAAGGAAAAATTAATAGCTCAAGTAATAACGAAAGTCTGAATAATAATTAAAAAAGAACACGGCCGTTGCAATTTTAAACGTTCAGATACAATTGCGTTCATATCAAACTTAGACGAGACGGGGGACTGCATACACGAGTAGGAGCGAGCGAGGTTTATCGAACTACTACGTTGGTTTTGAATCTCGCGCCACTCTTAGCTTTTTGATAGTGATAGAAACAACAAGTGTCTAGTCCTACAGTAAAGTCTGCTAAGATACTAAATGACAAATACTAGGCCTAATTATTCTATTCCACTAGGAATGTTTATGATTCGTACAGATTATTTGAAGAGAAATTTCTAGGTGATCAAATCGTAATGCGATTGAGATAAACTAGAGCATAACGTCCGTCAAGAGATAAATTTTATTTCTCAGAGAGTATTAAGGATAAGTAGCTTTGTTTCAAAATGCTTGGCATGTGTGCAAAATGAAAAAAAGACAGTTCTACATCTGTTTGCATAACATAAATAAATGTATAATTTAAGTACATTAGCATTTATTAGACTATCACTCTAGTGTTTCCACAACAGACTCTTGTGTAGCTCCGCTCGCCCAGACTCTAGCACCTTGATCGATGGGTTATCGACCGATGCATTAAGGGACGCCGCATCGGTCATCAGATAATTGGATGATTCTATATTATATAGCATATATGATACAAATTTGCAGAATACGTATGCATGTATATACATAAAGAAAAAACGTAAATACTAAACCAAATTACTGACGTATTGGCATTTGAGGATACAAAGATCTTAAATAAATCGATTTATTTTCTGTAAACTGTTAAGTTTTAATACTATTTTTAAAATCCTATGATCCGAGAAAAAATAACTGCAGTACTCAGTCTATTCAGGTTGATTACGAAGGCAAACACTCTGCAGGCATAAACATTCACGAGTGGACCATTTGGTTTGCAGCCGACTATTTTGTTGCGCGTGCAAGGAATCACGACTAGGACGGCTAGGCAGCCAAGTCACGACCTCTACAGCCACTCGATCGCAATTCTAAGGCACTCTTATCAATTACCACTATTGCAGTTCTTAAAACTAACCTCAGTCTCGCTCTTGGGAAATCATATCCACAGGTCTGCACACACTCACATACACATAGTGGTAATTGCTTGAGGAATGGACTTTGAAAACTCTCTAGCATCTCATCAAAATTGCATTCTGGTTTAGGAAGAGTTATTAGAGCAAATATTATAAGAGCTTGAAATTCAGTACATCGCCTACAGAATTAATGACAATGGTTTTATTTGTGTTCCATTTCCGTGTGATTTTCGCAGCTACAATTTTAGTGAGTCATGCATCTTTAGTGTTTCCGACATTTTCTTCCCTTTCTTGATGAAAAGATAACAAGGAAACAGATTCTATTTATTATAACGAACTAGGCAAAGACGCTGAATAACGTAATATCAAATTCTATAAATAATATATGATTTGGTGAGGAAAAGTAGCTTTTTTACAGATTTTGTTCACTAACTTTTAATTAATTAATCAATTTATTTATGTCTTCCAAATTCTGTAGATCAAACTTTATGGGCTGGGTTATTGTGCGAACTTGTTGTTTAAGGTGGTTTGAGATTAAGTTTGGTAAATAGTTTCTTGTACCAAATTTTGGTTTAGTTATCGCACTGTTGTTATGTGTTGAAAGGAACCTTCAATAAATTAAGAAAGGTACCTCTTACTGCAGAAATTACCGCAGTTAAATCTCCACTCGAGTATCTGGGACTAAATCTCAAGTATCACCAGAGATCTCTGACAATATTGACAATTGTTTCAATTAGCAAGCTCTTCAGTATGGAAGCTTAAAAGCTTTTCACAGATAGGATGAAATGCACGAATCTCAGTTTGAGAAGCGTTCTTCATTCTTTAACAGCAAACAGTAAATCTTTGTTCTGAGGTTAGTTTGAATTATATATAGGGTGTTACTAAAGTCTGGTAACGTTTCTCTTAATTTATTATTCAAAAACTGAACATACAATTTTCGCATATATGTCACATTAAAGAGGAAATCAAATGCTTTTGTTTGGATTTTACCGCCAATGATTGTATTTCCCGCATTTGACGCAATTAGGCGTTTTGTAATGATGGGGACTTATGGCCAAGGGCGCGCTTTCTGTATGTTGAAATTCTACAAATTTAAGAGTGCTACAGATCTGCAAGAACGGTAAGGAAGCACCACGTAAGAAGTCTACGCCTGGCATGACAAATTTGTAAGTGCTGGTTGCTGGTGTCACAAGAAAACAAGTGACCGACCGACAGTGGGTGATTTTTTTTTTTTATTTGATTTCTTTACGGACGTTCTTTAACAGCTCAGGTCATCAGTGTCCCATTCAATTCAAGGCGTGAAACCGCCGACAAATTTTGCTCAGAGGTCTCTTCTTTCAGACTTGAGGTTCTTTTTCGTGCCGAAAATCTACGATTTCTAACACATAGCTTTACTTTCTTTCCGAAGGAAGCCATACTTAGAATTTTTACGCCCACCGATCCTGGCCGGGATGAAAACCGTAATCTTGGGTTTACGAGGCAAGTATGGTTACCACTACACCACCAGGACCGACATCATTAGTGACATAGTGACTTCCATACAAATAGCAAAGTCAACAGACATAACTGTCTAGTGTGGATGAATTCATCGAATAGAACATTTTTGCGCGTAAATTTTACGGACCGTTCATCTTCACCGAAAACACTGTAATTGGACACACGTACCTAAATATATACAGCAATGGTTGTGCCCACAAATCCAAGAAGATTCCTACAATTTCCTGTCTCAGCAAGACTGAGCCCCACCCCATTATTATAACGACGTTCATGATTTTTGGAACGAGCTATCTCAACGGTGAATCGGAGGAGCAAAGAAAACCGGCCTCTCAGATCCCCAAATATAACTCCCTGTGACTTCTTTCTAAGGGAATACATCAAAGATTGCGTGAATGTGCACCAATACCACAACATCTAGAAACGATCCAAAGAGTATGGCAAAGAGTTTGATTACGGTGTAGACATATGCTGAGTTACGCGTGGTTCCAATGAAAACAAAACCATTTCAGTTCCTCTTTAATGTGACATATACGAACGCTCTATTATTTGTGGTTTTTGTGTAATAAATTAAGAAATATGTAACCGGACTCTGAGGACACCCCTGTATATAAAAACATTTCAAGCCTGATATCTCATTAACAGAAATCTCCGTCACCCCTTTATCCGAAATGAATAAAAAAAAATCAACAAAACTGATCGTAAACAACTGCGTTGGAATCAAATTAGCTGCAGACTCTCCTTCCGCTATTTTCTTCTCGCCTCAAGCGGCATGCGAACTTCATTCAAGGACTTTCGAGCAAACAGCGTGCGTGGGCGTGAGATTACCCAGGCGGCATAAACTAAGCTTTATTTGAAAAAGTCATTATGATCACATATCCTGTAGTATATTGCCAGATGTTCTGTCTATCATGCAATAACTGAGCAAATCTAGAAACACAGCGTGATATTAATACCCATGCAAATCCACAAAGACTATAATTATGTCTTCTAATTGTTTTAATATGGTAAAATAACTAAGTCTGTCTTTTTCCCTTTATAAATAATTATATCTGAATGCTAACGTTAGGGGTATATTAATATTGCCGATGTCTCATAATATCAATGGTTCCAAACCCACATATATTCTTGAAGTACATATTAGCAATTTGTATTAAATAACCAATCGTTTCATATTTTTCCATTAAGAATTATCTAGAACAAATAACCTGGGAATGCTTACGGGGTGCTTACGAACCTCACCATCAACTTGGTTTTTTAAATACTTCTAAACTAAATTTATCAGATAATTATGGCATCATTACAACGAATTATGCGCACCAGTTTTTATTTTGATCAGTTCTGCACAACAAGATCACCGAGGCTCACTTTACGCGTGGCCGTCCTCCCTGAGGTTTTTCCCAGGTTTTCCTCAGTTCTCATAAGTGGCCAATGCCGGGGAGGTACCCTAACCTTAGGCCTGGAACGCTTTCTTCCTTAAAAAAAAGTTAATCCTTTCCCAATATATCATTTCATCTCTTGTATCGTCAGTGTCCACCGCCTGTGGTGCCTCAGTAGTAAAAAACGGGCGTTAAACACTATTAAGAAAACCTGAAAAGGACTGCAGAGAAGTGACAACGTTGTATTCCTGGGAGAGCTCTGATACAACTGAATTCTCACGTGTATCATATCAACATAATATAAATAAGCTATTGGATAGCTGTATTCTAGGAAAAAAGATCATTAACGCTTGTCTCGTATCGTACAAACAAACGAACGCTTAGAAATGTCATAGCTATTAGCAGAGGTTCGCACGAATGAGGCGTTTACAATAGTATTTAAAGAAGCAGTGCAAATGGAGAGGGAGATATTTCATCTGTTGTAGCCAGAAAGAAAAACAAGAGGCGAAGTAGGCCCAGAACAAGTTTTTATGTTGTATATGAGGGTGTCACTTCAAATGCTGTATGTAATTGCACAGAAGCCGCTGTGTCTAATTTGCCTCCAACTCCCAACAAGTTTCCTGCAGGTATAATTGTTTTTACTGTTCCTTTAATTGACATGTAGCCATGTGTTTTTTGCCGAAAAAACATTTGGAGTAATAAAACAAGCCTACCTATGTAGGTAAAACAGGTTAATAAATTAATATAACTTGAAAAGCCCCAGTCTTCCATCGGTTATGTTTGTGGCACGGTTTAAAGAGCTTCTATTATTACAGTCTGAAGTAAATAAAGAACTAGTAGCATCGCTAAACCCAATAGGGGCACTAGATCAAGACCCAGGGTTGGTAGATCAATATAATGTTGCCTAAAGTTCTAAAAGGAAAGCAATATAAAACAAACAGTAAGCAAATATTTGTAATATTTGTTTCGCAGACTAAAGCTTGCATATATAATGTAGGATGCAATACACCAAGTACGTTTGCCTTTAAATGTTTACCTGCTACAAAAAGGAATGTTTTCGTAATATCTTATATAATAAAATTTAAAATGAATACAGGAGTTTAAATATTCACTTAATGATTCAGGAAACAATTTTAAGTGTGTGATATGTGAAATATATTTCATTTTATGTGTATTATATAATTAATTAGTTTAATATGGTACCTTATACGAGCGCGATTGTGTATGGGCGTTCCTCTCCTTCAATTCAACCATTAAAAAATGGGCTGCTGAATTTAAACATGACCGTATATGAACTTTGAAGATGAAGAATATTCAAAAAGTGCAACAGCAGCAGAATGCATTGAATAGATATATATGGTAGATGGCGGGAGAGTTAAAGTGCATGAAACCGCTGAGGCTAAAGAAAAATCTTCAGGAAAGATGAACAGGGTTTGGAGCGCTTTGTCAGCAACGCAGCTCGTTTTAAGCGTACTATTAAAACTGTGGATGAGACTGGGGTCAAAAATCATGCACCAAAATCGAAACAACAGTCAAAACAATGGGCAGAAACTGATTGTTAGTGTCTAAGAAAACAGAGACACCAGTTTTTAGGACAGCTAAAGGAATATTACCAATTGATTACCCTCAGAAGCATAAAAGCATAACCGGAGAATACTATTTCAATCTTAGATAGATGGATGGATGGGTGGATGGATAGATGGATAGATGGATGAATGGATAGATGGATTAGACAGACAGACAGACAGACAGACAGACAGACAGACAGACAGACAGACAGACAGACAGACAGACAGACAGACAGACAGACAGACAGACAGATAGACAGATAGATAGATAGATAGATAGATAGATAGATAGATAGATAGATAGATAGATAGATAGATAGATAGATAGATAGATAGATAGATAGATAGATAGATAGATAGATAGATAGATAGATAGATAGATAGATAGATAGATAGATAGATAGATAGATAGATAGATAGATAGATAGATAGATAGATAGATAGATAGATAGATAGATAGATAGATAGATAGATAGATAGATAGATAGATAGATAGATAGATAGATAGATAGATAGATAGATAGATAGATAGATAGATAGATAGATAGATAGATAGATAGATAGATAGATAGATAGATAGATAGATAGATAGATAGATAGATAGATAGATAGATAGATAGATAGATAGATAGATAGATAGATAGATAGATAGATAGATAGATAGATAGATAGATAGATAGATAGATAGATAGATAGATAGATAGATAGATAGATAGATAGATAGATAGATAGATAGATAGATAGATAGATAGATAGATAGATAGATAGATAGATAGATAGATAGATAGATAGATAGATAGATAGATAGATAGATAGATAGATAGATAGATAGATAGATAGATAGATAGATAGATAGATAGATAGATAGATAGATAGATAGATAGATAGATAGATAGATAGATAGATAGATAGATAGATAGATAGATAGATAGATAGATAGATAGATAGATAGATAGATAGATAGATAGATAGATAGATAGATAGATAGATAGATAGATAGATAGATAGATAGATAGATAGATAGATAGATAGATAGATAGATAGATAGATAGATAGATAGATAGATAGATAGATAGATAGATAGATAGATAGATAGATAGATAGATAGATAGATAGATAGATAGATAGATAGATAGATAGATAGATAGATAGATAGATAGATAGATAGATAGATAGATAGATAGATAGATAGATAGATAGATAGATAGATAGATAGATAGATAGATAGATAGATAGATAGATAGATAGATAGATAGATAGATAGATAGATAGATAGATAGATAGATAGATAGATAGATAGATAGATAGATAGATAGATAGATAGATAGATAGATAGATAGATAGATTTTCATCAAGACAATAGACCAGCTATAAATTGAGAGTTTTGAAGTATGAATAGTTGCAACATTTATTCTACTACTCAGATTTAATACCCTCTGACTTCTATTCCCAAAGCTCAAATTCCATTTCGCTGATCATCAAATTAAAAGACATTTCCAGTTGTAGAGGAGTATTTGCAGACCTTCCGAGATGAAATAATGTAGTAGCATCGCTGGAACAAATTATTGGCTTAGAGAGATAATGCTAAAAAATAAAAACAACGTTCAAATTAAGAGGAGTGAATTTACAGTTCCATATTTTTGTACGACTTTTTCTGAAATTTTTACTGTCATTGCATTGTTGTTAAGTTAAGATGTATTTCATTTAGATGGGATAATTTTTTTGCAAGCTATAAATTATTTTATAAATTTTACATCTAAATATGAAGCATAATCAAAATGCCCCCCGCGGTCATGAGTTGAGAAAATTATTTGGCATTTTTGCAATGGGAGCTTTGAACCTTACACAAAAACATTTTAGAAAGATATTTTAAATTAATTTTATGGGTGAACTGCGACATTTTTTTTAAATATATAAGAAATTAATATTTAAAATTAAGCCTTATTTATTTTTTTTAAATTATTATTGATGTTAGCTTGATTTTTTTGTCTATTGAATGTTACAATGGATACTGCTATACATTTTGGTGAATTTTAATTGCATTTAAACAAAATATGTAACGCGTGGGACATTTTGAAAGCGTGAAAATGAAATTTTGAGAAAAACGCTGCTTTATAATAAAGTATGCTGGGGAACAGTGTGATTTAAAATGACAGGCGGAGGCCTTTAGTCAGTCCTGGTGGTGTAGTGTTTATCATACTTGCCTCCTAAACCCAAGATTGCGGGTTCGATCCCGGCCAGGACTGATGGATTTTTTCGGGTGTAAAAATCCTAAGTACGGCTTCCTTCGGAAAGGAAGTAAAGCCGTGGGTCCCGTGTCGTACGTTTACGGCACTATAAAGAACCTCAAGACTGAAAGAGAGGCCTCTGAGCAAAATTTGTCGGCCGTTTCACGCCCTGAATTGAATGGGACGCTGATGACCTGAAATGTTAAAGAGCGTCCGCAAACAAACAAAATCAAAGGAGCACTTTAAATGGCTATAGAGCCAGAAGGGAAGGCGGGTGTGCAACTGTTGACTCTCTGTGGACGCCTAAAAGTTTGAAGAACCCTTCGCAGCAAAAAAAAAAAAAATTTGGGTTTTTTTTTGACGATTTTTGCCAAAAACTCACTCGCGGTGTCCATTAAAAACTATGGCATATTTTGCATTAATGAGATCCTATAAGGCGATATTAACAATTATGCACTCCCACCATTGTATTTGCATTATAAGAATAAGGCATACTGAATATCGGTACAATTTCGAAAATTTGGTCGGTTGCTTTCTTTCATGCATTTTTCCCCCCCTAAAACGCTTGTATACAACTAAGAGAAGATGTCATGCAGTTCTAAGGTTCCCAAAAGCCATTTGAGCAGAAGTCGTTTTTGAGGGATGCATTAACCATGAAATAAAAACAGAAAGCTATTGCCCATCAAAAAGGTTTGTGTACCAGTACAGACTAATGAACAGGGGCTTAGAGGGATTACGCTTTTTAAATGAGCAGCCCACAGATTTTCCATTAATATCATTTACTGCGCTTCCACATAAAAATGTATTAAAAATCTAACAAAGAGCTTGTGGTTTCCATAATTCACCACAGTGTCTGTTCTAACGAAATGAAGATAAATCAAAACTGTCCACCTCTAGGTAATAACACATATTGGTCTGCAAATGTAAATGTCGCAGTGAAAGGCTATAAACGGATAAATAAGTTCAAGTCATGTTGCTTTTATTTGCGTGGTTAAATGCCACTTAGCGAGTAAGCGAAATCAGCATGGCGTTACACATTTCCGTTATACGAGTCTCTGAGGCAGTCATAAATTTTCGCTGTCACTGATATAAAAGATAGGTATGTGTTTATAATAACCAACCTTTTAGTAATAATAAGTTACGATTGTACATGAACAATAAACTATACCAGACGTGTGGGTACTCACGACATAAAAATCTTATCTTTAGCTAAGGAAAACGAAAGAAAATAAAACGCTTTTTATTTTATTTACACAAGTATTTTAAGCATTTTGGACCATAGATTATACAGAATTTACGTTACACTTCAGCTTTTGTTGCACCGAATTTAGCAATGCGTGTATGAGGGTAGGTCCAAAAGTTTCCGTCCTAACCATTTTCTAGGTATGATAAAGACCAAAACTATATTTCACTTTCCAATATAGTTGCCCTTTAATGCAATACACTTCTCATCTCTTTGAATTAGCATTTCAATCCCCCCCCACCAAATATCCCAAAATAATTAGAAGTCTTGTCTGAAAAATGGTTATAAACAGCATCCATCACTTCCTAGACACACTTAAATTTCCTTCCTCGAAGGTCCTTCTTGAGTTCTGAGAAACGGAAATAGTCACTGGGAACTAGATCTGGGCTGTAGGGTGGATGGTCGATCTCCTTGAAACCACATTTTTTCACAGCTACCTTTGCAACAAGAGATGTGTGCACAGGCGCATTATCGTGAAGAAGACGAACACCATCACTCAGCTTACCTCGCCTTTTCTCTTTGATGGAAGCACGTAGTCTGTGCAGTGAGCCATCATAATATTCCCCATTTACTGTGGTATTCCTCTCCTTGAAGTCAATGAAGAGTATTCCTTCATAGTCCCAAAAGTTAGTGGCCATGATCTTCTTGGTCTACTGAGAAAGTTGACCATTAGAGGCGGTGCTTACCCAGGTTTATGCCACTCCATTGATTTTCTTTTGGACAAGGAGTCATAGTAGAGGACCATATTTTCATCCCCTGTAACAATGGTTTGCAGAACTTCTCTCTCGTTGCCACAGCAGAGCTCCAAAAGTGCCTGACAACAGATGACTCGTTGCTGCTGTTGGACTGAGGAAAGAAGTGTAGGCACCCATCTTGCACTAACCTTATCCATATTTAAATGTTCATGAATAATTCGGAGGACTGTAGTTGTAGAAAGACCCAACCTTGCTGCTTTTTTCTGTAGCTTTGAGTCGGCGGTCTTCCATAATTTCTCCTTCCACAAGAGCGAGCGATGTTTTCAAGAGTGAGCACCTCCAAGGACCGATCTATACGCTCTTCATCTTCAATGCTTTCCTGGCCCATTCGAAAAAGTTTGACCCATTCTTTTACGGTAGAATATGAGAGGAATGCTTCTCCATATACACCATCCAATCACTGTTTAATTTCATTTGGAGTAAGTGCTTCTTTTGTGAAAAACTTAATAATAGCTCGAAACGCCATTTTGAGCATGTCATAATCTTCTACATATAGCCTTCTTTATGCAGCTGTATCTGAGCATATGGACACAGCGGAGATTACATAACAGATAAGGTAATGACACCAGATAAGAATTTTTGAAGGCAATAGTTCTTATTGGCGAGGCCGGAAACTTATGAACCTACTAATTATACAAAAACCTGTTACATTGCATTAATTTCTGTTCTGTAAGACAGAAATGAACGTTTTTATAACCTTCCTTCTTTCTTTTTCTATTTATTTGCATATTGGACGACTCCGCATTGTTGGATTGGGATATACAAAGAACATTTCGAAATTTTAGCCCAGTTCCTATGGGTGTCCTGTAAGTCAAATAGTGGAACGTCTTAGGGTGTTCCTCGTAACCTACGCTGATGAAGTTCTAATTAACCATTTAAAAATTAAAACCTACAGACTCATTACAGTAGTGTAATCTCCTTGTGAAAAACATTAAAGAGTTAATTCTCTTCGTGTATTGTTTTCAAAAAGTTAAAAAAATATATTACTTATATTTTAGGCTCGGAGTAAGTACAAAGGTAGAAATAAACGAGAGAATTATGGTTACCTAATATTGAATTCAAAGAGACTATAGGCATGCCTTTTGTCTTCTTGCCAAAGCTGTTGCACTTCGTAATACATTAAGCCTAAATGCTTCTTGCCAATGAAAGGGAGAAAAAAAAAAAAAAAAAAAAGCATCGCACTTTTATTACAAAGAAGCTGTTTTTGCAGCAGAAAAGTTTACGGTTGTAAGTATGTATTTTAATTAATTATTTTTTAAAAATGTTCCTCCTATCAATTTTGCTGTCTTTATTCGACCATTACTCTTCATATTAAATTAAAGAATGGAGTAATTTTAGGAAAAAGACTATACATTTGGTCTTACTAAATCTTTATTTAAATATCTTAAAAATTCTGAATTACGTCAAATCGGTATGGATGAATTTACTAAATTTCAGCTCAAAACTGAAGGGAACTTAAGATTATTTTTCTATAGTAACGCATATTTGTTTTACAAGTATATGGAATTTTTATAAAAAAACTCACAGACAAGTGAAATTTTATTTCGTAATAGGTTTATTTTATAACTGCGAACATTTTTCGTAGCTATTCTTGCATGAATTATGACATCATAGAATAAAATTTTTATTTAGAATTTTATAGTTTTTTTTTTTTCAAATTTTCTGATAAGTGTGCTTTTGTTTTTTTTTATCACTTTGAACCTTAATTTGTTTTAAGTTGTTATGATAGCAGTATGTTTGTTTTTTTTTAATTTGTTAGTTCTAAATGTTATAAATTTTGTTTCTGTATAAAATAAATGAAGGTTCAAAGTAACAAAAATGAACCCGTTCTATGTGAATGAAAATGTAGGTTCCGATTTAAAAAAAAAGTTTTCGATGACGTCATAAATCATGCAACAATGACAACGGGAAAGTTTCGCATGTATACATAAATTCATTTAAAAAACGAGATTTTCCCATTCTTTGCATCCAGCAACTTGTAAAACAAATTATGGGCTACTTTTGAAAAACTTTGTGTACTGTCATGTGAAATATGAGTAAGTAAGGGAAATACTGATGTTAAAATGAAAGTAACAGGAAATTTTATAAACTATAACAGTTAACAGTCTGAGAAAGAGAAGGTTGATTCAGGTGTTAAATCTTTGGGCTTGATTTCGGGAGGTCTTAAATTCAAATTCCTGGGGGCTGGCCATAATGAACACAAAATTTTTCGTAGTTTCCCCTGGTCGCTTGGAAAAATGCTGGGATGAATATTCACTTTTTACGAAATGTTCCCTCTTGCTTTATTCCGTTAGTTATGTGTCTGGCGAGGTGGGCTGGTGCTGTGTGCGATGTGATGGTGGTATAAACCATTCGAATCTAAATACACTCAGCACTAAAGATGTGAGAAAAATAGGTAGTCAGTCTGTCAAGTGTCATCTAGTGTGATGGTAAAGTCTTTTTGAACGTGAAATTAACGGTAAATTTATCCAGGGGTCTCTTTCAGATATGGAGTTATTTAACGTGCTGTAAATCTGCGATAGAGGATCCGCGGCTTAGTCCCTGCCGGGCTTGAGTTGGAGATTTTTACGTTCGGAAAAATCTATGGACCCTCTGCCTTCAAACATTGGATCGGGAGATAGTGCGTTTCCCCTAGATCATCTTCTAGTGTATTATTGAGGATTTCGTTCTTTATTGTATCACAATAGACATACTTTAACCAAAGGTCTTAACTGCAATTACATATCAGTAGTCGTCATAATGGATTGGAAGTCAGAAGTGGCAATTGACAGCACGAGGCTAACGTGAGAGATATACTTGCAAATGAAAACTGAAAAATCTGAATAAGTAACAAATGAATATCCAAAGCTTGCTTTACACTGCCAAAGAGCAATCACTGTGTCATTTGAAAAACCTTCATAATAGCTTTGCAGCAACACATACTCACCTCCTACGCTTGCAGGCAACCTGCTTGCCTGAAAAGGTGCCAAGAAGAAATAAATCCTACTGAAGGTATTGCTGTGATGATTGATTGTGTGCAATGGTGTAATTGTATAACACAGAGGCTGGGTATGTTTCAGATTGTTATTTATACGTATGCGCCGAGACAATTATTATCTCGCACCCGTTTGTTTTGCTATGGGCGGGTAGTGAGCTCGTTAGTGGGTCCAAGTGGCAGTACTTGACCCCAGACCATGCTCCAGCAGACTGCTCAAACACTCACGAGGTCCGGATTACGTTACCTTGCGACGTGGTAAACAGAACCTTGGAGATATAGGATGGCTCAAAGTAAATTTGTTTACCAGTTTTTCCTTTTTCTTGTGAAGGAAAGAATGTTCTCGTGGCAGTAGGTAATCTGTGCTATACAAATTCTGCAGGACATTAGGGACTAAGGTTTAGACATTAACAAATACTAAAAATGCTGGGGTTAGGATTATGGATAGTCAACTAGGATGCAACAAGCAGATGAATTATACCTACAAAAAATAATTTCCATTATTCATCCATTGAGCGTTTGAATTATACAGGGTATTCCTGAAGTATATAAACGCATTTCTTAATTTATTACACATTAACTACAAACGATACACCTTTTGTATATATGTCATATTAATGAGGAACTCAAATGGTTTTGTTTAGATTTTACCGCCAATGCTTGTAGTTCGCCACATTTGGCCTTTTGTAAAGAAAGATTTTTCTCCAGATTCTGCATTTTTGTTATTTACTTTTTCACAAAAAAAAAATTGTAGTGATAACCATTCTTGCCTCCTAAACCCGAGATCAAACCCGGCCAGGATTGATGGAACTTTTCGGGTGTAAAAATCCTAAGTATGACTTCCTCCTGAAGGGAAGTAAAGTCGTGGTTTCAGTGTCGTAGATTTATGTCACAATAAAGAAACTCAAGCCTGAAAAAAGAGACTTCTGAGCAAAATTTGTCGGCCGTTTCACGCCCTGATTTGAATGGAACGCGGATTATCTGAGATGTTAAAGAGCATCCGTAAATAAATTTAAAATAATCACAAAAAATTAGATTTATCAATTTAATATATTGCCAATTTCCTGGAAATATCATTTAGTGAAAACAAGGAAGCACTTGTTATAATTCGGAGAATTATTTTGATTTCCATCAGTTACGACGTTTAGCTGTAGAATTTCAGTTCAACTTTATGACATGTAATGGTACTATTCCGTTAGAACGAAACATTAAAACATGCAGTTTTAACACCTGCTGGCTGAAGCTGCAAGTGCAAACCTGGTGAAACAGCCGTGGTTTTCTAAGGACATACGTGGCATTGCCCCCACTCCGTCCTCATCTGTCTTGCTGACCGTCCATCCTGCCTACCGGCTTTACAAACATTGCGACTTCAGGTATTTGTCCTGTAATTAGAATGCTGATTCGTCTACAAGTCAATGTACGTTCCTACCTGCTCACGTTGTCTGGCCTGGCTTATTTAACTCTTTCTCGAAGTTAAGTACTAGCAGGAACGTGCATTACATATCACATTTGGTATTTTAAGGATTACTTTCTAACATTCTGTAATGTATAATTGAGATAAGCTTTACTGTAATAATAAAAACAATTAAAATCTGAGAATATACATTTTTTAAACTAAAATTTAAATATTTCTAAGAAACCTTTATCAAATTATCTGAGTCTTGCAAGAAGATATGCCACTGTTCACTCATTTAACTTTATTAGGAAATACTTAAAATTAATCCTCCTTCGTGTTTTAAACATTTCTACGTGTAGCAACCGCATTCATCGATCTGTTCAGTATTTTCTCGGATGACTAATGTCCTTTTAGTCCCCCCCTCTCCAAAATCTGTGACTTTATGACAATCTAGCTGGTTTCATTGTCTTTTTTTCTTTTTTTCTATTTTTCTATTTATTTTTATTTTATTCATTTAATTAAACTATTTGTTATTCTTCTTTGATACTTGTATTTCTCTTATCTATTTTACTTTATCCTACCACGTCTTAAAAATGAATTTCTTTTTTCTGTAGTCTAGTTGTAGTCCATTAACTTTTAACATTGTTTCCTTTCTAACTTTATTTTATAGTGATAATTTTACAGCATCATAAATCGGATCATCCATTTATCTGATGACTGACGCGTTAGCGGGGACTGCATCGGTCACTAAACCATCACTCATGAAAATCTGGGCTGCATTTGAGATGGAATGAGAGAGCAGGACTATAAAGAGTTGGTAGTAGAAACACTACGTGACAGCCTAACACATTCTAATGCAGTTTACAGTTAAGAGGTTATAATTGTCCAATGTCCCGCAAGGAGTTGCTGGAACTGCTTCTGTTCATTTTTCACATATTCCTAACATCTGCATATAAAATCACTCAATTCTCTTGTTGAATCTTTATGAGTCGATTACAACTTGGAATTCGATTCCCGGGAAATTTCTGTTCAAATTATTCCGTGACAGTATGAGCGTAGAATAAACATTCATTATGTTGTAATAATTAGAGCTAATATTTGCCATTTGGTACTTTCAACATAATTTATTCTAAGAGTTAAAGACGCTTTGTTTTATTTTCCAACTGTTTAAACGACTGAAGGAGTGGCGTGGGACTCAAAGCCAACGTAGTAGTCCATGTACCCGGTTCACGCGACTAATAATAAGCCTTAAATTATGTCTTATTGGCCGATGCATTCCCCTGCCACTGGGTCAGTAGAAAATTAAATGACGCGACATTTGGCCCATATTGTGTAAATGTGACGGGCACCCTTATGAATAATATACCCCATTCTAATACTCTAAGAACAATAAAAAACAAAAAGTTTTTCACGTTTAAATTTCTCACTATTCACTTATCAATTATTCTCTAATTTTCAGTTGATTTTTCACAATCTATGGATCAAAAATTATTTATATAACACCATCCCTATAAGCCTTATTATTTAAATGTGCTGACATTTTCATTATTAAAATTATATTTTTACGTGTTGCTTTGCACTTATTCTGAAACACTATTACTTAGTTTTCACTGTTCGAAATCTTCATTTGCATTTCATATCTATTTTATTTATTGACTTGTAGAGTATCTTCATAATTTGAAAGCATTGCTTGTCATCAGCAAATATGTCGATACATTCCCCCTTCTGTAAATAAAATTTAGAAATTGCTATCAAACGTCTAATAAGTTCGTCAGTGTAAATTAGAAAGAAGTGGCGACTCGCTTTAATTTCTGAAATTAAAAATCTAAAAAAAAAGTGTTTAGAGTCTGAAGTTGGTCTTAAAGTAAGGCAGCAACCAGGGGTAGAACCCGAGTAATGCGGTGGGCCGATTGATGAGCCATTGAGGAAGGGAGGGATGAACGAATCTAAGAAAAAGAAATAAAGAGGTTGCGATTGACGTTCGAGCCGTGCAGCGTGTGTAACGGCACACCTTCTGGAGGAAGCCGTGGGAATCAGCAAACACTTCCCCGCTAAGAAACATTTTCTCCATTCCGAAGGACCACAAACCACAATATCGAGGCAGATGGATCAGTCGGTTAGATATTCATTGGACCCTGCCCACATCATTTCAAGCTTGCGGTTCACTCATCCGTGAATGAAACGTGCGTCAAGCTGGACGAGAACAGAACCCCAGTCCCTGAAACCCTTAGCCTCGCAATAACTTCTTTGGTAACTTGCGTCAATTACTTAATACTATTTCTTGAGACCATAGCTTGTCTTTATTTCTGAACTGAGCTTTCATCAATGAAACATAATCTTCTCGCTGAAGAGGTGTGTCCATGTGGTTGTTGAGAAAATTGAGATGAAGAACTTCTCCTTACAAAAATACAAGTTTTTGGTTAAACTTAACAAACTTTCTCCTAAGTACGATAATGCTCAGAACTGTTACCAACTTTATTTTCTGAAAAGTATTTAGCTTTTCGCTTTCACGTTCACAAGTGTGGATATTATCACCACTTTCAATAGTTAAAAGAAACTTAAATTGTATTACTAATAATAATGAAGCTAATATTTTTATGTTTTAATTTGTTCTTCCTATTAAACAAGGAGTATTGAAAACTCTTGTTTTCTCTTTTGAAACTTTTTGACAATTACATAATTTTTATTGTTTTCTCTCAACAATAAAAGGGTACTATAATGAAACCACGAGTTATTTTAACAATAAATGGGTGAACTGTGCATAAAATCGATCGATTCAGTTGCTCTCAGAAAATAGTAAATTTCAGGAGTGGGTCTTTACATTCGGCCAGTATAGCCATTGTCACTTGCTAAGGCTATTTATGTTACGAGGTGTCGTGAATTTTGTTATTATTTTCTATACACAGTAAGGTTATTTGAGTTATGGGCAGCCTGAGCTCGGTCGCTTACAGTAAGTGCAACCGTCACAACGGGAAAAAGACTCTATGTGTGAAGTTAGTATTTAGTATTTTTATTTTTGTCTTTATATTGTTACGGTCTAGTGCTTAGCGTTGCTGACTTCTAAAGAATTGGTCCCAGGTTCGATCCCCGGCACTTGCTTTCTAAATTACGAAGGTTTGCATTTGTGTCCATCCAGTATTCTGGGAAACTACCTGATAGCTAGGGTAGGGACGTCTAATCAAACCGCCGCGTGATAGCAATCGGCAGCATATAGCATGCTAATCACATGCACCTGCATACCTGCACTCTACCAGGATGTCACAAGACGGAGGAGAGAACGCAGCGGTCGCTGCGGTAGGCTAAAAGTCTGTAGTTATTAAAAAGATCTTGAGAGAAAAACTATTACTGAATGCATTAAATAATGCTGTAATTAAATGTTATAATAATAAGTACTAGTTTGTGTTATAAAGTTGCTGAAAAGATATAACCTCAATGACAAGACATAGTCTCTGCCCACCACTTCTCTGCAAGAATCAGTTTTTATATGTGTATCTTTAAGACTGTTATTTTTATGATGTTTTATTTATTGTCGCTTTGACTGCATTGGTCTTCTCGGGACATTTGTAGATTGTAGACTGAATACTATAGGTGTAAGTCTATAAGAATGAATGAAAAGAAATTAATTAATGATGGCGCAAATGAGCTCGAGGTACTTAGCGCCTTAAAGATATTTGGCATTCATCTTCTCAGGTTAAAGAAAAACTACTCAGACCGCTTGACCTCATCGGGATTTGAAGCGGATTAGTAGCCGTAAACTCTGTCATACACCGCGGAAGAGCTCAAGATATAAATTAGGTAGCGACATAGCTAATAAAGAACAATTAGCATATAATTTACTCATAATGTAAGAGCCGAGAAACTATCACTGGCTGACAAAGTTTCCTTCAAACTAATTAAAACGGTTACCTGCACATGCATTATATGGCCTAGACAAATGACTTCTCCAGTACGACTGCTCTGCCGGCCCCTAACTCAAATAACCTCACTGTATTAAGTAATTAGTAACAATTGATCGAGAATTCATCTTCCGGCCGGAGTCGTCCGAGGAAAGGTGAGTGTTTGTTCAACTTCGACGCATACATGTTTTCTTTGGCAAGGTAAAGCATCAGGTTTGAAAAACTTACTACGCTCAGTAGTTGCAAGTATGCGGTGAAACGAGAAAGGCAAACTCCAACAGGTGCTACATAATTGGGCGGAACGATTCTAGACATACCAATTCGAACACCTCCGTTGTCCTTGACTCTCATTTGTTGGTCCGTGCACCTCGCAGCATCTTCCTTGTTTTGTTGTTCGCCGTGTTTTGTTTTGCCTCGGTTCGACTACTCAGGACGGATGGATCGTGTCTGGATTGCACGAGCGCCACACGCGAGCGGCGGACATGCAGGAATGCAGAGCCTTCTTGCTATCGATATATATCGCTGCAGCCTTCAACCATTTCAACAGAACTAACTACAGCATTATTTATTCCCGCTTAAAGAAACCATAGCTATTTAAGTGTCTTGTGTAGAAACAATTTCTTGTCCTAATCTGTTAATCGGATCATCAGCGGTCTCTGTTGATCAGTCTTGCAGCCTGAGATATTCCATTTTAAACATTTATAGATTTAGAAATATGCTTTCGTTCTCACTTTTGACGATAAATTACAGATTAATAAAATGAGATGTTCCAATTTGCACTTTCGACAAAGGGAGCTGTTTAAAGACTTCGCAGGAAGCGAGACAAAGTTAAGAATGTTCTGAAAAGGCCAATTGACCCTTTTACTTCTGTAAAACGATCTCTAGGCTTTGTAATATGAAGAAATGAGGAACTTTATAGTTCAAATTCCATGTTAAGTCACTATTCTTCTCGTATATTCCGCCCACAAGAAAATGGGTTCAATTTATCAACAGATTCGTAGGGAAAAGGCTACACCCCATTATTAGATCGAACAAGATTCCAGATGTATTCGTTGATGAGAAGTTGTCGATTTGTTTTATTTACGGACACTCTTTAACATCTCAGGTCATCAGCGTCTCATTCAATTCAGGGCGTGAAACGGCCAACAAATTTTGCTCAGAGGCCTCTTCTTTCAGATTTGAGGTTCTTTTTCGTATCATAAATCTACAACACTGGACTCACGTCTTTACTTCCCTTCCGAAGGAAGTCATACTTAGGATTTTTACGCCCGAAAAAGTCCATCGATCCTGGCCGGGATTGAACTGGAAGAGAAGAGTTACATATTAATTATGTAGTCAGAAGTAGATGAATTACAAATGCAAAGATTTCCTTCCAAAAGGGGGCTATTTGTCGGCGCGAGCTTCCCACGAAAAGCTTGTGTACTCTGCATTCTGTATTCACTCACTTTTCTTACAGAAGATGCTGAAAGTGTTGCCCATTTTGTACGAAACACAACCTAAACCTTCTTAAGAAAGCAACATTTACACCCGTCAGTTCTTCTGCACTAAGGCAATCTGGACAACACTTCCAGCATTTCTGAGCGGAGTACCTCAGATAGAAACGCGTTGGACTTGCATTTAGCAGATCACGGGCTCAAATTCTTTGAGGCCATCCTAACCTAGAATCTTTTAGCAGTTTTCCGTGGTAGCTTCGGCCCTGAGATGGATATTTTCTTTCCATATAACTGTGTTGGTTCTGTTACAGGGTGGAAAAAATGCCAGGCGATGTGAGCCTGTATTGTGTGTCGGTGGTGTGCCTTTTTGGAAAGATTTCTGCTTCGACGCCTGTTATGGAAATGACCTTCTGAGGGACTCGAACTACACAGCTACTAGTATAATACTTTGGTACTAAAGGTACTACCGGACATATGTAGAATCTGAAAAGAAATATGAAATGATTCGTTTATATGAGTAGAATATATTTAAATTCTAGCATAGTCATAGCCTTAAAAAACGCATCCTTGGGTTATTTAATTATTGAACCTAAAAGTAGCCCCTCTCGTGCTTAGGAAGAGGCCCCATATGCGCCAAAAATAAACTTCCTTGTTCCTTCCTTGTCGCAACCACTCTTCACTTTATGACGACCGTTTGGCGTGAAATGACGTTCGTTTAAAGCCTTTTTCAGCAGCACAAAGGTGCAGTAGCCTCAGGGTGAGAGATCTGGACTGTACAGCCCATATTCCGTAGTGTAAGTTTCCGTAATCAAGCAGCAAAACAAAAACTGTGCGTTCATTTTGCTGGTTAAGCAAACGTTTCGAAAAACTTATGTTGGGAGTGCTGCCTAAGCAGAAGGCATTCGAAATTGAATGAAAAATAAGAATGGGACAAATATTGATGGAAAAAGATTTAACAACTTAAGAGTTTCTGTAATAATTGCTTCAAGAATTATGCATATAAAGTAAAAACTGCATATCTAACAATAAACAACAGCAAGGCAAAAATAAAGTAAAATTCCCGATCCATGTTGATGGAACAAAAGAATATACATGCCAGAAAATCTACATTTATCTGGGTCAATCAGTAACCTTAAGCCATAGCACAGACAAGATGCATTTGGCAAGCCTTCGACCATGCTGAATCGCAAGCTTAAATTTCACGGCCAGGAAACTTCCATACACTTCTAATATGATTGCCAAATTAGAGCTCTCTTAGAGTAGGAAAAAAGCGCAGTTCAGGTTTGTCACTAAGGGATGTAGAAAAAAATCCAACACTACAACTGGACAAAGTGGAAAAAGGTGCACAAATTGTAGCAATGGATGCAGGCATCACCAAATAGAACTCCTACCTCGGCAAGAGGTGAGACAGACCTAAACGCAGATGGGCAATTGTTCAAGGAATAAAGTTAAGCGCCCTCTATATGGAGAGACTTTGAAAACAAAATTGTCAAAGACGTAACACTAGCTTGTTTGTACTTACCAATTTGCTAGCAATAGCAACAGCATTAAATGGAATGTTAAATGGTGCGATACGCTGAGATACGTCTTTTTAATTGAAGACACCATCAATCCTTTTGTTTGATCATTTATCCACTCAAATACAACCGAATGAATATATTTTGTATGGACAGTGTTATTAGTTATCTGAAAAGTTTATATTCTCTACAATTTGAGGTAGTTTGACATACGATACAGTTACCTTCCTTTAATGGCACTTTTACATGTAATTAAAAAAAAAACGTTTTAATTGCATTACGTTTTCTAATATGTATTTCATAGGACTCTTAAGCTACAGGTTCAAAATCTTACTTTTCAAGAGATGTGTGTTAACATCTACGATATAGGCTGAATTCGAAGTTCCTGAACAGTGTACAAGACATCACGATGTTAGTCAGTCAATTATATTAATTTGAAATAAAACTGGAAAGAAAGCCTTCCATTCTACATTAACAAGAGAAATCTCCAAAAAGGCATGGCATGCTACATTATTTCTATTCGCAGTTTGCTTCCTGGAACTTATTGCAATAAACAGCTTGCAAGAGCCTCATCATTTACCTGTGACAAACAGAACTTCCAACTCGACATGTACTCGATTTCATTCTTGATTGCAGTGCCACCAAAGCAGGAGATAAATCTTTCTGGAACGTTGGTAAAAGTGATTTACAAGTCGAGGAAGCTGGCATATTAGTCGTCAAACAGACAGAATGTTCTGAATGCTTCCTTGTAGATCAGCGCCCAGCTCAATATAACGATAGTTGCTAAAAATGAGATAAAAAAATAGGGCACGAAGTAACATGGAACATGTCAAACCACAGAATTTCTGATAAGCAGCGTCTATCTTATCATCTCTCTGCCCTTCTATATTTTGTCTTGCTTACTTTGTTTTTCTTCTCTGTTTATTCCTACTCTCACTTTTTCCTTCTTTTCCTCCAACAGTAGCTTCTTTATTTTCTCATGGTTCATCCTAGTCTTTGCTTCCCTAATAGTGTTTTTTTTTTTTCCCTGGCATTATTTTTATCTTAAAATTTGTTGAGATGCTTTTAAGTGTGTGTTTTTCTTGTAATTTATAATTCATTATTCCACTTTTGGAATTGGAAATTCAGATGAATTTGATGCCAGTTCTCATCTGGTTTACATTTCTTTGCTACAGCATAAAATATTTATTCGTGTTAATTCCCCTTTTCTCTTCTTCGTAAGGAGACCTTTGCCCTTTAAGGGACACCGTAGGCTATCTTTATTAATACATATTTGTATGTATATATAAATGAAAAATAATGTAACACTATTAACAGTGTAACTAAAATAACAGTAACTAGAAAAGCAGAAAAGGATAAAACACTAAGAAAAAGTCACAGATTTGTAAGCACTGCTTGAGTTCTTCTATGGAATAAGACAAGTGAAGGTGATAAAAGTAAATATTAAATATCGAAGGTAACGTTATGCATGGAAACAGATTAAACAAGCTACAAGAGTGGGGGGGGGGAATAATACGTAAGATTTAAACCCGGTGGTATACGCGCTTTATGTAAAAATATAGCTGCCATTTCTCTATCCCTTATATATATATATATATATATATATATATATATATATATAAAGTTATTTATGTACACACTGTATGTGTGACTTTGACGCTCTTCGTCATCTTCAATATGAGCAACAGTCCCTGTTTCCCACGTGTATTTTTAAAAACAGCTTCTGTTTTGCAAAGTCCAGGATTCATCTAGTTACTGCGTGTAACCAGAATTATCTCTCTAGTTCCTTGCTAGGCAAATGGCAAAAGGCAATTTGTATTCTTGATAAGTTTATTTAAGTCATTAAATGCCTTTTTTTACGTAATACTCCCTTCTTTTGAGCAAAAAGTGTACAATATCTATATCACAAATGCAGAGAAATGCACTTGTTCAGTTTGTGATTACTGTTCAACATTATTAAAATACATTAACATTTGGACTTGATACTGCCATTAGTTTAGTTGCAGATATTTTTTGATGCTATCCTGAGCATCTCGCACATAGCTCTGCATTACAGTTGAAATGAGAAACACTTAAAAGGGTCTAAAGGTCCTGTATACACCTCAAGAGGTGTGAGATGAAATCATAGCTCCGTCACGCAATGCGGTTTCTATGACATGTGGTTAACTTGCGGTCACCATCTTTTGGTACTCACCGCAGTTCGCCTATATAATGGTTTTAAAATTAACCAACAAATATGGTAAGTAATTTTCATACTTCGCGCAACTGTTGCAGAATATTTCTAGAATCCAAAATGAAATTTCATTGACTTATATTAAACCTTGTTCCTACTTGAATTCTTGCACCAATGAGCAAATATAAAATAACATAGCGTAGATACATCAGCAGATGAAAGCAAGTTAGCATACAGGGGAAGCAACCACAGAGTTCTGGTCTAGAACAGAACGTTATGTATTAACTAATGAACCACACAATAGCAAATATGTCAGGCAGGTTGATCATTGCAAACTCCAATGCAACACTGGAAACCTGTTTGAAACCTGAGCTGCAGTATTATTTAACTGTCCAAGCACGTCACATGACTCATAAGTGGGTATTAAAGCAGATCAAATGGCAGGGAAATTGATCTCCTGAAACTTCTAAGTTAGGACATGGTCGAAATTGACTGGATATTGGAACTGGATTTACTAAATGCAAACATCGTCATTACTGTGGTGGTAGGAACTTGGTGTACAAGCCATAGAAACAGGAACGGGATAATAGGCTTCAAAAAGACATGAATAAGCTAATAAAAGTAGAGCCGATTTTTGGACGAACGAAACAATATAGATAGGTACAAATATATCTGCTCAATGGAATGTTACATCTAGTGCTAAAACACATTACAATAGTTCTGACATCTTCCTCGCCTCTATGCCAAATAAATTTATGTTCAACAACGATTTCTACTTAAGTTGTACTAGAGAAACCTGCTTTTCTATGCCATGATCTTGCTCGCTTATTTGACAACAGTAGGAAGAATTAGCAGCCTCAAGCTATAGTATGTGCAAGGCTTGATGAATATTTTCCCTGGAACTAAGATCACAGTTCATAATAAACACAATTTGTCTTATGTTGACATGATATGCGTGAGGAGTGTGGTGTATTAGAGTCCCTTCAGGAAAACAACGTTGTCACGTCGCTGCAATTTCTTTCAGCATATGTTCAGTGCTAACAGAGATCGGGCGTGGAAGTGAGAGTAAAATATTTATTAATTTATTCGTTATTAATTAAGGCACCCTCAGGCATGCCATAAATCATGAGAAACAGACATATTCATGTATCTGCTCAATTTTTAATGTGAGAAAGGAACAGCGACAACGCTGGAGATTTTCCAGTTATCTTGTGGCAGTGTGCTCTGTTTAGATGAAAACGATCACACTAGGCACTAGGAGAGGCTATTAAGTTTTATCCCACAGTTCACCTGTCCCATTTCTTGTGAATCGACCCGAACAAAGGCCGTTAGCCTTTGCACAAGGTAAACATGCGCCTTGATTGTTGTGACAAGAATGCTTGCATAAGTAACAGAAGTATTTCCGTCATCTGGTTGGCAGGCACAATAAAATTATTTCGCATCTTTTATATAGAAAGATTGCCTATGAGGTAAACTGGCCGCTGCTCAAACTTCGATTCGGTGGGATAATATTAGAGATGGGTATTGATACTCCATACTTTCATATTTGTATCAAATAAAATATTTATTTCTCATTTTAATTTGAGAGATGTCAAACAAATAATCTCAACTTACTTTCTCACAGAGTTTGGATGGTCAGTAAAAACAGGCTCATTACCTTGAGTCGATAGTGTTCCGAGATTTTTTACTATGCAAAAAAAAAAAAAAAAAAAATCAATTAAGTAAAATACTCTGTTATTAGCCATAGGATCCAATTGAAAAATCTATTCAAACACATTAATATCACCCGAAAAATGTAGAGCTCGAAATGCACCATCTTGTCACTTCGAAATACCGACTTGAAAATGGCAACCAATTTTTTTCAATTCAGTTTAACGCCCGTTTTTACTACTGAGGCACCACAGGCGACGGACACTGATGATACATGAAATAAAATAGTAAATTGGGGAAGCAGTAAATTTTTTTTAAAGGAAAGAAGCGTTCCAGGCCTAAATTTAGGGCACCTCCCTGGCATTTGCCATTTATGAGGACTGAGGAAAACCTGGGAAAAAAAACTCAGTTAGTAAGGACGGTTCTGGTGAGAATCGAACTCCAGACCTCCCGCTGACGAGTCCACGCCTTAACGACCTCGGCCACCCGTGGCGGTAATGGCAAGCAAGCAGTAATATAAATCGTAATGCATAATAAGGTCGCTTAAGTTCGATAGTATTACAATAAGTTACTTATTATTAGATAGTTTAATAGATCACATGATATGTTTATCAAAAGTATTTTTGGGCAGAGAGTTGCTTATTTCATAACAACGAAAATGAAAAATATTCTAGTAATTAATGCAAAAGCCCTTTTGAAAACATATACTTCAATATGAAATTCGGTATGTTTTAATGCCCTTGGTACGTATTTTTTAAAGTTACTTGTAGCTCAGATATACTGTCGCAAGACCACCTGCAGAAATATACAGATGGAGTCGGGCTTAGAAATGCGCTCAATTTCTTGATACCTACTACGTGCTATTTAGAACCTTAGGTTTCTTACAACCACTGTGCTGTTTGTGACAATATTAATAAAAACAGTTGTTTTAACAAAGTATCGAAGAAGTGTTGAGTTCATGCTGAGGGATATTGTTCGATTTCGAGAGTATCGAGAAAACCTCTAATTAAATTCATCTCAAGTAAAAACATAAACATAGCTAACATTTTATTTATAACAATATGTGATAAAATAGAAAAGGGCGGGATGAAAAAGACAATTCCGTTAATTATACTGTCACTAGGGTATCTCATTGTAAGAGTTAAAAACGTTTTTCTTTTATCTGCAAATATACCTGTTAATTTACATCGAAATATTGCTGAGCCTTAGTCGATATAATTGCAATTATATTGAAAGGATACGGCTGATGATAAATCACTGACTGAAAATCCAGAAGTTATGATATATTTTTAGATACAGTTTTAAGACAGAGAGATTGTCATATGTGACCTTTCTAGCGGTTTCTTTATAAAATAAACCACTTTAAGCAATAGCTCGCGTGATTTTGAGCAAAAGACGAGCTAGCTAACTTTCCATTCATTCTGTTAGTCTGATCGTTTAATTTCTCCGTATATTTTGAATGCAAAGTGGAAAAGTTTCACCTACCAAGCGAGTGTTATACAAAATAAATTGGTGAGAAACACGTCTAACCATTTGAAAGGGTGAGCATGTAATGATTTATCAGAGGAACAAACTTCCAACGTTCATTTTCTATCTTTTCGTGATTTTATTCGAACACTTTCTCTTCCTCCTCCGCCATACGCTGTGTGCTGAAAATCCCACTTTTCTACAGGCAATAATAGTGCGCATGTAGAAAAGAATTTGATCGGATCGGTTCCGGCAGTTTGAAAGAGCGGCCAGTCAGTCGTTCAGGAAGATGGAGAGCAAACCAAGCGGAATTCGTTTGGACGCGTGCTTAGTGCATTTCTCTACGAAACCAATCATCTGTGAAAATTATGCATTGAGCTCTATAATGCAAAAACTACATAACAAAAAAGTATTGTTATTATCCTAAACTTTACTTCTAGGCGCAATATACTTCCCTTAGATTTCAATATTACACTTTCAGTTAGAGCAATGCAAAAATGAGAGAATTTTTATTAAACTGTACATCATCATTTGATACGCTACTTGCCTCCAACAACAACAACAACAACAACAACAACAACAACAACTGTTTCTTATTTCGTAAAGTATTCAGCGCAATAACTGAAATTATGACAGTTAATAGTGTATATGTAATTTTAAAATGAAACATCGCAGAATAAACGACATATTTTAAGCATGAATTGCAGAAATAAATCATATTATTAAAAAAAATGTTCAAGATAAAAGCAATTTCATTCTCAATGTTTATATCTCCTTTAATGCATGTACCTACTACTGTGTACAGAGTGATCAGAAAGTCACTATGCACCTATATTGCATGACTCTAAGTATTCTTTAAGTTTGCTATCTATCTCTGTGTATGTGTGTGTGTTAAGAAAACCTCTCCAGTTATAGTCTTTGTGTGTTTTTTCCCTAACCCACTTGTACAAAATTTATTCACTTAAGTCACACTGAGTTCAGACGTGGGGGATGTCTCAACAAGATTCGTCATTAACTTATTCCACATGTACACTGTGAAAATATTTCACCAAAAGCAAGGGAGTTTTGATTGATAACACCAATGAAAACGCAGTAATACACACAGTGATAGTCTCTACACAACAACACGAAAGGGAAGAAAGAAAGTCGTTGTGTGTGTGCAATTGTTTGAAAAATTGACGATTAACAAGCGCATCCAAATCAGAGAACTCAAGATAGCTATTATGGTAGTCACCTCCATTAGACGACTCTTCAATAAAGAATTATATTTCTATTGACAGCATACCTTTACTCATTATCATAACGTTGGTGCTCTTTCTCAAAATAGTCCCTGATGAATGCAATGTACCTGTCCCGACGTTTCTGCTAGTCTTCAGAGACATGCTGGAAACCATTGTTTGGTAGGTACTTTAGAAACTTTCTGCAGCCTTTACGGAAAATGCTTGCCAGGAAGGTGTTTATTTAATTTGTGGAAAAGGAAAGAGCCACTAGGCGTAACCTGCACTGTATAGAATGTTAGGTACACACTTCACGTTGATTTTTGTGAGATATTAAAGAACAACATTTGCAATATGCGGCCGTGCATTATCGCGGCCTTAATCCATCTTATTGCACGCAAATATGGCCTTTTGAGTGTGATATGGCATTTCAGAGTTTTCAAAACATTTATATAGTATTGTCCTGTTACGACAAGCGCCCACAACTGTTCCATAAATGAGATGACCATAGCTTTCCCAGCAAAATCAGCCACTTTTGCCTATTTTACTTCAGGTGATTATGGAGATTTCCGTACAGAGATTTGTTGTTTGTTCTCAAGATTAAAACAATGTAGTTACGTTGCATCAGCAGTAATGCCTTTGAAAGAAACTCCATATCTGTCTTAACATCTTCACTGTATACTAAATTACATAAAACGTCCTTTTGTCAGGAAAGCATCAGTCTTGGAACCCACCGTTCACAAACATATCTCATGTGTAACTTTTCAGTTACCAACATGAAGGTGGCACCAGTGAAAATTTTAGAATTTCCGAAAGTATGTTTAATGTTATTTGACGATCCTCTTTAGCTCCAGATCCGCCTTCCTTTGATATTGATTGCCTCTCCTTTTTAAACATAGCGCTAATGAAATAACAAACTCTCCTGTAACATTATACAGGCCCCAGCGGAAGATATGTTGAGAGGAAAGCAGAACTTCAGAGTAGCATATTGTTTTTCGTGTTTCAGTTGTATTTTGCTGTAGGCAGAACTGAACATTTTCAACTTGCACATCTCTCACAGCCGGGGCCTGGAATTACAATGAAACTCGTGTTTAAATTAATCATTCAACTAACAAAATATCGTAAAGCTAAATTTTAGCGCGAAAAATTATGCTTTTTAAGAAATATGATTATTTTCTTTGCACAACGCTTGTAAATTACGTTCCTTGTCCAAACATTTGCTACGGTTTGTTTCTGGCAGATGGATATCAACTCCATGTGGAGTCCTAGGCCTGTTTGCAATGTTTTGTTCTACTACTCGGTTTGTTTCGGAGCTTTGAAAGTAGTGGTAGCAATATGTGAAGACGATCGTGACTGTGGAGGGGAAACAGTCACACAAAAATGAGGTTAATGCTCATTTTAACGACCTAATTGGAATCTTTATTGCATCTTTGCATCGACAGTAGTGCGAAACGTGGCAACAAGGCACACTAACTGAGGCGACAGGCATATTTACTTACGTAAGAGAGGTGCTTGATCCCGCTCGTTCGTTACTTGTTTATCAAACACTTGCCGCGCGTTTACCTATTCACCGTTCTTATAATAGTAATTCTATTATCGAGAAGGGCAATTTTTGGCTTACTACCTATCATAGCATACTGGATAATGACTTTTTAAATCCTCCATATGTTTTAGTAAAAAGTCATTAATATATGTGAATATTATGCTGAAAAAACAGAACATCATGGTACTATTAGAGATATGATGTCTATTTCTCTTAAGAGAAATTATAAAGACTAAAAATTAGGACTACAATAGACATTTAATCAGAATGGATAGCAAATTATGTCATATATTCCTAAAATATTCAGAGGACAATGAAGAGAACAATTGCAGTTTTCATTAATTTGAATTTAGGATCAGAAAGGAAAATACCGGCTACAACCGCGAGTTTTCCCCAATTACCCTAAAGCCCTTATAGAGATTTATCCCTAAAAAGGGCCTCGAAATCTTTGAGAGAACTTAAGACCCAGGCTTTAAGTTAAGTGGTTGTACAAGGCACAATAGCTCAGATGGAAAATCATCGACACAGTGAGCCAAAGAGCAATTCCATCGAATTCTGATTCCACCCATTAACCTTTAGACGCACGAAGAGACCGGGGAAGTACTTAGACGGAGGTAGTACAGTGGAGCTGCAGTTCCCTCCTCCCCGCCATAAGTGCTTCGCGACCCTCTTCGTGCTAAAAACGTTCATCACAGCTGTCACCATATTTCTTAAACGCTAACTATCTAATTGCGATTTTTGTGTCAAAGAAAGTGGGGTGATGTTTCCATATGCTTGGCCCACAGTTCAGAAATTGTTTTAAATAACAATGTGAGCACTCATATGGTATTGCAACCAGTAATTAGAGCAACAGATGAATGATAAATAGCTGCATAAATTAATGATTAGTATAGCGTTTTCATACTTGTTTCTTCCAGATCATTAAAAATGACATGAAGACTATATCTGTTGCACGAGTACAATTAGTTGACGCATGATTACCATTAATAACGATCTTAGATAAGTAACTGACATAAAACCTGGACGAAAATCCTGCACATCAACTGATGATAATATAGGGCTATTCAAAAAAATTTTGATTGATTTATTTATGGACGCTCTTTAACATCTCAGGTCACCAGCGTCCCATTTAACTCAGGGCGTGAAACGGCCAACAAATTTTGAGGTCTCTTCTTTCAGGCTTGAGGTTCTTTTACCTGCCGTAAATGTACGACACGGGACCCACGGCTTTACTTCCCTTCCGAAGGAAGCCATACTTAGTATTTTTACGCCCGAAAAAATCCATCGATCCTGGCCGGATTCGAACCCGCGATCTTGGGTGTAGGAGGCAAGTATGGTAATCACCAGGATCGACCTATTCAAAACGAAGGAACAGATTTCAAACATTTCTTTCTTCCAAATTACAAAAGGTAGAACCCATAGTTCCAACGTTCCTGGACAGACAAAAGTTTAAAATTAGAACCGTCCAGGTAGAAGTTCCATTCACGGCCGCATTGGCGCTGTTGCTTGCCATGTTGATTGTCTGTAGTAAAATGGTGACACAACACGAAAAAGCATTTTGTGTGCTGCAATTAGCAAAACTAGAGTCCATTATTGGAGCTCAACGAGCTTTTCGCCGTCAATTTAATAAACAACCATCTGTGGCATCGAAAATTCGTAGAAGATGTTGCACGTGCAAACGGAAAAGCACGGGATGTTCACGCACATCGAATGAAAATGTCGAGCGTATTCGTACAGTTTACGAAAGGAGCCCCCCCCCCAAAAAAAAAATTCACAGCACGAGCAAAAGAGGAACTTAACATTCCTCAACCAACGGTATGGCGAGTTCTGAAACACCGTCTGCACCTGAAGTCGTACAAACTGCAGTTATTGCAAGGATTGCATCCTGACGACCACAACAAAAGGTACGAATTTTGCATTAGCATGCTAGATGATATGGAAAAAGACAATTTTTCTGAACGATTAACTTTTTCCAGTGAATCCACTTTTCATCTTTCCGACAGAGCTAACGTTAGAATTTGGGCAAGTGAAAATCCTATGTCAGCTATTGAACATGAAAGAGATTCGCCAAAGATTAACGTCTTCTGTGTCATATCTGTAAACAAAGTTTGTGGACCTTTCTTCTTCATAGAGAACACTGTGACAGGACTAACCTATCTACACTAGCTTAAAAACTGGTTATTTCCTCAACTTGAAGATGATTCAGATGACTTCATTTTCATGCAAGATGGTGCCCCGCCTCATTTCTCTAAACACGTCCGACTTTGCCTGAATGACACCATTCCAGGACGTTGGATTGGAAGAGGAGAAGCAGAAGATCAACTTCATCGCCGGTGGCCTCCCATATCTCCAGACCTCATTCCTTGTAACTTTTATTTGTGGGGTTAGGTATAAGGCCGTGGTTTTATCCTTATTATACCTAACACTCTTGAAAGTCTGCGATATCGAATTGTTGAAGTTGTGAATTCGATAACTAGAGACCAGCTGATTCGTGTGCGGCAAGAAATGAGCCTCCGTTCTGATATTTGTTGTCAAACACATGGTGCTCATATTGAATGCATAAAAAAGTGAAAATTGAACTTTTCTCTTTCCAGGAACGTTGGAATTGTGTTTCTATCTTTTGTAGTTTGGAAGAAATAAATGTTTGAAATCTGTTCCTGCTTTTTGAATAGCCCTGTACTTTTACTTAAGGTGTGCGACTGCCCATTCTCCGAGTACAGTAAGAGGGGACTGTTATGTAAGAAACACAACTGTAATGTATGCTAAGCAGATACCGTTGTTTTAACATTAAGCCTGCAGACGATCAACAATGAATCAAGAATAACTACAACAGCAATGGAAATAAAGAAATCACGCGGCTTATAAATATAAGACAGGATGTCTGATGTCCAGCTGTGAAACTGAATTACACGGCGAGATTTTGGGCCCATGTCGGCCGAGCGGGAGGTCTAGAATTGGAGATACGGTCGGCTTCCAATGAAAGGTAATACATTTACCTTGAGCAATGGAGATAGTGTGTGATGGACCGATTTGGTTATATCTGAATGGCGTTAGCGGTGGTGGGGCCCAATTTCTGACAAATGGTTACGTCTTGAAGATAGGCTCGAAAGTGGGTAGGGATCCAGACACGATCTTCGTACGACAGGCCATCTGTTACTGAGGCCTTCATGGCTTACAGTGGATTACGGGATTTACTTCCGCAAAAGTAATAAGTGTAAAGAAAAATAAGTGTGTAAGAATGGATGACCCACATTATCCTTCTCTCTTTATACCCTTCCTCTTATTCTTGATCGTCTTCGCGTTCTGTTCTTTCTTTTACACCTAATTTCCTTCTTTGACATTCCACTCTCTTTCCGAATCATTTCTACCGTCATCTTTTGTTTCTGTCTCAGCTTGTGACCATGGATTTTTTTCCGTGTTATTTGCTCATCTTAGCATTTCATTAAGTTCTTTCTTCATTTACGTTCTTTTACTTTCTTTTTCCCCCCATTGTCGTAATATAGCGTTTTTCAAAAGTCATTTAAAAGCGTGGTAAATATAATTGAGGTAGAAAAAATATCACTATACTGGACAAAAATGAGGTTTGATTTTTCAATCAATGGGAATATGTCCCTTGTTCTTTTGTTCAACGTAAGACAATTTCTTGCCCGATAGCATCTTTCAATTGCTTCCGAGCTTGGAAAACTCATTCTTTAAGATAGTCAATCAGCTGGGTTAGATCCGGAGGCCATATTGTTGCAAGTACCTACTGTCAGACATCAGTAATTAATTGTTTTGCAGGGGTGTGAATGAAAGGCGAAGCGCCAACTTGCACGAAGAGTGTTCTAGGCCTAGGTATGACGAAGTTTTGTAATAATGCTCCCCTTTACTGTAATAGTTTGTGCTATTTTATAATTTACTTCTTAAAAACAACATGGGCAAATTATGAATTGTGATGCGACATACAGTGACAAAGGGCCATTTTCAAAGCAAAATCTTCAGTTAGTGCGTTAATTTCACCATTAAGAAAATAGTGTGTTTCGCCTGTGAAGAAAAAATTGTCCAATCAGTCATTGTTAATTCTGCTAGTACAAATGAAGAAAACTCGTATCTTTACTGTTGTCACTTTCTTGGTCATATTTTATATGGGTACAGGCTAAAATTCTCTATACTACTATTATTTTTTTAAGGTTTTTGGAAACCTGAAAGACACTGGTAATTCCATAATATAGTGCCATCATTATTACTTTTAGTTTTCCAGATTCTTCCTTAACAATAGAAAAAGTTTCTTCAAACTTTCTGATTATATAATGATCGTTTGGAATAGAACATGGACATTCTCTAAAACTCTTGTATCTTCTAATTTTATTTCCAGATGTTGAGAAAAAATTGCACTGCAATAGCTTGCTTGCATCTTAATATTTAACGACAGAAATCAAATTTTCCTAAAGCAGTATAAATAATACCATTTATGTTAACAACAAAATGGTAACTAAAAATACAAAAGAAAATTAATGAAAATGCAAATATTTTTTTCCGCAATACAGTGATGTTTTCCCTTATCTCAGTTATTATATTTTTTATTATGTTTTAAATTTTAAAGACTGTATATTTCTTTTATTTTTCATTTACTTAATCATTTTTTTCATCACTCCTTCTCTACATTGTTTCCTTCTCTATGTTCTTTGTCCTTTCCTGGTACTAATTAATAAAATTAAACCAAAAGACGTACATTAAATCTGAGATTATATTATTAATTAATATTTTTCTACACCTCTTTGTTTATGTTTTATCTTTCTTTCGTACTGTTTAGATTTACTATGTCTTCTTTGCCCCACGCTTTCTAATTCTCCATATATATCCCCATTTTTGCATTCTCTTTACGTTTCTTTCTGTGCTAAGTAATGTCAGGGGTTGAGGAACTGCGTACATAGAGGGGCTTCTTTTCCTCTCATCTCGAAAGGGACACGTACAGTTAATCGGATTGCGGAAGAAGGTTCTCAGTCAATGAGCGCGCCAGATAAACTTCTTCTTGCTCGGGGATGTTTGTTCACCGCCCACTTGGTTGCGCTCAGATAACAGGATGAATTACATGGCTCATTATTCATTGTTCGGGCAAAACTCGAGCCGCTTTCTTCGGGAGCCGAAAAATGAGTATCATTTGTTAGCGTCCCCCTTGCGGAATACCAACGAAACATGTGTAGACACAAGTTACCGCTATGGTAATGAGAGAGTATCAGCTTTGAACATGACGAGGTGCTATATTATAGAATTCCACAGCATTCACTTAATCACCCATTTTTAATTCCTTGTCGCTATTGCTTCAGACATCTTAAAGAAAGGAATCAAAACTATAATGCGTGAAACTATTTAAAAATTACATTTGTTTTAATAATTGAATACAATGTCTATTCTGTAAATAAATAGAAAACCATTTGGTGTAACATTTAAGTGTACTTTTATTTAAATTTAATAGATTATAATTGGTTTTTGAAGTTTGTTTTTAAAGTTTATTTCTACAAGTCTTCTTATAATCGACTACGACAACTAATATACTGGATGTGGCTCGGTGGTAGGTAACTGTGTACCGTATGATTATACATTGTTAATAAACCATGTCCAGAAACGCTTTCTTTACGCGCTGAGCCTCCGGATCGAGAAGTGGATGACTGTGGGTGAACAAACCATTAGAACGCATTTATTAGTTGAGGGTTGTTTACCAAAGGTACTCCTTCAGCTGTTACGTGATGCACAGCCACCGGAGTAATTGGAGGAAATGCCTTTGGAAATCCATCATGCGATGTGGTTCCAGCATGTTGGCGCTCCAGCACTCTTCGATCATGAAGTACATGGCCATTTGAATGACACCTTTAGCAACAGATGGATTGGTCATGGAGGACCGATTGCTTGACCTTCTCGCGCACCAATGGGTTTCTTTTTCTGCTGATACATGCAAACCCTGGTGTACAGACTCCCGTGGAGACACAACAAGATCTTGTGACACAACTTCGAGTATCAGCTGGAGTCATTGGAGATTACCCGGGAATCTTTCCAAGAGTTCGACATGATACAATCAGGCAATGTACAAAATATATCGATGTTGGTGGCAGCCATATTGAGCACCTTTTGTAGTTGATTAAAAAGCCATTTACTTAAAGTATTTTCACTTTTCTAGCTTTTGTGACCCGTACTGCCTATATCCACCCTCCAGATTTCAGAGACCGCCACGGGTGGCCGAGGTCGTTAAGGCACGGACTCGTGAGCGGGAGGTCTGCGGTTCGAATCCCGCCAGGACCGTCCTCCCTGACTGGGGTTTTTTCCAGGTTTTCCTCAGTCTTCATAACTGGCAAATGCCGGGGAGGTACCTAAACTTAGGCCTGGAACGCTCCCTTCCTTAAAAAAAATATCCTTTCCCAATTTATCATGTCATCTCATGTATCATCAGTGTCCACCGCCTGTGGTGCCTCAGTAGTAAAAACGGGCGTTAAACACTACTCAAAAAAAAAAAAAAAGATTTCAGAGACGGTAGCACGTAAGCAAAGTGTTTCTGGACTTGGGTTTATTAACAACATATAATCATATGTTAATTGTTAATAAACCAGTCTCTGTAAAAGTTTATAAAACTCCTTTAGCAGCCGTAGATCTGAATGGTGGAAGACTTAGAACATCAAAGATTAGGGAGAATAGAAAAAAAATTTGCTTGTATATGAGGTGATTCTAGTATGAAGTATATACTTAAACATTTTGTACAAAAATAAATTAACTAAATATATTTAGCAAGACCGAAAGTTTAATTCTTAAAAATCCAATTCCTGAAATGCAGACTAATGTTATATTAAATATATCTCAATAAAACAATACAGCATTCGGAAAAAATATACACAATACATTTACGAGTAGAAATAGGATTGAAAATATAAATATATATTCATAGAAGGTCAAGAGAACCAAAAACATAATAGCTTACCTTAGACAAATACTTTATTCTGTTAAATGTCAACCATAATATTAATTAATTGAAGTTAAAGTATGTAATTGTTCATAAAACATATCTACTGTAGATCTCAAAACCCTTTACCACTTCCACAAAGTGACTGAGGTGCACTATCATGACTGGCTCTGAACACACGTCACATCGCAGGGTAGCTATGATGTTGATTCTTATCATTGCCTATAACTCCACATTGAAGCATTTGAGACTATTCGTTTCCATACTGCAAATGCTCCCTGTCTATTCGTAAACACAGTTTCTAGACATTCGTTTAATTGATCATTTATTTAGTTGGAATAGCCTTGAGGCTTACAAGTACCATACAGAGCTCCAGAAATTTGCAGTCTGGAACATTTCAATGCGTGATAAAACAATGTGTTGTTACAGTAGCGGCCTTCCAAAACAAAAGAAGTTTCCATTAGCATGAGGATGGCGGGCAAAAAGCCGAAAACAATGAGGCAAACTGAAGCTTGTGACGCGCTTTAAGTTTACGTGAACAATAAAGCGAGTATACCGTCAGAAACAAAACTGCGTAGCTACACATGCTTTGGAATCGAACGTAATTAACTACACATGTAAAACTTACCCTTCGAATTGCACCCCCCTTTCGGCCATTAATTTTTGGTTAAACAACTGTCTTCATTGCCATGGGAACGGAAAGGGGGTTTCATTTCAACAAATGAGAAGGGCTAAAAACAAAAAAAGACGAAGCGATTACAAAATTTTACATTACACAAACTAGTTTGTTGCAGCCATTGCGCATGTCCAGCTGTAACGTAGATTTTTTCCCTTCCCTTTTCTCTCCAGCTACGGACAGAATCCAATTACACACATTTCTAATTAAATTGTCACATGGAGCAAGTTGGAAACAGCGACAGAGCGAGGTGGGGGCGGGGGCAAATCTTTGTATACCAGCAGAATTACCAACTTACTCATTGCTGCACTTAACTTATGAATAAGGGGTGGGCTGCGGAGAAAAGGGAAGCCTTGCTCGTGGTGAAAACATTCTGGTAATTGGGACTACGTGGTTACGCAATAACAGGCTAAAGCTCAGGCCGCAAACATCTCCAAGGAACGAGCGGCTTTCACCATCCTGTCTGAAACATTCCTGGCTCATAAATCACTTTTTCACCCTCTGAGGGAAATGAGTGACTTTCAGGAATTCTTTACCATTATCCCCTCCCCAAAATATCCTCTTTTTAACACACCTCTACAGAAGCACACTTTTAAAATCTTGTACATCACCACAAGCAAAGAAGGAACCTTTTAGAAACACATAATTTGGCTATTTGTATTTCAAATACAGTCTTGCCACTTTATAAACACATGACTACAGTTTGAGCACATTATCATTCGGGATTTACATTTGAATATACTGTTTTCTATTAAATGCTTGTTCCTAACTGTGCCCCATGGTTTGCTGGGCCCTTCTTCAAAATTTTTTAAAAAGATATTCCATTTTTTTCCCCTCTCTTTCAATAACTATCCTGATTTCAGAGTGTATTGTAGTATATTAACCTAATAATTTTGGTGAATATTTATTAAGTATTTCTGTATTTATGCTCCCATTTTGATTCCAGATGCACATTTAATAAAATAGTAGAAAAAAGGTTATAAAATAAAAAAAGTTGTCCATTTGACATACATAAACAGAAGAAAATAATATTTTCTTTCAATTACTATTGTTACAAATGTACTTTCCGTGGGGCAAAGCTACAAATCTATTATGAAATTTTAAAAATATTCACCATAGACATAGAACAAATACATGAAACAGTGATCGGATTTTGCTGACAGGCGAAGAGGTTTAGTATGGCCCCAAGTGTGGCACCAAATTATGAAGCTGTTTCGTATGGGTAATTTCTTTTTTGTTGTCCATGCTTCAATGACAATTTCTTAGGGTGAATTTGGCTAATTTGTTGACTCGTATTCAACGGAACTGAGAGAGGATTTCAATGATGTACTCAACTAACGTAATATATATATATATATATATATATATATATATATATATATTTGTTTTATGTTGTCCAAAGTCCCCTGGTGTTTTGACTTAGCTAAGCCGATACAAACTTATTTGCCGCGTGTGAAACTTACAGACGAGTGCCGTGGCGCGTAAAACTGAAAGTCGCACTTATAATGAGTACTGTAAACTGCGTGTATCTTGCCGCGTGTAGATCTTATAACTGCGTGCACTAGCAACGTCGAACTTACAACTGTCTCTGCGAACTGTTTACTGCCTCTATCGCGATATCTTATAACTGTGTCTCGCCGCGTGTGAAACTTAGGCATGCATGTCATAGCCATGTCGAACTCACAACTGATCCTGAGCAATGAGAAAATGCGAACTGAATGCTCGAACGGTGCGACTGCCTCCTTAAAATAAAAAAAATCGTTCACTAGGAGATGCTATAAGGCACCGGCAAGCCTCGTGCATTTCGTTAGAAGTTTGAAATATCAATCTATCATTGACTGGTTAAAGTTCACCTGCCGCACGCAGCATTCGTTGTTATTTAAAGTTTAAAAATTTTGCCGACATTGACCGGTTTAAAAGGCTAGCTATACAACCACCAGTCGGGGTCAGAGCCCTTTAACGAATTTAAAAGTCCTTGAGTTAATTAACTCTGAAGTAACTGTCTTTTAAAAAAGAAAGGGGCTTCACATAACGAGACCTCCTGGTTACTTCCTCTGAATATAGCTTTTTTAAGACTCTTTTGTTGGCTTTCTAAGCTACCGTAACAAAACACCAAGGAGCTTTCTTTTTTTGTTGACGTTCAACTCATGTGTTAGCATTATGCCGAATTATACATATATGATATATATTACTAATTACAATACATGAAATATTATGATTGGGCTTACATAAATATACATTATTATAATTATATTTCAGTCATTCTTTATTCCTTCTATCAGAGGCATTGCTAGTTAATTTATAAACCATAAATATGATCTCAATATTCTAAATATTTTTTTTGAGGGGGAGAGTAATTTCGGATTTTAAAGTTCTTGTTTTTGAAATTTTAGACCACTTTTTTGAGTTTTAGGTCAATACTTTGGTCCTAACATCTTTGATATGTTATGCATAAATGAAGGATTCGATATTAGGGGCATTATTCACCATTCTCGTGAATTTCGAGAGCATATAGTAATTATGAAAACAACGCGGGTTCAAACCCGGCCAAGATCGAAGGATTTTTTCGGGCGCCAAAATCCTAAGAATGGCTTCCTTTGGAAGGGAAGTAAAGCCGTGGGTTCCATATCTACCTTTACGGTACGAAAAAGAACCTTAAGCCTGAAAGAAGAGACCTCTGAGCAAAATTTATCGGCCGTTTCAAACCCTGAAATGAATGGGGCGCTGATGACCTGAAATGTTAAAGAACGTTCGTAAATATAAATCGCTATTCTTTTCATTCATTTATTCATGAAATATTTAATTTTTTCTTTATCTGATTAACATATATGCTGATGTTATAAATTATCATTACAGTAAATATAAAAGTACACTATTCTTTTATTTTTATTTCATTTACATTTTTATTCTGAATTAAACTTATTTATGTAATTATTATGCCTGTCTAATTCAAATATTTGCAAATTAAATATAGTCACACATGAAATCTTTCATGTAAATTGTAAAGGAGATATAAAAATAAGCATCCATTATTTATTAATGCATTTTATATTAATATTTATGCAATTATCAAAAGAATGTAAAGAAAAAATTATTCATTTGTTGGTTTCTATGGCAACGTTATTATATCAGTGAACTGCAAACATAATTGTAATTTATTTTTTTTCCAAAATGTGTAATTATCTTGTTTTGAGAACAGTACTTCAAAATTGCCCTTAATAATATGACTTATAACCTGGATAATTTAATGTATTACATTTGGAAAGGACATTCCTTTGTTGCTTTTCTTGTAGCTTTCCGAATAGCTAACCTTTCCGTTCGGTTTAGAATGCATAGTGCTGAACTGGTAAAACAGTCGAGTGATATCATTTCTGCTCATTAGTCATTTGTTAAAACAAACACTACCCCGCTACTCATCTTTTACCATGGAAGGATTATAAGAGCAAAGTTTACCTTTAACCTCGACAAGCCGTGGCGTGTTTCTCATTCATGAATATTGAAGAGGTTTCATCATACTTTCTCTGATCCAGTACTTGCTTGCATGCAATACGCTGCACCTCTGTCATTTTCAAACGATATCTAACAAACCATAAAGGAAAAAAGAAATAAAGTTTGTTGTTCCATCAGCATAACTTAAACAGCATGCTCTGAGAGACCATCTTGTGAAATACACGAAGTAAAAGTTAACTTGTAATATTTTTTCTTCTTAATTATCGCCCTTGCGCTGTAGCAAGTAGAATTTTACAAGTGATACTTTTTTTCATTGCATGCAAAAGCAAATATAAAGCTTTTTCCTTTTTTTAGCTGTAGCTAGAGTAAGTAGTATAATTAGGTTGGTATTTAATTAGCGACCAAACTAGCAGCAGAAACTCCACCAGCTTTACTTTGGACGAAGTTATTTCTTTTCTCAAGTATAAATTCTATACTTTCTGGGAGTGCAAATAATCTAACGCGATTAATAAAATATATTGCCTATTAATCATTCTTTTAAATTGCTTAGCTGCTTAACATGTGCGTATTGGAGTGTTACAAGAATTTCATTAGGAATGCCGTTACAACAGAACGACAATTAAACAAACTTTAGTTCAAATAAAGGAGCCAAAATAACAGAATGCACAAAATTTAAAGGTTTCTGAAAGGTAGTATTAACATTAAAATGGATAATATGGTTGGAAGCAAATTGTAAGCACTTTAGCATAGAACAAAAGGACATCACTTCACGACACCAACTAAATTTCTCAAACTAAAAATTTTTTCGCGTATATTTTAGTCACATGATGGACTTTGATAAGTATAAAGAGTGCTTAAATCCGATAAAGAATTCTCAAGAACGAGTACTTGGAGCACTATCCTGCTCTTAGACAGAGAGAGAGAGAAAGATGTGTTAAGCTGTGTAATATATCTCAGATACAAAACTCAGATAAATGCACTTGCACTGGAGATCTCCAAAAAATATCTATAGTTCCTATTTTTTTAATTCCCTTTAATTTTAATTAGGAAAAAAAGTACGTAGTATTGTAACTATTTTGAGTAAACATTGGTATGACTGTTGCTTTGATAGATAAAATTTGTCAATCAATAATCATTTACAGCAAAGAGAACTTTCTGTGCAAAAACATTTATTGCAAAGTTGTTTTGCATAGAGCTTAACAGAATACGAAAAAACGGAATACTTGACGCAAAGCAAGTGACAAGTTGGATATTTTACTAAATAAACTTATTCTTTAACTGTTTACTGAGCCAATACCAGGGTCAGTCACCTATGGGGAAGCTAGTTATCTCTGGACACACACAGATTACACATAAACAATGAGGTACTCCCTGTATGGGTAGTCAATCCAATGTCAGGGTGGTCTTGAAGACAACACAAACACAGAAGACACATTCATACACAAAAATCAAAAACCCCGCATTTGCTTATGTGAAAATGGACTGAGAAACACCACGAAAATTCTTAAGTCAGGATAGTTGGCCGCAGGATTTGAGTCCCGGACTTACAGAATGTGAGATCCAAACGTTACCGCCTCAGCCAACCCGTTCGCTCCTTTTAAACTTAACAAAATGTACCATCAGTAATTTTATTCTGAAAGCTACTTACCTACCTCTAAGCACTGATGCTGCAGATTTTACTACTGTTACAAATTGCACATATTAAAAAGCAGTCCTTTCTCTAAAGTCTTCAGCTTCTTTTAATATCATGAAATTGTCCTTATTTTATAGTTTTGCTGTTAAGTTGTAAGTCCAGTTCTTGTGTATCTCTTCTATAGTCCCGGTTTAACGTCTTTGTTGTTCAAATAAATCAAGCATTTACTTCTGCTCCCTTTTAGCACACGTCCTTTGTAATCATCCTTAAACATAGAAACCACCCAAGTTTTACTTGTTCGCTTCTTGGAGGCCCACTTTGACAAAAGTATTGCAATCAGTTTAGCCTTATCGGTCTATATTTTTCCCATTTCAAGGAAAAAAAGCAATAAAACTGCTTGTGGGTACTATAACAGTGAAATAAATTTTATAATAAACTTCCAGCTCTCTTTCCGACAATGGTGCTATTCTGAAAGTTTTAAGTTTCGAGATCCGCTGATATGAAGCGAGTTCTGAGAACGGAGGCGTTAATATAAAGAGCGATGCCTTCATCATTTGACTGTTGTTCACGCTTTTATAACCAATAAAACGAAGTTAAAAGATAATTACCTTCAGATAACGTAAATGGAAGTGCAAATCGGCCTCTGCAGTAAACAGATATGGAAGTTTTTACTTTCGCTTTCAGCAACATAAATCGTGACTATCACTTTAATCAGAATCACAGGAATAAATAACGTCCGCTCTTTAATATCGCAGTGATGATATCAGCATTGTTATTCTGGCTTCTGTTTCTTAGCCTACAAAAGTTTAACCCATAAACTTACTTACATATAAAAAATAGGCTAACTTTGCCATTCTGACTGCCTGTTTGTACTTATCTCTATTTCTTTCTCGAGATTATACACTTGGTGGCTGGTAATTAGAAAATGTATCGCCAACAGCAATAATTCGTTTATAATCACTGTCTTTTTACCTCTTATCCATACTGAGCATTTGCTCACCAGTTGCTTAATGGGTTATTTCACAAAATTAACTTTTAAGCAAGTTTAAAAATTTATCTTTTTTGGTGATCAAACTGAAGATAAGATTATTTGTCTTTTGGATTAGTGTGGATATTTACATTATTAGACTGTCTCCGTTATCATATGGTTATCTTTTCTGCAAATCCAGTGAACGAAAAGAGGATTTTTTTATTTGTTTTACTTACGCTCTTTAACATCTCAGGTTATCAGCGTCCCATTCTATTCAGGGCGTGAAACGGCCGACAAATTTTGCTCAGAAGTCTCTTCTTTCAGGCTTGAGGTTCTTTTTCGTGCCGTAAATGTACGACACGGGACTCACGGCTTTACTTCCCTTCCGAAGGAAGCCATACTAAAAGAAACTGAGTGAAAAGAGTGCCTTTAGGATAAATAATATAAAAAAGGTTGAAATGCGATTATCCAGCCGTTATTATTATTATTATCATTATTATTATTATTATTATTATTATTATTATTATTAGTAGTAGTAGTAGTAGTAGTAGTAGTAGTAGTAGTAATAGTAGTAGTAGTAGTAATAATAATAATAGCAGTATTAATAGTACCAGAAGTAGTAGTATAGTAGTAAAGTAGTAGTGGTAGTAATAGTAGTAGTAGTAGCAATAGTAGTAATAATAGTAAAAGTAATACTACTAGTAGTAATAGTAGTAGTAATAGTAATCATATTATTAGTACTAGTACTGGTATTTTTATTATTATTATTATTATTATTATCATCATCAGTAGTAGTAGTAGTAGTTGTAGTAGTAGTAGTAGTAGTTAGTAGTAGTAATAGTATTTTTATTGTTATAAAATCTATATACACATTACAAATTTAAACAAATAATAATACAAATAAAGCAATATAAACAATTATAAATAAATATACATTAAAAATAGGAAGAAGATATTTACAGATATATTATTTATAATTATACCTAGTTATTGCGTTCTACCAGAAAATAAATTGCATCTAGCTTCGCGCACTTTGACTAGGAAAACTTCTATATTCAACCAATTTGCAAACATGTCCTAGAATGCCTATCGTCCTCTAATTGTCTTAAAAACCGTATTTATATTTGAAGATTATCTGGTATGTTTGAAGCGCTACAATCTCTTGACACAGTGACTGAAACATACCACGTGTTCGTGATGTTTCGCCACCATTTTTCCAAATCACCTTACAACCATATGTTGAAAGCCATATTGCTCTTTTTTCAGATAGTATGTTACTTTCGAAACATGGAACGTAATTGAATTCATCACTACCAATGGACACCTTCAAGATCCATCATTCTTTTTCTGCATGGTTTCTTTGGCGAAGAAATGAAGCAGCCTTTATTCACACAGGATGGTTTTTTTTTAATTGATTTATTTATGGACGCTCCTTAGCAGTTCAGGTCATCAGCGTCCCATTCAAGTTAGGGCGTGAAACGGCCGACAAATTTTGCTCAGAGGCCTCTCTTTCAGGCTTGAGGTTCTTTTTCATACTTAGGATTTTTACGCCCGAAAAAATCCATCGGTCCTGGCCGGGTTCTAACCCGCGATCTTGGGGTTTAGGAGCCAAGTATGGTAACCACTACACCACCAGGACCGACAAGCGCACACAGGATGGTGCCCAAACATATCTCACGAATGCTGTCTTCCGTGTATGGCACGAATATTTTGGTAATAGGATTCTTCATTAGATTATTCTTATTACCTCGGAGGTGGTTTCGATTGACAGCAATGTCTTTGAACCACAATCCATGTGATTTCTTCTTTCCGAAATCAACCAACAATGGCAAAGAAGTTCAAATGTGCAATTCAAGATAAAATTATACCATTTTATAAGCATCTTGTTGAAAAATAGCCTCAACGTTTACACCGAGATTGCATAAACTTCAAGCAGCAGAAAGACACTTCGGAAATGTCCGCTAAAAAGGCCCAGGAGTTAATTAAATTACATTAGAGATTATATTTAAATTCTTCGATGTCTCCGTAAATACTCGATATATATTTGGTACTACTTTTTATACATCCTGTACATTGCTATGAATATTAAGATGCCAACAAAGGAAATTTGAATTTAAGTTTTAACTATTATCTGTTCAATTTTTAGAAACATTCTTAAGGGGGAAGTGGCCTACTGCTCAAGAATTTTACATTTTTTAAAAATTAAATTTGTATAGCGGTTTGAGTCTATCCCTATGATATATTTAAGAATTTCAGGAGCCATTTTGTTTCAGAATTGATAGAAAGTTTTCGTTTTATTATATTTTGTACCTTATTTGAGAGAAAAGTGAAGAAGATGCTTTTAAACAAGTTTTTGTTGTATATTTTTACCTCACTATGACGTTTATTTGCTTAATAGTAATGGAGATTCTAATCAATTTTTATAATTTAATTTAGAATGTTCTCGAAAATTTACAAAAACCTTGTCCTACTGCCGGATATGAAATCAGAAAAGATTTGTCATTGCACAATAGATGCAAATTTCAGCTATGCAGATGTAAATAGTTTTGATATAAATGAAAGATTTTTTTAAAGAACTTTCTTTGAAGTTATTAAAAACAGTACTCGAGTATTTCACAGCTAATTTACAGCAATGTATTGATTAATGCACTTTACTGTATTATTCCAACCCGTTACTTAAAACCATGACTAAGAAATTTGGTTTTCTGAAATCAATCTTATTGTACTATTTTGAAAGCAGATCATTGGTCCTTGCATACTGATACATGTGTAAACATTTCTGTAATTTGTCTTCTTGATATTGGGGAAAATATTTGTTTTTATTGTCATAGGAAGAGACGCACCCCCATGAGATATAAGATATTGTATACAAGGGCTCGCTATGCTTTAAGCAGTTACAACACTTGATGTTTTAGATACAACTTGTTCGTTGCCATAACGGTAACACTCTTTTACAATTGCCCGAGGCTACTGTCAGTAAAACGCCAGTAAGATAAATTTTGTTTCCTGTATCGTTGCATTGAGGTCAAATACCAGACTGATGTTTAATTTATATTTTATTTTCGAATACTTTATTTTTGTATACAGAATTAGAATCTAGTAAGGCAATAATTAAAGTCGCAATATTACTTACCGAAGATAAAAAACAAAACAACTACCTAGAAAAAAAAAAGCTTGCTGGTAACAAACAGTGTTCTGTTTTATCTCGTGAAACAATAGACGTCCTTACATGCGCTCTATTTGCTCATTTCCTTTAGGAATTTCCCACAGTTTATTCCCACCCTTTTTTTACAATGATATCCACCACAGGAAGATCAAAGATATGAGGGAAGAATTATAAGAAGGACTACTGCTTCAAGTGGGGATACCAGCTGAAGTAATGAAAGGCATTTAAGAGGATAACTGTGCTGGAAAAGTTGATACTAGCGTTCAATATCAGAAATAAGGGAGTACTAATATTCTATTCTGCAAATGTTTAAAAAACAGACAATGGAATTCCGGAAATGAACGTTGCTCGCCTGGGCCGTATTGATGATAATGCTTGTTGATTAGGTTTATTTACGGACGCTCTTTAACATCTCAGGTCATCAGCGTCCCATTAATTTCAGGGCGTGATACGGCCGATGAATTTTTGCTCAGAGGTCTCTTTTTTTTCATGCTTTAGGTTATTTTACATGCCGTAAATCTAAGACACGGGACCCACGGCTTTAATTCCCTTCAGAAGGAAGCCATACTTAGGGATTTTTACGCCCAAAATTAGCGGGATTGAACCCGCGATTTTGGGTTTAGGAGGCAAGCATGGTTACCACTACACCACGATGATAATGCCAATTAAACAAATACTATGAGTTTGTTGCATCTGGAACATAAAAGTACTAAGAATATAGAATCGTTCACTCTTCTTCATTTTGATTCATCGAAAACACCCGCTTGTGTGAACGGGCATGAAATTTTCCATTTATATATTCATTCAGTGATTATGCAGACAAACAGATTGGTTTCAACTGTCACATAATACTTTGCTGTACTTACATCTTGTTAAAGAAAAATGTAATGCTTTAGCAATAGTAAATAGGATTATCAAAAAATAACGGGACTACTATTGTTGCTGTTAAGTCCATTGGCTCTTTTTATTAAAATTCAATTACACGTATTCAAAATAGTGATCTTCTAATGTGACGCACTGATTCCAAACGTTTAGTCCATTATTCAAATACTTTTTCCATTATCGGCATTTTTCTGGTACCAAAACTTGGAATTCGTCTCGGGGAAAAAGAACACCACTCTATAATTTTTTATTGTTTGAAAAATGATATTTTTTAAGATTCTCATGGAAAGATAGTTTAAAAACGAGTTATACCTTGCACGGTGATTGTTTTAACAATTTAACTTTTGGTTGCTTTATTTCAGAGAGTTTTTTCTGTGTTTTTTTTTTTAATAACTGTTTTTCAATCGTTACTTCAAAATAGCTTAATGTTATTATTGACTTTGGCACCTTTAGCATACAGGGTCGAAATTTGCATTTTAATTATTATTATTATTATTATTATTATTATTATTATTATTATTATTATTATTATGCCGCATGAAATACGTTCGTTCATCAGCGCAAAAATGTGGTTTTGCGTTTACGAAACAATAAACACAATTAAATCATGGTAATAAGAATGGAGCAAGCAATATTTAAGTTATGTTCACAAACAAGATTAAGGCATCATTAAATTAAAATTAATCTTAGAAGAAGCATGATTAAATTACTTCAAAATGCTATGGACAGAAATAACTAAAATTAATTAATTATCTTAGTACAGAAAGATGGCATTTAGGTCCATTAGATTTGGTGAAATTAATATACAAAATTAATAACGATTGCAAAAATAAAAATATTTTGTGTTGATAATAAAAACAAGAATAAATTAAATATCTTCCAGTTTTCTTTGAAACAGAAATATTTCCATATTGAAAATTTGGCCACCAAGTCGAAGAGTGTAAGGTGAATTTAAAAACAATGACAGACACAAAGACAACAATTACAGACAGATAATATGCTATAAAATATATACAGTATACATCCATAATAAACACGGTTTAAAACTATAGTAAGTAAAATGATCTCAGAAACACACAATGGATTCTAAAAGAACAGCGCTTGTATACACTATATGCATTTACTATTAAAATTAATTGAAAGGCATAATGAATATAATATTACAACACTTTAAAGATTTTTAAAAAAGCCTTTGATAAGGCATGAGAAATAATAATAGAACATGTGTACCACAGCATTTAGTCACAATAATAAAACCGCCACAGATGGCCGAGGTCATTAAGGCGCGGACCCGTGAGCGGGAGGTTTGGGGTTTGAATCCCACCAGGATCGTCCTCCCTCATGGCAAATGCCGGGGAGTATCCTAAACTTGGCCTGGAACGCTTCCTTCCTTTAAAAAAAATATATCCTTCCCAATTTATCATTTCATCTCATGCATCATCAGTGTCCACCGCCTGTGGTGCCTCAGTAGCAAAAACGGGCGTTAAACACTACTAAAAAACCATAATAAAATGTTCGTATACAGAAAGTAAATAATAATATAACTAAGTAAAAAAAATACAATAGCGAGCATAAATACAAGGAATAATACACGAGTATTCCCATCCTTTTAATACAAATGCCGAATACGTCTTAAAATGGCAGTTTAAAGTAATAACACGTTGATAAACATTATTTAACAGTTATGAACACAACCTATAACAGGCGAAAGTATTATAAATCTATGGCTACCATATTTCTAATTTTAAAAATGAATATTTTAAATAAAATTATAAATTTGTCGATTAAGGATGTGCGGTACAATACAAAGAATCTTGGTAAGCAAGTACGATGAAAGAGAAACAGAAGACGTTGAGATGAGTTCTTTATGGAGACTGCAGGATATAATCTATTGGATATGAAAAAAGTGCAATATTAGCATAGCTTAATATATTCAAATTAACAAATAAAAGATATAAACACAGGAGGAAATGAACCATCGAATTTCAACACTAACATTAAAATACAAAGAAAGCTAAGATAGTGTGGGATGTTGGCAGGCCTGATTGGATTCAACGTTGCAGGAGCACGTAAACTGGAATCCGGTATTGTTTAAAGGGTCAAAAGTTAAAGGAACGCTGCCTCTGAAGAATGAGAGAGGTCCATGACGTCATTTTACGTGTCGATAGCCACAGTGGATTTAATGACAGGTTTTTGGATGTTGCAACAGGAGCTTGTAATTATAGCTGGTGTGTATACACCCTGGGGACCAGTTTCCTGCTTGCTAGTCTCCCAATCAAGATTTTCCTCCGTCACAGTGTAGTAGCGCTGACTTTTCTTCACTGTGTTTGTGCACACTTTTTAAGTATTATTTCCCCTTTTTTAGTTCATTAATTTAGACCTGTACGCTTGTTTACTTCAAGGTACACGAGAACATAATGGACATGTACAGGAATATCGGTTTTTGTGAAGTTTATAACAAGTTTCCTTGCTCTGGACTATGGCGTTAAATGAAAGACCTGTTGACTGCGCTGAATTAATGATATAAACGTCAGAATTCTATAGCGAAACACTGCACAGAAAGATACACTCGTTTGATTGCAGCATCCTTAGTCTTTATTCATTCATCTGAGAATACTCTGTTTCAGGCATTCTCCAATACTTTTGCCGGAGATACCACATTCATAATACACATTGACACTGTCGTTGCAAATGATCACAACTTGCATTTGAAACACAAAAAGGTGATAAGACAATTACGCGCTTCCCTGACAACTAAGATTGGAAAATTGTGGAGCAAAATAAAATCACAAGTCTTCCATTCACCCTTTCATCAGTCGGAGTTGCACGCAAGGCCTTTGAAACAAATTTGAAACTACACATTGAGACGCTTGTCTTTATCTGAAAAGCTGAAATCCTTAAAACATGCAACACAATCAGAACATTGATGAATAACCACTTCTGACGTAACAGTCACGGATTCATAAAGCAGCAAATGTCGTTGAAGAATAAAATGAACATGCTATTTACTTTGCTGGTTCATGTTATTGTAACAAACTCCCCTTTATATCCTTTTTATGCTAAAAAGTATGACTTTAATCCAACAAATAATATACTGTATCTATACAGTTTACTTTTATAAAAAAATCACTGTAAAACTCATTTAAAGGACTCTGGTTAGAAATAATCTTGGGTTATGTGCTCGTCTCTTTCACCTCTGTTTTCATAATATGGAAAAACAATGATTAAAAAGCACAGTAATCGAATAATTTAAACTACTAAGGTTACTAAAACTGTTTTTTTTTTTTTTTTTGCGAAAATTAATGTTAGTTTAACATTTAGCAAGACACTTAATTAGAAAAAAAATCTCAAAATTTCGTTATGTTGCATATATAGGATAGAAACAATTGAAATAGTATAGTATGACAATTTAAATAAGGGCTTCAAATAGGGACAGGTACAAGAAAAAACAATTTTAACACAATAATGTACTGTGCATGGTAAACGTGATTGTAAATAAACACCAATGGTTCTTAGATTTTAACATATAAATCTAAACAGATAATAAAGATGGTCGGTCCACAAGGGAAGTAATAAAGTGTTTAGCAGCCATGAACATAACTGAAAAAACAACAGGAAGAAAATGAAAGTGAACAAGAAGACACGAAAAAACGAAAAAAAAAAAAATTTTTTTAATGTGAAAATGATACGGAGGGGTGGAAAGAACAAAGATAGGATGAATGTAAGGAAGGAGTAAAACTTGCTGGAAAGCAAATGGAGGAAATACTGCCCCCACACTACTTATAAACATGTGAGAGCGTTGTTGTTCTCAGCGTGTCTAGAGGAAGGACAGAGATGCTTAACATACTCAGCATCTCTGGCGCATTTAAGTAGACGGACGAATATTGGAATAAATATGTACCTCCCTAAAACAATGTTTTTTTTTAAAAATGAGTAGCGCGCACAGATTAAATTGAGGAAGGGAAGGGAATGTCATGCGGGTCTTCGAGAAACCTGTGGTAATGATACCTGACGGTAGCCCGTTAGGTGTCACTCTTTCGACAAGGAGGTGATAAGTGTGAAAGATGCTCTCCCATTATGCTGATTTGATTCCGTCACTGTTGAAGGTAGATCAGCGCTGGACAACAAGGGAGCAGCCACAGAAATCGAAATAAGCCACACTATGGTGTTCCTTCTATGTGTGCCCAATGTCTTCTAGAAGTTTGACAGCAGGTGATAAATATGACAGAGAATTATATTGAAGGAAGGTAAAAATCTTCAGGTTTTAGAATAAATGATTTGGTACTTATGAAAGTACTTACTCTCCAACCATCGTAAGTAAGAAGAATGAGAAAGATGATAAAAGAGTAACTTTAAGAAACAAAAGCAGAGGAAAATAAACATCAGAGATACCAAACAGAAGAAAGAAAACAGACGGGAAATAGGAGGAAACTACGACGTTATGGACACAAAGGCGAGCTTTATCTTTGAATCCGTTGTGTCAGAGATGAAGAGCTCTCCTCTCTTATCAAATTAATATGGAGATGAGTTTTCGAGGCAAGCAGAAAAAAAAAAAGTAAATTCCCAAAGGCAATAATAGATTGCGTAAGCTATTCTACCAGAACGTGTGATTCATGTAACTTAGTCGTTAGGCATCGAGCCACATATTGCTATGGAAGTTATTACATCAGTGCCGACTGTGAAATTTCGTTATGTAGTTTCCAAGCGGAATTTAACAATAGCACTGCTGCAATGAAATACTTTTACTTTATTAAACTACAACGAAGTCTGTGTACTCCATTTAGATATTATTAAAATAAAAATACATTACTTCTAATGAAAATACTCATATTAATTAGGATATTCCTTTGAAATCTATAACAGTTTGTGTAGAATGGGTCTAAATGCAAAACGAACGACCGATAAAGATATTTAGAATTAACTATTGACATAATCTAATTCGGTGATAGGCGAAGTAACATAGGGGCAAAGTTCCTAGGACGACCGAGTTCTTGAAATGCACCAATAAGGGCTACACGCGACCTGCGATGTTTGTGCACAAGACTTCTAGGAAAAGATACACCAACCTGGTTGTTCTATTGACGTTGCAAAAGAAGAAACTGTATGGCATGTGAAGATGATTACAACTGGCCGGTGAAAAGAAATAGAACTACTGCAAATGCAATTGGGAATTTTATGGTTTAGCTTACATCATAATGAGTCATTAGTTGGATATGACGGGTGCTCATAAATCTAACTGACGAACAGAAAAATGACATGAACGAGGCTGTGTTGAAACATCTCTTTCTGTACGCGCATGAAGGAGAAATGCTTATAAATAATTGTCGTGACTACCCACCTTCTTGGCAAACGCTTCGTGAATGACAACGAAGTAACGCTGAGATAGCAGACAAGAAGTGTTTACGCTATGGGTATCGGAAAAACTGACTAAGAGATGAGACAAGTTGCAATAATTTCCCAGATAATAAATGGATAAAAAATAAAATAAAATAAAATAAAATCTGCAATACTCCATCCTAGTATCTTGTTGTCCAAACCGGGGCGTATATTCCAAATTTTATCATTTATTGTTTATTAAAAATGATTGCATTATACATAGTACATAATGATAATATATAGTGTATATGATAAAGGGATATTAGAAAAGCTTTTAATATAGGGAATGCATAGTCCATCTGCTCAAAATTCCAGATAATGGTATGAACTTTCTAAAGAACCAGTACGCCACTGATCAATGAAGCTTGCTTTGAAAATTATACCTCTCAATAACGGGCGAAATTGCGGCGCATGTCCCTTGGGAGCAGTGTCTGTATGATATTGGCGTCAAGTAAAAGCTTTATTATTATTATTATTATTATTATTATTATTATTATTTTATATATAAACGCACTTAAAAAACTACATCGCAGAACGCAGATTCCAAACCCACAATCTTCGAAACCAATCAGATAGAGTAGCTCCCTCATAATACAATAAATTAGTTAACCGTTAGTCAGTGCTGTACTCTCATAAGATTAGTCGTACATTTTAAAGATATTAATAGCATCTCATCTTGAAGCAGCTAGTGATCTATTGAAAACTGGGATTTTTACGTTCGCGAAGCAGGTTTGGAGACATTGTAATGAAAATGTTTACCTAATTTAAACTGTTTTATCCCTCCATATTTTTCTTTGAGGGCCTATCTAAAATTGCTCGTTTGAAATCCCTCTAGAATCTCTGAAATTATTGCAATGTATTTCATTAACACCCGGTATGTAGAGATGCAGTGTTTATATTATTATTATTATTATTATTATTATTATTATTATTATTATTATTATTATTATTGTTGTTGTTGTTGTTGTTGTTTTAACCTTGAAATGTATATACTTATTGACTGTCACTAGTGCTTCCCAAGTATAAGGATCAGTATACAACAATTAGCTCTTTCTGTTTTATGTTCATCACTGTCATATTAGTATTTTCATATTTTTCTGCTTTTAGTAAATATGTTTCTCTGCTGATGTTTTGAGAACGGCCTTCGGCATATTAGCCACAACAGTATTGTTCAGAATAAGTTCGATTTATGAAGGGAAAAAATAAGTGACAACATTAACAGAAATAGCATCGCTTCAATTAGCCCTTATATGGCACTCAAAACTGCATTACTGTAATGCTATCGATTTGTCTAAGAATTTTTCGAAAAAACCGCCAGCCAGTTTTTGTATCTCTTACCGCATTACTCCAATGCTATTACTCCTTGATATTACCTCCCTATTTGTCTTTATTTCATATATAAGTGCAGGATGATAGGTGCAAATCGTTTATGTGTGTAATTAAAATAAAAGCAGTTTATGCAGTTGCCTTGACAAACCGTATATAGTATTCATTCGGATTAAATGCTGTCGGCTACATGTAACACCATAAAACGCTGTGTATGTTATTCCTGAGTGATAAATGTTTTAAAAAAACATTTACACTCCTTTTTGTAAGTTATTGCCTATTAATGAGGGGAAAAAAACGCTGCAGTTAACTGTATGTTAGCTTCATTGCCAAGTATATATTTTAAAATCATGGTAAGTAACAAGTTGCTGCATAGATTTTTAACGACCAGAAAATAGTTGTTTATTACATTCTTCGAATAAACGTATTTTTCTTTATATTTTATTGAGATCCGTGGAGATTAGTTAACAGTTTATTAGTAGTGAGTTTGCTTGGATCACACTATTTAGACGAGGTTTTTTAACCAAGTTAGAGCAAATATATGAAGGGCTTCTGGTTTACGGGATCGTTAAGTATAAATATCGTTAATATTTCATTTTCGCCAAAGCTACAAAAGTGTGATCATGGAAGTTTTCCCGAAACCAGTCCCTCATTTGAGGCAGCAGGTTATTCTGCAGTACTATTAGATACTGGTGTTGCCTCACTGTACCATTTATTACGTATAACTGATAGCACCAAGCATAAACCTAATGTTCCATACTTTGAATATAAACGCAAGAAGGCTTATGAAGAGAAAATACTATCAAAGTAAATATTACATGAAACAATATTGTTGTGGTGGGAATTGGGCTGTATGGTAGCTGCATTACTTAATTTAATCCCGCTGATCGCAGATTTTGCCACGGCTGCTGCGGACTACCAACTCTGCTTCCACGAGACTCTCTCTCTCTAGGGCTTTCCGTTGATTTCGGAAGCTGTAAGTTAGCCAGGACTTAATGGGGATTTAATATGGAATGCGACATAAATAATGTTTCGTGTATTAGTTGCAGAGGTTATTTATTCTCCCAAACATGAATAATCAGACGAACTCACGTCTCAAGCCGGATCACTGGCAAACACGTAAATCTGGTTACGTGCCTAATGGTGCCTAATATGAAGAAAGTGCTACTTCAATGGTATTTAATGCAGCACAGTAGCGCGTCGAGCCTGGATCTTGTACCTCGGACTTAGGTCTAACAGCCAGGCGAAGCCATAGCACTGTCTTGGCTCGAAGAATTTTGAGATTACCCCCTTTTGAAGCAAAGTCAATTTCTTATAAACTCTAGAAAAACTGACGCTTTCCCCTTAAAGCGACGCGAAATATTCCCGCCGGTTTTGTTTTCACCATTTTCATAGGTCAATGCTGACATCATCAAAATTCATTCCTATTTGCTGGACAAATTTTGGCAGAGTATAACGTTACGCTATTCGTCAATCAGCTCAATTCAAACAAATTTTACACGTTATGTTAAACACCTGCATACGCGCACACCTGTCACTTCCTAAGTGAAAATAGCTAGCTTTCATGCCTAAGGCATGGCTAACCCTTTGCTCGCAGCATTCCTGAAGGGACTAACTTGCATTGTCTGACTTTTGTCAAGACTTACTGTGTTCGGAGAAAGACGTTTTTTTCTTCATTTTACTACAATATATTACATGTTATTTCTTAAATAACACCAAAATTACACATTATAGACATTATGCTCAGTCTTAAACACTATACAATCTTAATTCTACATACATGTATTTTGTCATCAAAGGGGGGCCAGGGAGAGTTCATATATCATAGTTATAAAATATAAATTTAAAGAAAACATCATAAATTAGTACGGCCGTTGTATTGTAGGTCTTCTATGTACATACTGGCTGCTTTCTGGCGAGACCTCAAATGTAGACTCATTACAAGTGATGGGACGCAAAGTTGCCTTAGCATCAACGATACAGTGTAGCTGATCCTGTACTCTATGTAGCATTTTGGTGTAATTAAAATAAATTTGGCATGGAGCCATAATCTTTTAACTCCTTTCTTCTTACACCATGCAACTTAAACTCGCATTGGGCTTATAGTGATACCTTGTTACCAATGAATGGTTCCATTTCTAATAATTACTGCAGCCTGCAAAGAAATGTGTGTGTAGAGTATTCATGCTCGTAGTAAACTGTACAAATATTATATCTTCATATGAACTTGTTAAACGAAAACCATACTCTTTTTGTTTTTCTCGTAATTAAAAAAGAGATTACATCAAAATATTTTGATTTGTTTATATTTTATGTGCATATCGTACTCCAAACCTCTTCAGACTAGTGCTTGAGGCTCTTTGTTTATTCTTTGCCATTTCAGGTGTGCTTTTTTTTACTCTAAGAAGCGTTTTCTTGGTTTTATTTTACAGATAGTTCTCTTGACTACCCTAGCAGAAACACCTGCCTTCTCCAGCTAACATTTCCTTAGCTCAATTGTTTTTGCGCGTAGTTCTAATAAGGTTTGCTTTGGTTTTCCCACTGCCTAGGGACAAATTATGCCCTTTCTTCCACATTTTCTCTTTCGTCCTAAATGGGATATTTAATTGTTCTTTGCGACTGCAAATTCTGCATCATACCTTTGGAAATATGTAATCTTTTGGTTATTTCCTTTTGTGTTTGGCATCTTTTCTGATTAATATCCTTCTTGTATAACCAATTTTTCGGAGTGATAAATCAGTTTTTTTCCCCATAACTTCATCTATTTTGAAGTTAAAAAGTTTTTTTTTTTCCTTCTCTGAATATAATATATAGCCTACTGTGTTCCTTAAAGGCAAAGGCGTCCTAACAAGTAGGGAAAGTTCGCTTTTTCCTAACATGGTGAGCTATTCCACGCTAGTTGTTCGTACGCTGTTTAAGACACACGATTTGTTCTTTAGTTACTGCATTTCTCACTGAATTAGTTGCTACTCGAGAGATTTCCATTTTTCTCTTCCTCTTGCTGCTCTTGACCAATTTAGGCCTGCATGTTGCTTGAATAAGTCTATCCATCTACTTCTGGGTCTGCCTTTTTCCAAACCGTACCTCCGGGTATAAAAAACAGTATATTATAAATATCCGGACCCTTTGCTCAATCATATGACCATTATATATTACAAAACTTCCACATATTGCATTAAAGCTCGTTTAAATATTAAAAGAACAAGAGACAATATCTAATATTGAATATAAGCAATAATGCTACCAACACAACAAACTTTGTCCAAACATTGGCAAAAATGTACCAGAATATTTAAATAATTATCTTTGTATTTGTATAAGCTCCGAGTATTTTGTTAATTGCAACTATTTTTATTTATAGGAGCAATTATATGCTGCTCCTTTAAAGAAAAATACTTTAGTCTAAAACTTTCTTCACTTCTATATGCCAGTCTTTTTCAGCCTCTAGCTTAATGCCACATTTCCACGGACGATGTCTGTGTTCAAGTACTGTGTATATTTGATTCGTTTAATTAGAGATTGTTGGCATATCCCCAATGACAAAAAAAAAAAAAAAAAAAAAAAAAAAACCGTTGTCATAGTGAGAGTTCCACTGCCATTCATTTGTCATTCGATCTGCTGTCAAATTTCGCAATTTAGAAGGGGAGCTTTGATGAAGCCAATACGTAACAAGAGAGCTGACAAAAAATTAACTACATCACCCGTGTCTCTCGGGTGACTATGGGGATGGAAATTCTGTGAACTGAAACAGTCGAGGGATAAGACGTCCTGGTCTCTGTTAGATTACATTAACAACATATGTCTGCTCGTGTCATTACCACCAATATATTCATTAATACGCATTGGATGGGAATTTGTGCAAAATTGAACCTAAGTCAGAGAGGAAAGAAGTTAATGTAATACAAGTATAAGTATTATGCATTGCTACTTAACTTCTAAACATATCGAATGCCACTCTAGGGAAGACAAATGCAACTCGCCTTTAGTATTAACAGATAACATACATTTAGTATGAATTACAGAAAAGACAGCTTTAGAATTCAGAAGTCATAAACAGGCCTTCTCAGAACTATGTTTATAAATATATATTTCTTACTCAATTTTTATTTTCCTCCGTTTAAAGCAAAATTCCTACTCTCATGTCGCCCTCAGCATTCTATTTAATATTAATTTGGATGTAAATCAGCCCCCCCCCCTTCCTTGGGAAAGAACATTATAGCTCATCAAATGTCCATATTATCCCGGAATTTTTTTATTTCACGCTCAAATTGTGAAGCAGATTCTTCTTCTTCTTTTTTTATTTTATTTATTTATGGACGCTCTATAACAGCTCAGGTCATCAGCGTCCCATTCAACTCGGAGCGTGAAACGGCCGACAAATTTTGCTCAGAGGCCTCTCTTTCAGGCTTGAGGTTCTTTTTCGTGCCGTAAATGTACGACAAGGGACCCACGGCTTTACTTCCCTTCCGAAGGAAGCCATACTTAGGATTTTTAGGCCCGGTCCTGGCCGGGTTCGAATCCGCGATCTTGGGTTTAGGAGACAAGTATGGTAATCACTACACCACCAGGACCGATTCTTCTGTAGAGCATAAAAATGGCATGATAGTAATATATAATATATATAAAATAACAATGACTAGAGAAGTAGAAAAAGGATAAAACCCAATCGCTGTACTCCCATTATCTGTGAATACTAAGTGTTTTATACTTTTTCTGCTTCTCTAGTTATTGTAATTTTAATTGCATTGTTTATACCGTTCTTTTTTTTCATTTATATTATTTATACACATAATATACACACACCGAGAAAGTCTTTCTCATCCTGCGAATTGGTAAGTACATAACTCCGGAGTTTTATAGACTATCCCTTAATATTGTCCCCTGCATCGTATCAATTTTGGCCGAACTGGCTGCTACAGTTATGTGCCTCTCGGAATGCACTGATTCGTGTTGCACTGTGCATGCGTTGGGCTTTAGTGGTGAAGACCGGGAGTTCAAATACTGGGTGGATCAGTCTGTTTTGTTTTCCATTATATATATTAATGTAAAAATCCTCATCATATGGAGTTCAATTACATAACATATTACCATTTTTATATGGCTTATTTACGGACGCATTCAAATCAGGGCATGTACGGCCGACATATTTTGCTCAGAGGCCTCCACAAATTACTATCAGAACCTGAATTATTGAACATAATAACTAAATGCGAATAAACTCCCATTCATGTGAAATAACAAATATAAGGTACTGAATGATATTTTACTCTTTGTACATATTCTTACATACAAAAGAAAGACAAAAAATAGGAGTAGTTCTGGAGCAACAAGCAACAGTAGATAAAGGTTTAGGACGCTGTGATGAATGCGGCAGGTCATTTGAGAGCTCCTGCATTTCCCATCGACTGCAAAATGCAGGTTTGTCTAATTACCAACTCAAAGATGAGGAGACTAACCCGGTACTGGAAGTAACAGATTGTCTGCGAACAATGGTAGGCTGAAGCCAATCTGTATGAACATCTTGCATTCAACTCTAGGATCGTTATGGACAGATACGCTGCACTGGACACCAACTAATTGGTCATGCTCCTAATACCCGACCATTACTTACCATAAGGCAGAGAGCGTCTTATTTGGGAAGTCATTTGCAAAGCCTTAGGTACAAAGATGCGAAGCATGAGCCCTTGAGATTGCACTCGCACTTCAAGAATGCATGCACTAAGGATTATTTGGAGAAATCAGTAACTCACAGTTGCCCCATCTTCAGCCACTACAACAATAAAGTTACAACCATTGAGCAGAATATAATTCCTGCATTCTCTTTAAGAACCTATTTTATCCTCTATTCTTTCAAACACGATTTTTGCAATTGAACACTCAATATGTTCGTCTTCAAATCCTGCTGATAACCTTGAAGAGGTTTTTAATAGAATGTAGTGTCGACGTAGTTATTGTTGTGGGATATTTACCCGGGGGTTCCGCTTCGTACCCCGGGTCTTTCAGGGGCTCGAAGTCGCCTTTTGTGCCCTCGTAGTCACGGGACGAGGGAGATAAGGGAAGGGTTGAAATCACGCAACAATTTGTTTCATTAACGCCTAGAAGTGTTTATTCACATGATAATTTGTTGTCGGCCACATGGTTTGTTACCTCTTTGACATCAAGACCGCTAGAGCTACATGTGCTGCATTTACGGCCCTGAAACTGCATTATGTGTCTCTCGTCTTTCACTTGTCTACTGTATCTGGTAATTATTATACTGTACTGGCCATGGGACTGCTTTCTCTTCCACTTATATGCTAAATTCAAAATGTCCGCACGTGTTCACGAGAGCTGATGGGGTTCACAGAATAGCGCCCACGGTTACTGAGCCTTCAAAATATTCAAATATTATTGGTGTTCCCAAACGCGTTCGCTTTAAATTCATCAACTCTTTGGCTCCTCATTGGAGAGTTCATGATCAATCGATGTAATGACGTCATCGCTAACACCGGTTCCTTTTCTATCTTTAACGAATTTCCGATCATCTATTGCAACTAAGGATACAAAAGACTATTGTTCGACCCCTGCCGGACATCTGCATTTATTTAGCTTTATCACAATAGAGAGACTTATTGCTCGAGCCATTATCAGTAAGAGCACAAGAGATTACAATAGGAAGCCTTTTCCTCACGCCAGAAAGGTACGCGTCCAGTAGCCAAATATTTTTTTCTAATGAACGAAATATTCTTAGTTGTTACTACAGGCTATACAAGATATTTTATAATTATTAGTTTAAATTGTGTAAATACATTCAATCTCGGGCATTCGTGGGTGTGAAGACCTGTCACACCCTTAATTTACTCCTTGATAAATACGTGGATTCTATAAAGATCTCTCTCATAGTCTGTTTTAAAGTTATCCTCTCTTTTATACGTCGGTCCTGGTGGTGTAGTGGTTACCATACTTGCCTCCTATACCCAAGATCGCGGGTTCGAACCCGGCCAGGACCGATGGATTTTTTCGGGATGTATGGCTTCCTTCGGAAGGGAAGTAAAGCCGTGGGTCCCGTGTCGTAGATTTACGGCACGAAAAAGAACCTCAAGCCTGAAAAAAGAGGCCTCTGAGCAAAATTTGTCGGCCGTTTCACGCCCTGAGTTGAATGGGACGCTGATGACCTGAGATGTTAAAGAGCGTCCATAAATAAATCAATCCTCTCTTTTATCTTGTAACCTATAATTTTCTCAAATGTAAATACCTATACACTGAAATTATAAGGATTGCATGTTTTTACTGCTGGGTTCAGTTCTTCCGGCTCATTCGGAAAGTAATGACAATAAATGTACTGTTTTACACTACTACAGTTAGGTTACTTTTGATATACGTTTATATATAATTGAAAGCAAATGTAACCGCCACGGGTGGCCGAGGTCGTTAAGGCACGGACTCGTGAGCGGGAGGTCTGCGGTTCGAATCCCGCCAGGACCGTCCTCCCTGACTGGGGTTTTTTCCAGGTTTTCCTCAGTCTTCATAACTGGCAAATGCCGGGGAGGTACCTAAACTTAGGCCTGGAACGCTTCCTTCCTTAAAAAAAAAAAAAAATATCCTTTCCCAATTTATCATTTCATCTCATGTATCATCAGTGTCCACCGCCTGTGGTGCCTCAGTAGTGAAAACGGGCGTTAAACACTACTCAAAAAAAAAAAGAAAGCAAATGTCTCTCAGATGTTTTTTAATCTTCCAAGTAATTACAGTAACCTGCATTTGCTTTTAATAAATTGTGCATTTATAATCACAACGCTCAATAATCTTTCTTTCAAAGAAACCTGAAATCCGCGGCATTTTTTGTGAGTGTTTTTTTTTTTTTTGATTGATTTATTTATGGACGCTCTTTTAACATCTCAGGTCATCAGCGTCCCATTCAACTCAGGGCGTGAAACGGCCGACAAATTTTGCTCAGAGGCCTCTCTTTCAAGCTTGAGGTTCTTTTTCGTGCCGTAAATGTACGACACGGGACCCACTGCTTTACTTCCCTTCCGAAGGAAGCCATACTTAGGATTTTTACGCCCGAAAATATCCATCGATCCTTTGTGAGTGGTGAATTCCTATGATGCCATTATCTTGAATATCTTTTGAGCTCATTTGAGTGCAATCATCTCTCATTGGTCATGGTAATGTGACGAAGAAAGGCTAAATTTCCATGTTCATATCGCTCCAGATGCAGTATTGCTGCCACTTTCCTATTTCAGTTACACTGTGCAGATCCCAGCGGCCACAAACTTTCAGCATTTCCAAATTCCATGGAAATCTCCACACATTTCCAGCGCTTGTTTTCTTGCTTCAACATGGAAATTTTCTGTTGCAGCCACGGGCCTGTATTCACTTCCTGTATGAAATACTTCCACACAGCTTGCAAAATAGTTCGGCATGGTAGGACATCTCTCCCACGAGCATTAAGTTGCATTTTGACTTGGATTATTATTACATTCTTATACTCGTACAAACTGAACATTTTAAGGGCGGTATTACTTACTACAATTCAGATACATTCACTGTATTTATAAAATATGGTTAATTTAATTTTCAATATGGCAGAATATGAAATTGCTGCTCTATAGCATAACACAAGATTCCACAGGTACGGCTAGCAGCCGTACTGTTGCCATTTCTTTCCGAATACCTTAGTACGTGCATTTTCCTTGAGTTTTCCCTCCTCTAAAAAGACGAACTCAAGTAACTGTACGTTAAAGTACATCTTACTTTTGCTTTCTTTAGAAATAACGTTTTTCTATTAGCAACAACTACTGTCGACCCTTTTTCGTTCTATTCTACCTATAGTTGCAGCGCTTTTTTTATTGTGGAATTTCGACTGATAAAGGTGCTATAGCTTCAAATATTCTCTTGTCGGTCCTGGTGGTGTAGTGGTTACCATACTTGCCTTCTAGACCCAAGATCGCGGGTTCGAACCCGGCCAGGACCGATGGATTTTTTTTTCGGGGCGTAAAAATCCAAAGTATGGCTTCCTTTGGAAGGAAAGTAAAGCCGTGGGTCCCGTGTCGTACATTTACGGAACGAAAAAGAACCTCAAGCCTGAAAGAGAGGCCTCTGAGCAAAATTTGTCGGCCGTTTCACGCCCTGAGTTGAATGGGAAGCTGATGACCTGAGATGTTAAAGAGTGTCCTTAAATAAATAAATAAATAAATAAACATTCTCTTTTTAGAAAATAATAAAATCAAATATAAGCTGCCATAACATATTTTCCGTAGGTATATTTGCACTCACTTAGGAAGGAGGAGTAACGCTGTAATATCAACAGATCAGACAAATAAGGGTACATGCTTTTGGTTTAAAAAAAAAAAAACGGTTTTATATTACATGGTAAAATAAACCCCTTTTATCCGAATGAGGGCTGTTTATGTTACGGTATCAAGAGCCTCGAATGCCAGCTGTTTCTCCGCATCACATACGCGATGTCTTTGTCTCCGCAGGCCTCCCCACGTGAGGTTTACTTATGTTTCCATGGTAGCGCTATCAGAAGCCTGTGCCTCTATACTAATGGCCGCACAGCGGAATAAAGAAAGCAAAGAGCATTTCGACGTAAAGTGTCAACAGGGGGCGCCCTAAAAACCAAGAGGCTTCAGCATTCCAAAGAGGAAGAGAGCTTGCTTTACATATCCCACACAGCAGGGAACTGCGCCACTACTATATTGAATTTCTTTTCTTTGTGCGACCATATTTTGAAGAAAAATCACTTTGCGCATCGATATGTTATCACTGAACAAGCGAGTTTAAACACCCTGTTGTATTCTGCTCACATGCAGACTTCCGTTGAATGTGTCAAATGATTAGGCAGAGAATTGAAAAATCACGCAATAATAAACCAACACAAATAGACCTGCTCAATATCCAGCGCTTAATTACTGCTATTGTTAGAACTTTGTAACAGTGAGAGAATAATTGCGCATGAATGTATCGACCTCGGTCGTCGATATATGCGATCTACTGCCTTAATCATTGGCATATTTATATTATATACCATTAACATAATAGATATTCAGCAATAGTTGGTGGATAAATACAAATGTTAATATTTTTGTGAATTATGTACACGAAGATCAATATTTTCGAACATTTCTTTGGTTTAAGACCCACTTGCTCTGCTATTGAGATACACGGCTTCAATATAGCAATAATAACCTCCACAATTTTTTTTAAAAAATGGATTTACAGAAAGAACAAATTTATGGATAAGCTTCAAACCTTGCAGGACGGAGACTCTCGTTCTAAGCAACCTAATCGGGCTGGTTTAGATGCTACCAAACTACACCCGAGTAAAAATTGCGACCACTGCAGCAACGATATGGTGCCCATAAATTTTTCCTTACTTCACCCCGAAGGGCACCAACGGTTGCCTGAAACAGTGGAAGCCATAAACTCTGCAATGAAATTGCCTCAATACTCCGAGAAATTCTCCGGAAACCATTTGTACTAAACGTTTTATCAACTTTCAAAAATAGAGAAGATATAAAGAAACCAGAAAAATATTCCTAAAGCCTAACCTACTGAGGTGCAGTGTAATACATTATGCAAAAAAACAGAACTAGAAATAGAGATACCCATGGTTGCTGGATGACATAATGCATCTGGGCGTAAAATAAGAAAAATGTTAATTCACTACAGCAAAATTAAGTTTACTTGCTTTTGATACCCTACGATAAAACACAAAGCAGCGTGTCCCTGAAATACGACTAGCCCAGTTGTTGGATACATTAAATATTTTAATGATCATTTTGTTTGTAGCAGTGAATTTTCTACCTTTATGTCAGAGGCCACATATGATCTATACCGTCCAAATAGAAATTATATTGACAGTGAGAAGTAAAATAGATTGCTATCAAATGCTGGTGTAAATACCGTGCCCTCAGAGTTTGCACACTACAGTAGAAACCAATTGACCTTCAGCAGACGCACGATTCCCGGTACGATTAGAGTTTAAAGTTCTGCTGACACGGGCAATTGAAATTGCTCAGTTGCGGTTGTAATGTTAACTGTTCCAGTTGCATATATATAGGAAATGCGAGTTACATTTTCTAATGGGTATTTGGAGTATGCTGCAAGTGAAATATATATGCTAGAACAACAATGTTTTAGAGAAATATTATTTTAAAGAGCAATTATTGCTTTACAGTAAACCTAAACAGTTATCTGAATGTGTAATGAAGTGGGCCTTGTACTTCTTGCGTAACAACAATAATTCTTCTAATGGATCACATATGGAGCAACTGAATTTGACTTGCATTAATAAAGGCATCTGCATCTTTAATTTGCTCAGAAAGCATGTCCAAGTTTCCAAGTGGCTTTATATGCCTATCAACATAATGCGTTTAGAGGACAAAATGATCTGTTCGCGGCACCTCTTTCTTATTATCACGACCTTGTCGAAAAGTTGACACCCAACGAGTTACCGTTCAATATACCATATTTCATTGTCACAGACTTCTCAAGATCCAATGACATTCCCTCACGTTGCTGCTACATGCCATCTCAATTTTTCAATTTTAATCTATGCGCATTGCGTCGTTCACTTTTAGAATACATCTCTTAGGGCGGTCGAATTTTACACCACTACTTGACATTCGTACTCGCCCATCTACATGCGGTGCCGAAGTGATGCTGAGTTAGTTGAAAGCGATGTCCTTTCTCTAGACATGCTGAGAACAACAAGGCCTACACATGTTTATTAGCAGCGCGGCGACAGTGTTGCCGTTTCATTCTTTTCAGCCCTAGCATTTTATTATTATGGTATTAACATTTCAATTTTATTTTTGAAATGTTGAATTACTTACTTCATTTATAAATATCTGAAATTTGTTTGCAAAAATATAAATTTAAACTGATTCAGCATCTCTGCTTAGTATTGATAGGGAAACCGCATCGATTTCAGAGCCCCACGCTATTTGCTTTCATGGAAGATTCGTAAACAACACAATATGGGTGGATTGGAGCTCCGTTCAAATCTAATTAGCAGTCAAAGGTTTTTTCTTTCGGTTTTTTTCCCTGAAATTTCGGATGTGAAACTTGGGTACGTAACGGAGACGTGCATATGGATCTGACTTTCTGTAATTAATCAGCAATCGTCCATTTTGTTCCTACGTCAAACACAGAGGAAAATGCACCTCAATTACCTTGAACACAAAAACAGTGAAGGGGAGGATAGAAAAGTCTGTTAAGCACTGGCATGAAAAATATAATAAACTAACATCTTGCCCTCTAGTAGGTGTTTACAACTTTGACTTTATTGTGTGTTCGCGACTTGGAGAGCAATACGTGGAAATATCACTAGTACGAAAATTAAAAGTTGGCTAGTTATTTTACGTGAGAGCTAAGCAGTGAACACTGTAAGTGTTCAAGTAGTTTTCAAGTTGGAAGGTCATTTATTGTTTCTTCGGAAATAGTGAATTTAAAATAGATTTTTGACAGTTGTTGCTCATATATGCGAGTATTTCGTTATACAAAAGCCCATTTTTCTAATAGCCAGCTTACATCTTTGCAAATCTAAATAGAACTTTCGACTCGAATGGAAGATTTATATCATCAGATGGAAGGAAAACTGCAAAACTGTTTATTTAAACACCAAATAGAGGATATTTCCTTCATTATTTTTATGACATAAACGTTTCAGTGATAACATCTTGGGTGTGTGAAATGAATTCAAGAAGCTACAGACAGAACCAATATACCATACATAGAGAGTGCCAAAAATTGCATACCCACTTCAAGCAAAGAAAAAACTGTGTTAACATAACAAAACTGAATTCACACTAACAGAAAATGATGAGCACTAATCATGTTAGACTTTTACAGTTACAACAGTTGCTCAAAATGCCCACCATCGGCGTCGATACACTTCAGAGTACATTGAACTGCTGATTGAGCAACATTTGCGAAAGTGTCCTCAGCGATTACAGTACATGCCGTTTCAATTTCTTCCCGAAGTGCTGCCTGTGTAGCTGGTTTTCTACGGTGTACAACATCCTTACGAGTTTCCCATAGGTGGAAGTCCAACGGCAATTCTGTTTTAATTTAATTTAATTTAATTAGAATGCTCTAATAAACTTTTGATTCCCATGCATAATATGCACCCAGTTCTTACTGTCTTGATTTACATTCATTGGGCTCGCTGTAGGCCCCGAATCCCTTCTAAATTCCCAGTTCGCTATGCCTCTCCCCAGCTCAAAAGTTCCTTTCTGAAAACATGTCCTCAGGACTGTAGTTTGTTCCCATCTCCAAATTTCTGCCCAGTATGTCATTGTAGTAGATCTTACTAGTGCCCCATATACGATATTCAATACACTCCACCCTACTACTAACCGATCCGTTCTTGAAAGTCGTTGTTTTTGTCTTATTCACATTAATAGTGAGTAACCGCTTTTCGCTGTAAGCCCGTCTTCTCTATAGGCCGTTAATCATCTTGAATTCAGTACCATATCATCCGCGCTGGCACCTGCATATCACCTTGTACTGGTGCCTCCATATCCTCCAGTAACATCACGTCAATACTGTCATCTATAAAGAGATTATATATTAAGAGTTATAAAATGCATCTTTGTCTCACTTACGAAACTCTCCGATACTCTATCCTTGTCGTACTTGATGCAGAATTCCACATTTCTGTATATCGCCTACAGAGCTCGAATCGTTTTCTCCGACATTCCCTTTAACCGCAATTTGAACTGTAGTTCCGATCGATGGAATGAAAGGCGTTTTTAAAACCAACAAAAGCTAAATGCAGTTTTCCTCGTTTAATTGACACTTGTTTTATTCTGATGGTGTCTAGAATAAATGCGCCCTCTACCATCCCGTACCGTGTTCTTCATGGAAAACAAGTTGAAACTTTGATAGTTCACAAAATTCTATTCACCATGCTTTTATACAGTACTCTATAGTATATATACTTTCTTCAATTTATTTTAATGGTGTTTAACGTCCGTTTTTACTGCTGTGGCACCACAGCCGGTGACACTGATGATGCATGAAATGAAATGATAAATTGGGAAAGGATATTTTTAAGGAAGAAATGTTCCAGGCCTAAGTTTAGGGTACCACCCCGGCATTTGCCAGTTATGAGGACTGAGGAAAACCTTAAAAAAAACCCAGTCAGGGAGGACGGTCCTGGTGGGATTCGAACCCCAGACCTCCCGCTCACGAGTCCGCACCTTAACGACCTCGGCTCCCCGTGGCGGTCTTTCTTTTTTCTTCTTCTTCTTCTTCTTCTTCTTCTTCTTCAATGATTGGTAACATTGATCTCCTATAATTTACCGGAGCTTCCATTGTTCCCTATATATAATAACTGCAGTGGCCTTTATACATTTACAAAAAGATTGTTGATGTGATTAGAACAGCCTAGGGCTCATTAAACATTTTCCTGTGATTTTGGTTTATTGATATGAGGAAAAATGAAAGTTGATTTTGAAAATATTTCAAGTTAAAGTTTTGTGTTGCGTCACTCAGGTTCTGAAGAGGATAGGTCTGAGTAGGACTAGCAATGAAGAGTCCATCCAGTGATTTATTGCACTTTCAGGTAAGCTCTCACCACATGTGTAGACGAAAGAAGTTTTTCAATGTGCAAGGACATACTGACAGTCAACGGATGCTATTTATCAGTTGAAACATCATCACATCTGAACACAGGTTATCTAAATATGTGGAATGAGGTAAGAATTAAAGCTCCACACCGGACATGTGCACGCTTTTTTTAGGAATGTTTTCATAGGATAATTCCGAGAGAAAATAACTCTTGGAAGTCGTGTTTGGAATCCTAGGTTAAAATCCTGCAGCCATTTAGTCTGAATGAAGTTTTCCTTGCATTTTTTTTCAGTCCATTTTAATAAAGAGCAACCATATATTTATTTTCCAATACACCATATAACTTCAAACCATATATCTGAATATATGTGCGTCTTCTGTGTTTGTAATGTTCAAGACAGCCCTGACGTAGAATTCATTCAGAACGCACGTGTACTCTATGTCTTCCAGCAAAAATAGCTTCCCGGGATTGGTGTATAAGTCCTACAAAAGGAAGAGGGTAAATATAGTAAAAGAAGGATAGGAATGAAAAATAGAAAGGATTGAAATATTAATTATTAATAAAAATAATTAATCAGTGTACCATGCATCTATCAGTTGTAATTAAATTGTAAAATATGTTTCCATTTTAGTACAAAATGGTGATATTAGTCAATTATTTGCAGTTTATTAAACGCCATAAATAATGTAAAATGTTAAAATATACTATTTCATTGAGTAGATTGGTATAGTCCTGTTGTACTATCAAATGTTTACTTGCCTAGTGACAGTCTCTTTGTCTGACGCACCAATAACATTTAGCCCCATTTTGAATTGAACAATAGACAAACTGCACTTGCAATTGTGTCAAACATACTTTATATACAGCTGCAAAAGAGTTTATTAGTGTTACTGTTGAGGCAATATTTGACAATACCGTCGCAATAATACTTTCGTTCAAATGTTTGTTTGTTTTTCATTTCTTTTCTTTTATAAGTTTTTAAAGCTTTATAAGTTTTTTGGTCTATCATGGGATTTATGCTGTGATTTTTAAAAATTACATTGCTGATTTTGGTTTTGATTTCGAATCGGCCATTAGATATGTATACAAACATGAAATGTTCTTAAAATAACTGCAATCGACAATATTACCAGATGTACAAAGAAAACGTGGTCAATTTCATAAACATATATGTTTGTCACTTTTTGAGGGAATTGTTAACAATTACCATCCGCCTTTGTTGAATAGTGGAAATGTACAATAGCGTAATGTACTTTTAGTTGGATTTGGATTTGTGCATTGGATTTGTTTTTTATTAATTATTGTTTCTCGATGATGATGGTGTTTAAAAATGTGTTGCCTTATTTATAAATTCACGATTGCTTTTATTTCCTAATGAAATGTATTTGAATGATAAAACAAACGTGAGTCTCGTTTAAAGGAAGGAAACTCCTCTGAAAACTTTCAGTGAACATTTATTTTATTTTAGTAATGCTTTCTTTGCGTTTTCATAAACATTTACAGCTGTTTTGTTTGAACAAAATTAACTTGGAATTTCGTTCTAAAGTATGGTATCCTACTGACATCCTAAAAGATGTACATCATCTACTGACGTTTCAGCAATACCAAAGCATTTTTACCAAACATAGGAGCGTTGCAATAATCAAATTTGGAGAGAAAATCGATATTACCTTTTGCACACTTATTAGTAAATGTGAACAATTAATGGAAAAAGTAGAAATAGATATTTTTTTCTATTGTGTGCATTCACTAAGCAAGAAGACAAATGCATCAATAACTAGTAATTGTGAACATTTACTGCATGTACATAATACAATAGAAGCATTTTTATTAGCCGTAATTAGAGACACTCAAACTGCATTGAGAACAATTTCAAATGTTAACGCAATTATTGATTAACCAACAATATTTCAACTATGGGCTATAATGTTAGTTTTAACAACATTTTGTTGTAGGCATATGTTACACAAGACTCTAGCAAAGCCAGGTGTTTAGTGAATCCATAATGAATATGCCGCAGAAGCAAATTTCTCCAACAGTAGGAGTTCCCTTGTGTAACCTTTGCAACAGCTGTCTATAATTTTGGGGGGAGGGTGGTAGCCTCGGCAGAAGGGTATGAAACAATTAAATAACAGAGTTCCAGTCAGGATGTGCAAGCGTGATATTCCACTCCTGACCTGCCTGGGGTTTGGGCCAAAGGTCAGATCGTGCTGCAACTTACTGGGTCAGGCGCTACATGAATGAAAGGCCCCTTACCCTCTTTCTCACCTTCACCAAAGATTGCCTGTTTTTGGCAGTGCAGTAAATTTTCTTGCTATTCATATCCACTGGCCTTATCACGCAGTGCTGCTGATGACTGCAAGTTGAGAAGAAACGTTCTGCAGCAAGTTTTCAGAGCACTTTTGGAGAACCAACTTCCGACAGCAGCAGCAGCCGATCTGAGTGTCAGTTGAGAGAACCAAAACTAAATGCTGACTAGTAACATTTTGTTTTCGTTCTAGTGATTGCTGTCTCACTGCACAATGCATGCAGGTAGAGCTCACGGGTCGACCAATTTTCCCACACGCCCACCCACCTGCCTTCCTCAACTCCTTTACTATTTTGTTTCTATAAGCATGCCTCTAATAATGTGACGCTTTGTGAATGGGAAAAACCAAGATGGCGTGACGGTCGTGGGAGCGTGCGCCTCAGCTTCGGACAGACGAACTCCACGCGCAGGTTCAGCCATGTGACTCATGGAGGGGAAAAAATAAGTTTCCCCTAAAACCATTCCCTTTTCTTAATACAATAGAAACCGCAAAATCAAAGTACGATAACCCGGACAAGGATGTGAACTACTTTTGCTCCCGTCATTATTAAAACTGCTAAAGTTAATACATATAATGACAAACGAAATATCTCTTTAGGAGTTCAAAGGCACCTGTGCAGTTGTGGTTTGTTTTTGAGGTCAATGGGATTCAACCTACTTCACGAACATGTATCATCACTCTTTTGCATGTAATGTTATCCATCTTGAGAGACGTTCTAGAAGAATTACACTAATCACCAACCACACTTTCTCGCTGATGATGTGTTTAAGTCATTAAGGTGGTCATCATTTCTCTTTATAATGTAGAGCAAAGAGAATATCACAAAGACATGTATGACAAAAGAAAATCTACGGAAGTGTTTCACGACCCACTAAGTTTGTTGATTTCAGGGTGTATTGTTATAATTCTGGGAATGGTTTCTTGTGCAAAGACATTTTTGAGTATGTTTAATAACTGGAGCCTGGTTTTTTGTAATTACATACTTTAAAGCTACAAATGTATGTGCAAGAAAAAGTAAATATTTACAAGATACCAAAGTAAGAACGCTTCACATAAATTTGACTTTGTGTAATACTACACGTTTTACAAAATATTATTATTTTTTTTTTAATTTTTATTTATTTATTTATTTATTTATTTTTTTGTCAGTCTGGTGGTGTAGTGCTAACCACATTTGCCTCTTAAACCCAAGATCGCGGGTTCAAACACGGTTAGGGTCGATGGATTTTTTCGGACGTAAAAATTGTAAGTATGCCTTCCTTCGGAAGGGAAGTAAAGCCGTAGGTCCCGTGTCGTACATTTACTGCACGGTAAAGAACCTCAAGCCTGAAAGAAGAGGCCTCTAAGCAAAATTTATTGGCCGTTTCACGCCCTGAATTTAATGGGATGCTGATGATCTGAGATGTCAAAGAGCGTCCGTAAATAGAACAAATCAACATTTACATATTTTGAGATTAATGCGTTACTTCCACTAATGAATGGCCCGTTTCAAACCTTTTTCTTTCTTGTATTAAAACTTTTTTTTTCAAAGAAACAGCTGGCACTTGCACAGTTGAAGAGGCAGCCTACATCATCTAATACGAAGTTTTTTTTAAATATATGTGCATAGCAATAGTGCAGCAAACATACCTTCGCATAAACTTTAGGTAACTGCAATTAGATATTTCCTACAGAAAGACTGCAACCGGAATATTTCATACGAATAAAGTCTAAGGAATATTTACTTGGATTACCGTTAGGTCGATACCCTAGAAAAAATGCAGCCTGATATAGGTAATTCGCGTATATGGATCGCTGCTAATGAGGGAACTTAAGGTCGTTTCAATACGGATTTAATTGCGGGAAAGCTCGATTCTGAGGTTGTATTTAAAAGCCCGTTTGATTTACTGTAAACTATAGGAGAAAACAAATAATTAAAACATTTCGTCGGTATTTTAATGGTGGATAAAGTGCTATTCCAGGTGGGATTGAACAAATATCGTACCACTATCAAACAGTTTTCTGTTTGGAATAACTCAGAGTAATAAGGATGACTTCCAGCGCAAATATTATTTATTTATTTATTTGTTTTTGGATTTAAAGCGATATTTAATAGAGTCCGGAAAAACATATTTTAGAAACGTTCTGCAGTTGGGCTAGGCAAACAAATGCTGCGTTTCCTTCCTTTATTTCTAAGTGAAATATCGGATAGTCTAATTGTCAAATAAGACAACCAGGATCATTGTTAAACACTTAGAGCTTTGATAACAGTTGGTACCTTTAGCTGTTGCGGGAAGTTTCTTAATAAATATATTACAGTTGTTATAAATAATTCCCTTTTCACCACTTTTTAGCGCTTTACTTTGTGCTGAATTTGTACAAACTCTGCAATCGTCGACTGCATGAAGTCGAATCACTACTGACAGCGTTAGTTCAATAATTCAATTATGAAACACGAAAATAACAACTGTGTTATATTTCTTCGATTAAAAAAAAGTATGGTTTAGACAGAATTTTAAATCAAGGCCTCGCATATACAGCCTTTATTCCGCTACGCAATACAAAATTAATTTTGCCGATGGGAAGTTAACTCGTCGCTAACAAGAGAAATCGTGTCGCGCATTTGTTCTTTATTTATTTAAGTAAATGGTAATTAAAAGTGTATTCACCATCATAGTAGATGCTGGAAATGCCTGCCTTTGACATGAGATATGCCTGAGCATTTAGAAAAGATTTTGAGGCACTAGTGGTAATTAATTCTCCCGAATATTGTAAACTGTATCCCTGGTATTTTATTTCAGGTACAGCAGTTATACATGAAGATGCAGCAACCGAGTAGCTTTGTACGCACTGCCAACGGATACACCAACGTGCCGGGTTAATCTTGTTAAACACTTTCGAGGAGAAATGTCTAAACGATAACCTATTTCATCAAGTTTTTTCTTTGTAACCCCCCCCCTTTTTTATGCCTCGGCTTCTCAATGAAAATGCATAGGGTTGAAATTGGTTTACCAATCTAAAAATTGTACTTCCGATAGAGACATTACTTCCGGAAATTTAGCACGACATTTTTCCAATTTGTACAATTTCTCTTATACAAAAGTCATAAATATTCTTCGTACTAGTGTATATCTGCCACCATCGACATATTCCACAATATACACATTCAACGGTAGAAATGAATAGTGTTTAACGCCCGTTTTTACTACTGAGGCATCACCGGCGATGGATACTGATGATACATGAGATTAAATTATATATTGGTAAAGGATCCTTTTTTGAGGAAGAAATCGTTCCAGACCTAGTTTAGGGTACCTCCCCGGCATTTGCCATTTATGAGGACTGAGGAAAAGCTGGGAAAACTTCAGTCAGGGAGGACGGGCGAGATTCCAACCCCCCAGATCTCCCGCTCAGAGTCCGCGCCTTTGGCGTCATAAACACGACTGAGAAAGTTCAATTGCCTTTAACTCCCATTTTACTGGGCCTTTAGCTCTAGTCTTTACAGGAATCGAGTGTCGACTAAAGGTCAACCGAATTTTACTAGTGTATGCAAACTCTGATTCCATAGTGGAACGATACAAGACAGGTGAAAAGGAAAACAAGCAATTTGTACGAATTGTTATTAATAAAAGAAACTATATGTCGAATTGAATTAAGAGTCATGAGCTGGAAAATCAATCAGAATATTTTCCACCACGTACTTTCATTGAAATTTACATTTAAGTTGTGTACGAATATTTTCGTGTCTCGGTTTTCAATCTTATAAATAAGAATGATAGTGTCTTGTGCCAATTATTTTAATTCATTATGCCATTTTAGTTTTTCCAGTTCAGTTTAGCTGAAATCTGGTTCCCTATCTTCGCTGCTACATCCAGTTTAAATGATCTGTTTTGTTTTTAGTTTAGTAACGTCGACCATGAAGTTGGAACAGTTGCATTTCTTGGTTGAAAAATCGATAAATCTAACACAAGTAGTTGCATAATGAATACTGTGCTAACAAATACAATATCATGCATATTGCATGTGCTTCTTCCGCCTCCTCGATTCAGATGCAGAAGTAGAAAACACAATAGAATACTCCAGACGTTCAAGGGAAGCAAAAATTTCTCTAAAGACTTTCTCATAGAAGATAAAATTATAATGAGCTTCAAACACACAGTTTAATTTATTTTTCTAATTTGCAGACGCTCCTAAATACTGGCGATAAAATTGTTTCGTTACAAGCTCATTACGGGCCCACCTTCATATTTCACAGGAAGACATTTGCTTATGAATTCTTAAAAGTGTATCAGCAGCAGTGTGTGCAGAAGCCAATGTGCAGTGGCGTATGCAAAGAAAGAGATGTATCAAGGTCGTCTTTCCTTCACAAATATACCTCTTAAGTGTATAATTATTATTTTGGAATAAGTACGTCAAGATATAATGAGCCATAATTCATCGGGTAATGTACCCCATTGCAAGCACTTCTAAATACTAAACGGTATTGTAATTTCATATAAGATAAGCAATGGATAACATTAGCTGACTGCAAAATTGCCCCTAATTTATAGGTCTACGGGTTCTTTAAAGTGTGTAGTAGTAGTAGTAGTAGTAGTAGTAGTAGTAGTAGTAGTAGTAGTAGTAGTAGTAGTAGTAGTAGTAGTAGTAGTAGTAGTAGTAGTAGTAGTAGTAGTAGTAGTAGTAGTACTAGTGGGAATAGTAGTAGTAACGGTGGTAGTATTAATAGCAGGAATAACAGCAGCAGTAATAATAGTAGTAGTATTTCTAGTACTTATAGTAATAGTATTACTGGTAGTAATATTATTAAAAACCCTGCTTGGAATCAAAAAGGCTTCTTCTAGGAATCACCGGTCGGTAGTAGTAATATTACTAGTAGTAGTACAAGAAGTAGTAATAGTAGTGGTAGTAGTAGTGATAATAGTGGTAGAGTATTACTATTAGCAGTAATAGCAGTAATAATAATAGTACTGGCAGTACTAGTGGTAGTATTACTAATAGTAATACTAGTAGTAGTAATGGTGGTAGTAGTATCACTAATAGTAGTAGTAGTAGTAGTAGTAGTAGTAGTAGTAGTAGTAGTAGTAATACTAGTGGGAATAGTAGTAGTAACGGTGGTAGTATTAATAGCAGGAATAACAGCAGCAGTAATAATAGTAGTAGTATTTCTAGTACTTATAGTAATAGTATTACTGGTAGTAATATTATTAAAAACCCTGCTTGGAATCAAAAAGGCTTCTTCTAGGAATCACCGGTCGGTAGTAGTAATATTACTAGTAGTAGTACAAGAAGTAGTAATAGTAGTGGTAGTAGTAGTGATAATAGTGGTAGAGTATTACTATTAGCAGTAATAGCAGTAATAATAATAGTACTGGCAGTACTAGTGGTAGTATTACTAATAGTAATACTAGTAGTAGTAATGGTGGTAGTAGTATCACTAATAGTAGTAGTAGTAGTAGTAGTAGTAGTAGTAGTAGTAGTAATAGTACTAGCAGTACTAGTAGTAGTAGTAGTAGTGTATTTATTTACAAAATATACTTTTAAAAATTTAACTCGTTCATTTCGTACGGTTCCTGGAACCCAATACACCAGAAAATACCCGAAATTGCAACAATCAATATTTAGCTGTTAAGAGAAAAACTATACATCGTATATATAAATAAATAAATGGAAAAATAAAATAAAACATATAATAAGGAAATATAATACCTAAATAAAATAAACAAAAAAAGAAAATAGTTCAAAAGTAACACTCCCTCACATATATATGCAAATAGTTAAAAAAAATTATGATTCATGTTCCCCTACTCCTCTTTCCGGTTGTCTGACTCTTCTGGTCTGAGCTCTCTCCTTTATTTAAAAATTTACCTACTCCCTCTTCCTCCTTCCTATCTGTCAGCAAAGTACAGTACAAACACTACCGCCATGGATGGCAGAGGTAGTTAAGGCACGGATTCGTGATCGGGAGGTCTGGGGTTCAATTACCACCAGTACCTGGCCTACTGACGTTTTTTCCAGGTTTTTCTCAGTCCTTATAAAAGGCAAATGCCGAGGCACTACCTTAGTCTTAGACCTGGAACTTTTCCTTCTATAAAAATAAATATATTTTGTCAATTTATCATTTCATCTCCTGTATCAGCAGTGTCCATCACATGTGATATCTCTGCACTTAAAAATGAGCATCATACCCTATTAAAAAAAGTACTTCCTTCTCACCCGGTTAACAAAGGTGACTGTAAATATCTCTTCATCTCCATTCCCTTGCAATACGCCAGGTTCTTTCTCTTCACACTCTTGTTTCCTCTCCGTCTGTTTCTTTAGTCATCCTTCATAGGTCTAACTTAAAACAAGTGAGGCCTTGGTTGCTGAGTTTGGCTCTATTTGGTTATAATGCTCCATTCTCCATCCAATTTTGAGTTCCGATTGTATATCTAGCGAAACTTTTCCAGCATACTCCGAAAGAGTAGGCTGCCTATTAATGTCTCTCAAACGGTTCTTAATTTTTCCCCAAACCACCTTCTGTTTCCCCGCTCTGCGAACCCAAATAGCGACACGCCCCTTCTAATTAGGCAACATTCAATGCCACAATGCGAGGGGCTTGCCAATCATTCACACATAGAAGAAAGTAGAACTAGTTAGGACTATCAAGAATGTTTGTTTATTGTTTAAATGCTTATTATGAGTAAAACAATGCTAAATCTCTGGTAATGTTATGCATTATGTGTTCGGTCCTACAGAACTCTCTTATTAAAATACGTGAGTGAAACTGATACATTCGTTAAGTCTCCTTGAATATTTCTGCGTACGCCACTGCGAATGTGTAAATAAGGCAATTTCAAGCAAGCCACATCGATCATATTGGCTTGACGTGAACAGGGAGGCCGGTAATTTCCCCCAGGCCGCCAGGCCATTCATTGCCACTGTAGTGACGACACTCAACAGGTTGGTTTACCGGAACCAAGCAGGCCGCTTTCCAGCGCTCTCTGGAATATGAAATGGCACTACAGTGGGGTGAACTGTTTTAACTATTCTTTTATTTACGTTTTTTAAACAAACAACTCGGTACATTTCAAGTAGGTGGTAATGAATATGAAAAAAGATTCCAAAATAAATGCAAAAAGCTCTAGCAGCAGTCATACCGAAGTAACAGGCAATAGAGATAATATTTCTCCATCATAGACAACAAATAATTTATTTAAGGTAAAAATTTATTTCATAATGGTTCAGTCTCTTTTTAAATACGAGCTTCATTCTTAGTTTTATTTCAGAAATGGATCTATGCCACTTTTAAGTCAATTTTCAGGTTGTAAAGATTAAATATTTCCCTCACAATGTTACGAGAGTCAGTCAGAAATTAATGCCTCCTACTTTTTCTCTTTAAATAAGTTGATAATTTGAGAATTTTGAATTTGGTGCGATTCGCCAAACTATCTTCTATGATTCTCAGCAACAACAGCATTTTAAGTCAACATATGGCAGCAATATATGGATTTACAAAATGGCTGGAATAGACATGCATATAAGACAGAGGGCTATGATAGAATTCCTGAATTCGGAAGCTGAAACACCGATTCGCATTTATGAAAGGGTAAAGAATGTGCATAGAGATGTAACAATGGATGCATATCAGTGGGTTCGCTGTATGGAAACTGAATGGTAAACCCCACTGACAGATGTAAAGCGGAACGGCTGCCTTGCCACTACAGCTACTGCACGCATCATGTAACGTTTCAATGCTAACAGCCGCGATAACCCTTATAGCGAGATAGCTCCGAGGACTGCTGGTGCGGTAAGAGCTGCAGTCCCGAGCAACAGCGGCGAGAGCCGAAGGTAGTGTGCCTTGCACAGATATAGCTACTAGATAATAAGGCAACGGCATGATGGTTCCGGTCAGAGCGTCATGCTACAGTTGTGAAGATAGTGGTTTAGAATCCTCACGTCATCATGTTTTTTTTTTCTACCGGAGTTAAAGGAGATTGTCACCATTAGAATGATTTTAAAAAAATGGGCCATAAATTCATATTTACTATTTTTTTTCTGCAGCAATCAAAGTGGATTTGCTACCATTACAGTGCTTTGTCCGTTCCTATTAATTTATATTTATGAAAAGGAGGCGAGCTTAGGCCGTCAGGCCGTAGCGAGCTGCAGCAAATCACTGGGTCCACCGGTTTCTAGGATTTACCCAAGGTTAACGTTAAGTTTAGTGTGTGTGTATATATAAATTAATTGTGAATTCAATAAGATAACGCGTGGTAAAAAGTGAATAACTCAGTTTTATAATAAGGAACAACATAATGCACCCAGAAAGTTACGGAGGATAACGCATAGATTACATTACGTTTAGCAAAATATAATACATGCAACATTTACACTTTTACAAGCGACCACGCAGATTGCGCTATCTCTCGGTACTGAAGCGCTTACGACAACAGCTGTCTCGGAGCTCTCTTGCTGTAAGGTTAGTCCGAACGATCTTTAACATCTCAGGTCATCAGCGTCCCATTCAATTTAGGGAGTGAAACGGCCGACAAATTTTGTTCAGAGGTCTCTTCTTTCAGGCTTGAGGTTTTATGTGCCGTAAATGTTCGACATGGGACCCACGGCTTTACCGCCCTTCCGAAGGATTTTTATACCCGAAAATACATCGGTCCTGGCCGGGATCGAACCCGCGATCTTGGATTTAGAATGCAAGTATGGTTACCGCTACATCACCAGGACCTACACAACATCTGATGAATTGTGTCTCATGATAAGGAAAATGGTTTTTATACCGCTCTGGAACAAGGTGAACAGAAAACCTTTTAAGAGTAAGGGAGCTTATAATTAATCACAGTATTGTTCTAGTGGTTTGCCATTGCACATTTGAGAATACCAACCACATCATGAACATCTCTCCATTAAGAAAAGTTTGGGGCTAGTGTCGCGACGCCTCAGTCTGCATATACTGTAGACGACGAGGAACTCTGTATTATCCATTTTCAATAAGATGATGCCGCCTGCATCATTTCCGCTGTCAACATAGCTCAAGTTGTTTTCTTGCTTGAACACCGTACTATTTCTAAAGAACTTTGGTTGCTAGAAATCTTCTTCTGTTGCATACTGTATCGCAACAAGCAACATTCACCGAGAATTCTTCCTGGTGTGTTGGTGACTACCTTTCGTAAAGAGAGGAGTGTTCTAGCATGTCTTATGCTAATGGCAGCCAGTGCTTAAACTTTTCAATCTTCATGCTTCTGATACAGCAAATCCATGCCAAAAGTCACGGAATTCCTTAGTTTCAAAGAAAGTTGTGGGGGAAAACAGCAGTTGAGAGTGAGTGAAAAATACGAATTTGGAACAAATGACCCCCGTTAAAATTACATAGCATGTTCTCGTAACTTATTGGAAATAGCCGGGGGGGGGGGGGGGGTTAAGGTATTGGAAATACGAACCGATGTTTTTCTTAGTAAGAGTATTTAATGTTATTAATATTATCACGTTTAGTTAAAGACACTCTTTAACTATCTTCAGAGAGAGAAATGGCCGATAAAATTTGTTCAGAGGCCTCTTCTTTCAGGCTTCAGATTGTTTTACACGCAGTATGTTTCCGACACGGGACCAACGAAGAAAGCCACACTTAAGACTTTTACGCCCTACAAAATCCATCGACCCTGGCAGAGAATTATTGGTATTACAAAGGGAATATATTGAAGTTCCAATAAATGCTCAGAAAACGTTCCAAGATATTCCTTTAAGCAATGAAAGTGTCTTTTATGATATAGTACCCATAGCTAACTATCGAATTGCAAGGTAAATTTGAAGTCGATGGCTAGTACTTATTTCATACAATGAACAAAGTATTTCTTGAAGGTAATGTCAAGGTTAAGATATTCTTTACCATACGCGGCGTGCCTGCAGGGGTGCCACCATAATCTCTTCTCGTGACGAAAACTGCATCGACAACGCGCGCGAACGCCCGCACACTTAGAGAGGGAAAACATCTAATAAACCGGCTATGCATTGCTGTTTTTATGAGGCTGGCATTAGATTAAATGAGGATTTACATCCTGTAATGTAAAACCTAAGATAGGAAATGCGAAGAGGATTTATTTTGTACGCTTCTGCCTATCCTTGTCCAAGATTACTCTTTATAGGCTCTAACCAGCTCCGTCTTCCTTTTTTGTCATCAAATTGCAGTAGAAATTATGTTTATCTTAAGCACACAGCAATAAAAGTCAAGCGTTTGTCGGTGACTTCGATACAAAAACAAGTAAAGACTGGAGGAAAGGAGAACAGGAAATAAAAAAAAAAAAAAACACAAATACAGGATATCAAGAATGAAAAAGCAAGTAACAGCCTGAAAGATGAATTGACAAAAGTGAATATAGATGTAACAAAAAAAAAAAAAAAAAAAAAAAAAAAAGATATAAGGATAGATTGATTAAGGACGCTCTTTAACATCTCAGCTCATCAGCGTTCCATTCAACTCAGGGCGTGAAACGGACGACAAATTTTGCTCAAAGGCCTCTTCTTTCAGGCTTGAGGTTCTTTATCGTGCCGTAAATGTACGACACGGGACCCACGGCTGTACTTTCCTTCCGAAGGAAGCCATACTTATGATTTTTATGCCCGAAAAAATGCATCGATCCTGGCCGGGTTTGAACCCGCGATCTTGGGTTTAGAAGGCAAGTATGGTTACCACTACACCGCCAGGACCGACAATAAAGGATAGAAGAAATACAGGGAAACCATTTAATTTCTAATTTCCTCTAATCTAATAAGTTTATATCTATACATAAAACTATACCAATTTGAATTTCTTTTCGGAAAATCATGTGAAGAGCTTCACTCTGTTAATGAAAAACAAAAAATCTAATACGTGGCTTCTTGTTTGTGTTAATTTATTTAAACTTTTATTTTAACTAACGCAGAAGAAATAAATTATATTTCCTATAACGTACAGTATTTCTAATGGGTTAGGTAAATCCAAAATATTTCAAACGTTTTACATAAGACACTTTAATACGAAATTTGTCCAAACAAAAGCTTCCAAACATTCCATAATGCTGATTGCAGCATTACAAAATTATCGCTCTTTTTTTTAATCGTGTTTAATGCCCGTTTTAACCACCGAGACTTCACAGACGTTGGACACTGATGATGCATAAGATGAAAAGATAGATTGGGAAAGGATTTTTTTTTAAAGGACGAAAATGTTCCAGGCCTAAGTTTAGGGTACGTCCCCGGCACTTGCCATTTATGAGAACTGAGGAAAATCTGCAAAAAATCTCATACGGTCCTGGTGGGAATCGAACCACAGATCTTGCTCTCACGAGTCCGCGCCTTAACGATCTCGCAAATAGATTAAGAAATGACACACATCGAAGATCTAGGAAAATGTTCCCTAAAGCAAAGAAAATGCTAGAAAATTGATTAAAGAACTTTCTGGTATAGAAAAATACAACATATGAGCTTATTAAATGGCAGAATAGGACTATATTACTACATCTATACTTTAAAAAAACGAGATGTAAAGCCTAGATTCCGAGCTGCAAGCTGTGAAAAATACCACTGTGTCTTAAACTATTCACGGTAGTATTGGAAGATGGTACAGGAGGACTTAATTAAAATGTTATCAACAATTTGGGCATTCTTTAAAAAACGCCTTAAAATTCATGCTGAGAAAGAAAAGCAACAAAGTTCGAAGAAATATTAGATAAATTATACAGAATTTTTTTGTACTTTTTGAAAAATTGGGAAAAAGTTAAGGTAGAGGCACACATTTCTGAGAGATTCAATACTATTGACTTAGTGCTTATGAATATCAAATGATTCATATAATGAATTAGTTGCATTTACACTACCCGCACAATATGGCAGGGTATAAGAAATAAAATATAAACTCAATAAAAGCAAGAATGGACTTTGTTAGATTTTGTTTATTTACGGACGCTCTTTAACACCTCAGGTCATTAGCGTTCCATTCAATTCAGGGGGTAAAACGGCTAATAATTTTTGCTCAGAGGTTCCTCCTTTCACGCACGAGGTTCTTTTATGTGACGACAGGAGACGAACGACTTTATTTCCCTTCCGAACGAAGCTACACTTTGGATTTTTACGCCCTATAGCCGAATTTGAAACCGCGACCTTGGGTCTACGAGGCAACAAGCTTGGTTACCACTAGACCAATAGGACCAACAAAGAAGGACATGACAACCAAAAGCAGTAAGAAACATATGCAATAGAAGGCCAGGAAAAAAAAAAAAAAAACACGAAGAAAAGGAAAAACTAAGTTGGAAAATAACTTGCGAGAATAGCAAGAGTCCAGCAAATTCTGGAAAGTGTGCTAAAGCAAATTGGATGCAGAAGCTTCCCTCCACAGAGAGAAGGTATGACTTTTCTCACACATAAAACCGGGGAGATGGTAGTGCAGGAATACAATGGAAGTCTTGTTCCAGCTGGGGACACACAAATTTCCATGCAAGCATAAGTCACACTGTTAACTTATTCCTGAGAGGAGATGGCCGAAACAGAATCGGAATTCCTGATGAGTTAGTCCGCGAGATGAATCGAAACGAAGGAGGCAGCGTTACCAACTTTATCGAATGAAAAACAATAGAGGAGTGAAGATTGTGTGCATCAAAATCCAAAGTTTGCTTTTCAAATCTATCTGGCCCTTTGTATTTCTCTGTGCGCTCAAGGATATTGCTATTGGTTCTTTGTTAGAAAGCCGAATCTTTCGGAGCTAAGCCTCTTTCAGCAGCACCTATCCAATTCCTGTGCACTTAATTGTACTCTCTACTTGTAATTAAGCGAACTCCATTCATACGAGGTTAGATCTATAAGTTTCTGGCCTCGCTGATAAGGATTATCGCCTTCACAAAATCTTTATCCGGTGTCATACCTTATCTGCTAAGTAAATAATTGCAGTTGTAATTTCCGCTCCGCTGTGTTCAGTTTTCAGATATAGTTGCGTAAAGATGGCTATGTGTAAAAGATTGTGACATGTTCAAAATGGAATATTAAGTTTTCACAAAAGAAAGATTTACTCCAAAAGAAATTAAACAGCGATTGGAGGAAGCATTTCCCTCATATTCTACTGTAAAAGAATGGGTCGAGAAAGCATTGAAGACGAAGAGCGTGCAGGTCGGCCCTTGGAGGTGCTCACTCCTGAAAACATCGACCGCTCTTGTGCAAGGAGAAATTACGGAAGACCGGCGGCTCATGCATGTTAAATAATAATCTTATCACAGATGGATGCGTCATAAAGTTGTAATCACTGCTTATTATTAGTATATTTAGGTTCCCTAAGTTAGTCAAACTATCAAAAACACAAAATGACATTTATAAAAATTAAAACTCTTTAAAGTGTTTGCTATTATAGGGACCGTATCAGCAAGGCCCATGCGGTAGTATAGATGTAAAAAGTTTTACAACAAAACTCATTATTGTCCACTGTAATATAAGTTTCCCTAAATGAATGTAGTTATAGTGATAGAGTAGGACATGCAATTCACGACTGAGTGATAAAACAATTATGATAAAGATGCTTCCATATTCCGCTGTCATTAAACATACAACTGGTCCACTTTCTGGTTTAATTAGTTAAACAACAATAAACCTGATAGAAAAGCTCAAATAATATATATATATATATATATATATATATATTATGAGATGCTGATTTATACCTTTATCTTCATTAAAATTGTAAGCATTTTTAGACCTGAACTCTATGATAAGCATAATAAAAATATATAAATTCTTCCGCACACTCAGCGATTCCCAAAAGAAGGTCTTCAAAGCAGATAAAACATGCCGCCCGCGTATTCTAATAAAACTCCCCCTACATTCATAAATCTGAATTTGTTTCATTCCCCAAGCCATTATCATGTCAACATTAACACCCTCTTTTTCCACATAACAGCTTAGGCATTCCCATTCATTCCTATCTCAAATATTACCATAGAATCTTGCGTTATTATTCCTTACAGAGCTATTACCGTTTCCCTTGCAGTTTAAGCACTTTGGGTGTCAGCAAGGCTTCTTTTCTGATGAAAATGAGTTGAGATACAGCCTGGAGCTCATATAATCTTATCTCTCTGGTATCTTCTTCCCATCCAGCCTTCCATTTCCGTCGCATAGATGCCTTGAGAATGAGTTTTATACATACGATAAGCTAGTTTCTGAAAAGAGTGCATTTCGTATAAAAAATTGGAGTAGGTGAGAACTGGATGATAAACAGACGTTTGCTCAAAATTAAGTTTGAAAGCTGTTACTTTACCATAGTTTAGTAATGTACAGAACTAACCATGTGTGATTAATAATTATAAGGTGTATTTACTGGAATCTGCTCTTTTACCTTTGCCAAAATAAGTTTGCTTATATATTTTAATTTTGATCCCTTACACAAACTACCAAAAGCAAACTTTTGAAAGTATTAAATTTACTTCTGTATCGCGAATTATTCTACCAGTTTTTAATTTTTTTCTTCACTCGTTTAGTATATTACTTTTGTTAACTTTAAACTTAGTAATAACTTTAAGCATATCTTTGTTTCTTGAACATCTTGAAACAGAGGTTAAATATTCAAATGTAAAACATGTTTTCCAAAAGTAAGGCCAGGCATATTCCTTAAAGTTTCACTTAAGCTTAAAAAACAACAAAAATGTTTAATTAGAGTTAACCCTAACAAAATTAACAATAGCAAAGTTTGCCTACGCAGTGTTACTGCCAAATATGCAATACTATAGTATACAAATACATCTTTTTTAAATATTCTTAACTGCCTAGACTTCGGCTCATCAGCTATAGTCTACTGGAATTCCAAGAGACTAGAACCCATTTATCTTAATTAAACATGTTCTTTACTAATGTAAACTAATTCAACTAATTTGATATAAAATGTATACTAATATTTAAATAAAATGCATTAACCTTAAACTTTCAGCTCATTTTTCATATTAGTTTAGTCTAAAACAAACGTTTGGAAATTTATGTATAGAAACGCTAAAGGTCTGTCGAAAATGCTTTAGCAGACATTAAAAAGAAAAAAAAAAAAAACAATCTAATTTTTTAAACGTATTTCTCAAAGTACATGAAAGAATAAGAATAAGCCATAGTGAAATACAAGTAATATAGACTTGTACAACAAATTACCAAAAAACAAACTTTTAAAATAAAATATAACAAATTATTAAATTAACTTCTGAAATATTGTCATTTATTCTACTAGTTTTTACATTTTTTTCGCTGTTTTAGTATACAAATTTTGTTAATTCTAATTAAAATTTTTTGTTGTGTTTTAAGCTTAAGTGGAACTTGACAGAATATGCCTGGCCTTACTTTTGGAAAGCATGATTTGCATTTGAATATTTAACCTCTGTTCCAAGATATTAAAGAAACAAAGATAAGGTTAAAGTTATTACTTAGTTTTATTATAATTAATGTAGTTTTACCCAGTAATAAATGAGACATAAAAATTGAAAATAAATATTGCATTTGACGTCGCTCTGATAGAAGTCACTAAGCGCAAAATTTGTTGTTTTGAGATATTAACACTATTGTGTTAAGGAAAGGGAGCTTTATAGAGCTCATGACATATTCCTGTGTGTTTCTACGTAACAGAAAACTTGTATTTTCATTAAGTCTAGATTTTTACTCCATTTATTCAAGCAGAAAGCACCTAAAGCTTATATCGCATAAACTCAACGAACGTGCTGCATATTAAAACGATGTTTCGTTGTTTTGGGGAATTAACGCTATCAAACCTAAATTAAAGTAATACAGCTTAAATTTCTTGCAGAGTCTGTAATACGTAGCAAGGAATGATATAATTAAAAGATAAGAGGTTGTAATGATATTTATCTTTTTTTAGAACAAAGAACAATCACCTAGCTCAGCTGTGAGAACGGGAATCGAACCGTATCCTTTCAGTCCTGAGCTAAAGAGCAGAACTAGTTCTTTAACCTTTGTACAGATGTGTTTATGCATAGCCAACTCTGCTTATAATTTTCAACAAAAGAGAATCGTCGCTTAAGTGGTACTGTGAAATCTGATGTTTGCTGAAACGCACGGGCTAGCATAACAAAAGAATAATATGGCTGCAGATGCAACAATTTTCTTCAGAAAGACAGAGGATATATATTATGCAAGTTAGGCAAGAACGTGAAGTGGATGGTGTCGTTTTGATGCGGTATCGCAACCAGATGACGAAACTTCTGAAGTCACGGCCACCTGGAATGCACTTTCTTTACCTCTGCATATTACAGGTGTAATTTCTTTGTCGTTTTGACGTGCGCCTGGGACGTGTCTCGTCTCTCATTTCTTAAATGCTTCGGAGACATCAAGTCCTTTCACAAAGCCATAAAATTACCCGCTATTTGAAGTCTTTCAAGTGTGAAAATGACGGACGCATTTGTTGTTCGCCTTAGCCATTATTACTAACGGAGACATTTTTATAGCTCAAGAATACTCTGCACGCACGTATGGAAAGGGAAAGATGCACGTGACATATTTCAACCATTGCATCTTAATTGCTAAAAAGATGAATACATCTGCAAACTTTCTCAGTGATGCTTTCATTTTTGTTTAGTTTGCAGAAATCTTGGCAAACGAATGGAGTGCAAAAGCTCAACCACATTGTATATAACGAAGGAAAGGCCTTGGTGGTCTTTCGAATACAACTATCCAACAGTTTGTGTTACAGTGATATGATGCTCGTGAAGAATAAAGTGTATCGGAGTTCGCTCAGGGAAAACAACGTTGTCACTTCTCTGCACTCTCTTTAAGTGTTATCATACATCGGCTGTAGAAGTAAGAGTAAACAATTCATTCGTTTATTGTTTATTTATTAGTGAAACCTTCAGAAGTTCTTAATAGTATGAGAAACAAGAAAGATTTTCATAGTTACAGTCATCTTTGTCGCACAAAAGTATCGTAACAAAGCTGGAAAATTATCACATCTCTTGGCAGTGTGCAACTGTTTAGACGAAAGCGATAACACTAGACACTCGGATCTCGATGATATGGGACGAGGTTATTAAGATTTGTCTCGCACATTAACTAGCTTGAATCCTGCTACAATAGCTTATCTAGGGAGTAGCTAGAGATTCCCCTATTATATAGAACCTGGTGGTATAGTGGTAACCATACTTGACTCGCAGACCTAAGATAGCCAGTTCAATTCCAGCCATAGTCAATAGATTTTTCAGTACTCGTATGACTTACTTTGGGAAGTAAAGCCATGGATTCCATGTCGTAGATTTGCGGCATGTAAAAGAACCTCAAGCCTGAAAGAAGAGGCATATGAGAAAAATATTATGACTTTTAGTATTCAAAGTTCTTTTCTTTTTCCATCTCAAAACGGGTTAGGTTTATATCTTTTGACTGAAGTGTTTCAGAACCGAGTTTTCTTTTCTAAAATTTTAAGGATTTGTGTTTCTCAGTCATATCTGAAAATGTTATAAGCTGTAGACGCGCAGTAATACAGAACTATATGGAGTAATATAGTGGCATCACATGTACGTATTTTAAATAATCCATATTTAAAGCTATGGAATAGGAAACTTTCAGTCTTATGAGATCTAACTTTTATCGTTAATTGCAGTCAGAATAAAATTTTGCAGTACGTACTCTTTTAAATTTGCCCCCAAGCGGCGCGAACTTCAGCCAGATGTGCTAGCGATACATTTAATCGCAACGCCCATTAAAAAAATGGCATTGTTCGTTGCGAAGGTGGAGCGGATCTCTGCGAAGGGAAAAGAGATAAGGGCTGGACTTCATCAAGTCATTTATACCAGTGCCAGGAATCACTTCTGCTTCTCCTCCTCCTCCTTCCCCTCCCTGGGCTTAATCCCACGCTCTCACTTTCGATTTCCTTTAATGACCAGTCTTTAAGGGCTGCGTCGCTGAAATTGACAGTCGCTTGCGCAGTTTTGATATGGAGTCGAGAGGAAGGGCCGCAAGCACATACACGAGGAGGGAGGGAGGGAGGAATTCCTATATGGATGGCAAAAAAGCGCACTGTGATGTGGCCAATTTTCTCCTTCACTGATCAAGCTGACTCCATCATGAAGATAAAGAATCTGAATAGACTCTACTTACAAAAATCGAACCGTTCAAGTCTCTGGCCGTTATGTGCCATCCCTCAATATGGAAAGACAATAAATAACGGATTTCATATATATATCCAGTACTGGCAACCCAGACTTCATAAAGACACATGTTTAATATATTTAATAACTAGAACGCACTCAAGAAATACATTTTGGTAACCGAGCATCAAAATTTAATACAAATTACTTTAAAAATATCAAATGAATAACGTATCTGTGTATTGAAACAACTTCGTCACTACGCGCCAGTTCTCTTAAAGACAAAACACTGATGAGTGCTGACTGTCCTCTTGGTGTAGTGGTTAGCGTTGCTGATGACTGGCTTGGAGGTCCCGGGTACGATCCCCAGCACCACAAATGTTCTAATGGTATTCACTCATCCTCATGGGGACATTTGGAGAGCTGCCTGTTCGGTGGCGTCCTTCGATGTCGGAAAGTCGCGTGACAGGAGACCGGCGATATGACAGTATATTTATAACATGGCCCCTGCAATGCTGCCCTCTACCAATGATAGCGCAAGACGGAGGTAAAGAACGCATCGGTCTCTGCGGTCAGTCTAGGAGGATTTATTATTGGAACTGTAAGTTAACGGCTAAACTTCTATAATTTAATAGATCGTCTTCAACCGCCTCACATATAAATATCCCTTTCATTTGATAATAACACTATTATGCTTATTTACACAACATTTTAAAGAAGTTTATTTGATTGATATTACCTAGGAAACCGTAAACCCTTCCCGCTAATAATAGTTCATGTTGTACACTTTCACAGTCAATTACCGGATTTAAAACATATGTTGAATGAATAGCTATGTCTCTACCTTGTGTGACCAGCATAATAAGCAACTTATTTGTTTACAATAATTATTATTTTACTAGCATATGAGAAAGACTGAGTTAAGAGAGGACACAGCCTTAGTTTTGCTACAAAGTTTCCACTTGTTTTCTATTTATATTCCGTAACGATTGTTATATGTAATTCGTTTCACTAATATTTACATTTTGTTCATGATAATAAGTATATTGGCTACACTTATAATAATCATTTTTATTATTACATCTTTTTTTTCTGTGAAAACATGATGGTGTGGTTCTTAAACTGTCTAAATGTGGTCTTAACATCGCTATGCTATTACACAAATTTAAACGAAATGTTACGGTAAAAATGATTTATTTGCTCTGCTATTACACTGGATATCGATCAGTACATTCCTTAACGTCTGCTCTTTTCCTTAGATCCACAAGATTCTCAGCAAAAATTTATTTTTTCGCGCCAAAGTTTAATCTCCTCATTCATTGGCCCCTAAAGTTTTCTATTCTCCACACTACAGCTGTTGAAACTTTGCACAGGGTGCATATGACATATATCGCACTAATTTCAGAGATTATAGAAGATTCTTGGACAAAAAGTCTTCAATACCCTTCTTCGTGAGCGAGAAAATTGAGATTTTCAGCACTTCATAAATGGCATTTTATAGACCAAGTACTATAAACTCTCAAAAAAATTTTGGACTAATATGACAGTAAGCCAGCTGAAAAAAGGTGACTGATTTATTATCTTAGTCTAGAGCAGGCATCTAAAGGTCTCAAACTGAGCAGTATCGAATAGCATAGGCGGGGAGCGGGAATCAGCGTGTGATGCACACGAAGATAGCCGAATTACGCGGGTACACTAATGTCATAAAATACGTAAACGTGCAAGCAGGGTCAGTCGATCTATGCTCTGTTCTGGACTTATTACTCTCAGAAAATGCTATATTGCAGTTGAATAATCAGAACAAAATTGCACAATGCACGCATGTAACAAAATCAAATGTAGTGGTTAGCGACCTTATACGAAAATACACGAGACGAATTTACCCTTGTTCCGCCGCTCCAATACAAGCTAGAAAGAGGGAACATTGGCGAGCAAGCTATGGACAGTTTTTATCTGACTGTGTGACCTAATGGATTACATTCTGCTGAGTAGGTTTATTTTGTTTTATTTTATGAGAAATATATCCATATAAGATATAAAAGCAAAAAAGTAATAAATAAAAATGGAATTCGATAACAATGATCCTCTTTTACTTGACACCAGTATCATGCAGAGTGCGAAAAATAGATGTGTGTACAACTTCCGCCCGTTATAGCGTGGTATCATTTCCAATGGATTTCAGTAGTTACTGGCATACTAATCCTTTAGAAACTTAAGATCATAACTATGAAATATGAACAGAATATTTTGTACATTTCAATGACCTACGCCACGAGTGGTGGGACATATGGAGGTCTGCTGTTTGATCTCCTCCATTTTGTGTTATGATTATCGATTGTCCATGCTTTTTTTGCTATCAATAGCTCCCCACCGCCTCTAGCAAAAGTGGTCATTGATGCGTGTTCAGAAATTATATGTAGTGGAGGTATAGAGTTGGCTACAATGACCACAAGACAAATGTACGTCGCGTGATAAAGCAGATTTGTTTTTTTTTTTCCATAGTTTCATTCCGTAAACCGGCTGATTGGTCAAAATTCAAAGTTTGTTTCATTTCATTGGTCGATTTTAAGATGGCGTCACATGAGTGTCATCTTAAAACAATTTATGACAACTGAAGATACATTTAAGACAGTGAATGTTTCATAAAAATGACAATAAAAGTTAAATTCATTGGTCACAAAGTGTGATTTCGATTGAGGAGAAAGACTTGACAAAACTGGAAATGCTTACACTATGCGAGATCGAATTGCTGATGTTTCATCTGGCACTTTATCTGTTAATTGCCGTCTGTCTTACAAATGAAACGCGGATTGATACACTTGCAACCGTACAATAGAGAGAAACCTAATCGCACCCCTAATGAGCACAGACAACAGGAGAACATTTAGCAATCAACTTGTGAATAGACGAATGGGCGTCAGCGGGCTATGACCTCCTCTCGTCCTCTGCCATGTAATTTATTTTGCATGTCTATATCCATCCGTCCATCCATCCGCCTGGGCAGGTCTTAGCCCCCACCTGCGTTGGGCGGGAGAATAAGATGGCCGGTCAATGGACTAATATCCCGAACGTGGCACGTTAAAGCTTTCTGGCAGTAGTAGCAGGTTGTTCCTCGTGCACAGAGAAGAGGGGAAAATTCACTCATAGCATCCCGCGTAACACCAGAATCCTGTTTGGTTTTTAATGCTGCTGTACAAGGTGAATATAAAAGGAACGATTTGACGTTTACACAGGTTAACTAACATCCAACTTAGGACAAAGTTCGTGAAACTTGTGCTGTTAACACTTTTCTTTTATCGAGGCTGCTAGTTGTGAATTACTAAAACTAGAAATCAGCAGTGTCACAGAAAACGACAGAGACGAAGTATGTCATTTGTTTGCAATGGAGTACAGCAGCGCCAAAAATTCTGCGAACTTTCGAAGTTAAAATACTTGTACCAGCCATAACACTGATGCGTAAAAACAAACAATGTTAATAACTTGTTAACGACGTTAAAAGCGAGGAACAGAATGCGAGAGAGAGAGACGACCTAACGGAGCGCTTCTTGGAAATTTCAAATACATACACAAGCCGGAATCTCAACATTCTTTTAAATTCTGACACTTATACAGGGGTTTTCAAAAGTAACGCATAATGCTTTTTTTTTTTTTACAAGAGAATGAAAATTTGGGGGAAAAAATGCAAAGGGGTTGTTTTATTAATGCGAAGCATTTCTGTAATCAATATTATTTGAGTTATGACATCAAATTATTATTTTTAACAGTGTTTAATGCCCGTTTTTACTACTGAGGCACCACAGGCAGCGGACACTGATGATACATGAGATGAAATGATAAATTGGGAAAGGAATTTTATTTTTAAGGACGAAAGCGTTCCAGGCCTAAGTTTTAGGGTACCTCCCCGACATTTATGAGTACTGAGGAAAACCTCAGTCAGAGAGTATGGTCCTGTAGGTATTGAACCCCAGACCTTCCGTCCACGAGTCCGCTCCTTAACGACTTCGGCCACCCGTGGCGGTTTTCAAATTATAAACGATGCTTTTTTATTATTATTTTCTAATCGAGCGTCTTCTGATTTATACCGAAGCGTAATTTGGTAATTTCCAAACTCAAGGACTAACAACATAATAAGTATGTTGGCTACACTTACAATATTCATTTCTCTATCTTTGCTAACATTACTTTTTCTGTGAAAACATGAGGGTGTAGTTCTTAAACTGTCTAAATGTGGCTATACTATCGCACAAATGTAAATGTTCGGCCGGAAGACAAACAGCAAAATAGAGAAAAAGATAAAATTCTTTAGCAAATGTATTAAAACCATGTGGCTAGTTTACACCCATTAGCATTTGTAGATTATAACTGCCATGTTCACTTTTTACTTATGTGAACTGGAGTTACTTCAGCGCAAGCTGTAGCTCAGAAAGCGAATATAAACCACAAGCAATCTTGATAATTAAAATTATTAACTGCCGAATATACGGAGATTGTTAATTAAAGTCACCAAAAATTGCAAAATAAAAACAGTAAATGCTCCTTTGTTCCTTGTGGTAATGATTTTGAAAATGGCATGATACAGTGCTTTAAATTTGTCAGTATGTCTAAAAGTATCCAAAACGCTTATCTAGTTAAAAATAAAATAATATTTTATTATAAGCAGAAAAACTTGAGAACTCATAATATTGTTGTTAGTACAGTTGTATTGGTTTCCAAATGCAGAACAGACTGAACAATGACATAAATTAAAAATTCCTTTAATATTGAACGAAGTATCTTAAGGAAAATAAATTGTGTATTCTTGAAAGAAAAATAGATCCTTTAAATACAATTTAAATCTTAATGTAAGTTATCTGTATAGGAGATAAAATATCTCATATTATGATTGGCGAAATTTATCCAGCAAATAACCCTGGGAATATATAGCTCAGTTCTTGGAAACCGGCTGGCCTAACTGCATTGCTTCATTAATTAATAATTTATGCATTTATATTTTTAAAAAATTAAATTACTGACTATTTTTATGTGTACATAATTAAAAATTCTTCATTTTGGGTAGTAATGTTCTTTAATATCTAACAAAACTGTTACTAATTAATCAAAAAATATTTACCGTTAAACCGTTGTCCAGTTTGCTTCAATTATATTGGTAAAATCTTATGATTAAATTCCATAAACCAAAGTCTATAAAAAATGCTGTTTTCAATGTGTACTCATCAAAATATTCCAGCAATGTCCTGATAAATAATGACTTTGACATGCCCAATGAACATGGCTCTATTGGTCCAATCCAATCATTGCAAATTAACGATAATCTACTGGATACAAGGAAATGTAACACATCAACAGTTTTACCTCCCCAACTCTATAAAACTGTATTACAATAACTTTATACCAGCTGGTACAATTATGTGCATTTCGATTGGCTTGCATTTGCAGAGTAACGGATTGCAAATGTGCACGATTCCATTCACAGTGCAAACAAGGTGATATTAGTAATATTCAGTCTGGTGATTTCACCCCACTTATTGGATTTGTCAGCATAGGGTACTTGGATGATTGATTGATCTGATGCAGTCTTAAGATATCTCTGAATGAGATGATGGGGCATGATTTTTGAAAGAAAATTCTCACAGTTTAAATTAAAAGAAAAACTAGACAAAAATAAGATCTCATTGAAAGTTTGATTTATTTGGTATATTTAAGGACGCTCTTTAACATCTAAGGTTATCAGCGTCCCATTTATTCAGGGCGTGAAAGAGCCGATAAATTTTGCTCAGAAGTCTCTTCTTTCAGGCTTCAGGTTCTTTTATGTGCCATAAATCTACAACAGGGATCTCATACTTAGGATGTTTATGCCCGAAGAAAATCCATCGATCCATTGAACCCAAGATCTTGGGTATATGAGGCCTCACTGAGAGGATTGTGCTATCAGGCCTTCATAACATTACAAAAATAGTAGAAAAATATGTAAATATTCTTTTTCTGCCCCTTCTCCTTTTGCGATCTAAAATTTCGTGCGTGTTTATCCGACAGCAACATTCAATGACCAGCCGAGAGTGTACTGAAGGCAGAAGTTATAAGGTCCACGTGAGCAGGTGCAGGCTAATGAAACATAACTAGTTTTAGAAGGACACCAAATATCATTTGCCATCGTTATTTTTAACCTAGTATCTGCAGTTCTCATGGTAATGAAAAACTCATATCGAGAACTTCTTAATGTTAGTAATTGCAACTTTTCATGTCATTTACATGGCATGTGACGTCATCTATTTTGCCAAACAATATTAGTGGCATGCTTAAGAAGTATGACTTAATGGGATAATACTAATCCCCTTTTGATGCTAATTTTAATATTTGTTATAGTTAGTTATATTCCTGCGAGGAAAAATAATGCAACATAGGATCTATTTTGGCCCGTGGTCGAAGTCAGTACCCGTGCTGCTAAGACCGGGGTAAAAACATGGATTGCGGATAAACATAAATTAAGTTGGCAAACCTAACCTGGACAAATCCAAGCTAGGAAATTTATCCTAGGTCCTAGCAATAATCTTTCCACATCCTTTCTCCAATTGGACAGAAGAAGAATAAGGAATGAAATTGCATTAATTACTGAACATGGTTACTTCAGGAAACATCTACGAAAAGTGGGACCCTATAAACATGAATCCACTTGCAGAATCCTGTTTGAGTGTCCAATCCCGGATGGAAAGATACTTGCTCTCTCTATAACTAGGGAAGACCCTAGAAAAGATGCCAATATTGAAAACAAAATACTGTAACTTGTTTAAGGAACGGATATTGGGAAACAATGAAGGCGTCTCTCCCAATAGAGCAAAACAATAAGCCTGGAGGTAGTTTAAACTCCCTATCCCCCCCCCCCCCATATCTATATATCTAATTGCACATTTTCATTACTGATCACAAAAAGACAACAGAACTTTTCAAATGTTTTATGTCATTTGCATATAATGTGACGTCATATATTTTGCCAAACAATATTAGAGGCATTTTTGAGATATAGGTTTTCACTCGTTAAAATCTTAGTCTTTCTGAAGCGCTTTTTGATACTAGATCTAATATTTCGTATGGTTAGACATATTCTTAAAATAAAAAATAATGCAATGTAACATCCATTTTCGCAAATATGTTAAAAGACAAAGCAAGAAATCTTTGACAGAAAAACTTTAATGATTTATATTCAGTTGTGAAGGAATATTGTTCAAAGAAAGCATGTCTTATGGATTAAAGATTTAAGTAATCGCATTAACGTATCAAGCACTTCAACAGGTAGGTAAAGTACTGGCAAGATAAACAGCTGATAGCTAGGAAACAACCGCCAAGTACGAACGCTTTCTGCAAAAGGAAACAGACACAAGTGCTAAACATAGTTCCAATTAACGGTGATGCATCTGTAATTACTGAATGTAACTACTTTCACATGTGCCGTTTCTAAATTTGTTCAACAAATTTATGATAAGTCAACGAGCAACGGAGGTTGATTTAGAACATGCCAGTCTAAACAGATAGCCTCGATGCGGTTGTTAATAAGCGCTTCCACCTTCTCTTTTTAGAGCGACAGCTATTTGCAGCTTGCACGTAATGGATATTTAAAACTGAAAGAGAAACTGTAATATTTTTCTTTCAGCAAGTAGGCGGGGAGATATGGCTGCGATGAATTAAATGCTTCAACTTCTTGCTAGAGCACGAAGCGAAAGGATGTGTTTTCCACTCTAAAGATGGTACAACGATTTAGAAGAAAAGAAGGCATTCATTTCAAGCTGAGACAAATAGAAAGTGAGTGCATGAGGGAAGGCCAATGGCAAGCAGAGGTGGAGCTTCATTGAGAGCGGGAATGAGAGAATCATCTTATTTCTGAATAAACGAACATGAATTTGCAGCCCATCTTGTAGCATTTCTAAATCTAACTGGTTTTAACGGTTCCCTCAAAGAAATACGGTCCAATTATTCCACTACTCCAGCCAGCGATACGGTTAACTCTTTCACTGAAGTTCTGTATAGAGCACTGTCTCCATTTAATCTGAAACATGCTTCGCCAGTCTACAAAGCTTTTGTCCGCTACTTTAGTGGTGTAAATCTGTTTTATTTCCTATTAAATGACATTCAAAAACCTCTGCCATCCTGGTCATCCTCATGCAGCAGTTTCCACTTGCGAAGGTAGGTTCACAAGTTTCCGGCCTCGCTGATAAGGATTATCGCCTCCACAAACGTCTTATCTGGTGTCATACCTTAACTGATAAGTAAATAATAGCAGCTGTAACTTAGGCTCCGCTGTGTTCAGTTTTCAGATATAGTTGCATGTGTAGAGATTGCGACACGCTCAAAATGGAGTATCGAGCTGTTATTAAGTTCTACACAAAAGGCCTTACTAAAATGATTAAACTGATTGGACGGTGTATATGGGGAAGCATCCCCCTCATATTCTACCGTAAAAGAAACCAAACCAAACTTTTTCGATTGGGTCGAGAAAGCATTGAAGACGAAGAGCGTCCAGGTCGGCCCTTGCAGGTGCTCACTCCTGAAAACATCGCCCTTGTGGAAGGAGAAATTATGGAAGACTGGCGGCTCAAAGTTACAGAAATAGCAAGGTTGGGCCTTTCTAAAACAACAGTCCTTCGAATTATTCACAAATATTTAAACATGAATAAAGTTAGCGCAAGATGGGTGTCTAGACTTCTTTCCTCAGTCCAAAAGCAGCAACGAGTCATCTGTTGTGAGGCATTTTTGAAGTTCTGCCGTGATAATGAGAGAGAAGTTCTGCAAACCATTGTTAAGGAGATGAAACTATGATCCTCTACTATGATCCCTTGTCCAAAAAAGAATCAATGGAGTGGCAGGCGTAAACATGGTGAAGCATCACTTCTATAGGCCAAGGTCACTCAGTCAACCAAGAAGATCACGGTCACAAAATTTGGGACTGTGAAGGAATATCTTCATTGACTTCAAGAAGAGGAACACCACAGTAAATAGGGAGTACTATGCTAGCCTACTACACAGACTATGTGATCCCATCAAAGAGAAAAGGCGAGGATCACTGAATGGTGATGTGCACCTTCTTCACGACAACGTATGTGTCCACACAGCTCTTGTTGCAAAGGAAGCTGTGAAGAAATGTGGCTTCAAGGATCTCGATCATTCACCCTACAGCCCATATCTAGCTCCCAGTGATTATTTCCTCTTCACAAAACTCAAGAAGGATCTTCCAGGAAGAAAATTTAAGTGTGACGAAGAAGGGAGGGTTGCTGTTTATTCCCATTTTGCACACAAGACTTCTGACTTTTTGGTGGGGGGACTGAAATGTCAATTCAAAGATGTGAAAAGTGTATTGGAATAAAGAATAACTATATTGAAAAGTGAAATATAGTTTTTGTCTTTATCATACCTAGAAAATGGTAATGGCCTCTAGTAAACTGGTTGTATATTGAAAGCCTTTAGCAAGGATGATACATTTGTTCTTGAATCTCAGGCTCCTTAGATACTCTCCTGGTGAATTTATGTGGGCTTTCAACTGGATATAATAAAAACATTTATTGTAACTTCTTTAATGCTATAACTTCGAGAAACATCACCCATACAATTTTTCTGAAAACTTATTTAAAATTATAGTATCACTTATAATATCAGTTTACAATTAATGCCAAGAACGTTGTACAATCTCTTACAAGTTCTTTCTCAGTGCATATCAATGACGTTGAATTTCTGCCACATTTCGATTGCGCAGAATTTCCGTATCATCCATCAGAAGCAAATATGCCAATGATTTTAAAGTGACTCAGGAGTAGAAAGTGGGTTCAAGGCCAGGTATTCCATCCACTTCACGTCACTTCCAGAGCATTGCAATTCGCCGTGCTGTACATGTAATGAATATCTGCTAGTTCCTGAATTTACACATTGTCTCAATAATTTTGTAATCAACTTAATATTATAAGATTCTGATTTGGAAAATTCGTAACTCACGATGAGGAAAACCATCTCTTCGAGAGATTGATACCATTCAACCTAGGAAACAAGCTATATACGAGGGTTAGGTTAGGTTAGGTTAATAGTAGCAACAGTGTCGCCACTCTTTATGAACATGCAGGACATTGTTGCTCTCAGCATGTGTAGAGATACGGTATAGGGTTTAACACACTCAGCATCACTAGTGCGCTATATGTAGACGGACAAATACAAAGCAGTCGGGCAATGGTGTAAATTTTAACCTCTCTAAATTAGTGATTTCTAAAAGCGAGCAGTATGCTTGGATTAAAATTGGGGTGGCATGTTAGGAACGTGAGGGAATGCCATGCAGGTCTTTGAGAATCTGTGACAATGAAACTGTCCGTTGACTGCCAAAATTTTGATAAGGACGCAATAGACTGAAAGATACACCACGTTTACATCATCTGGTCCTTGAAGTGCATTACGTTGATTTGATTCAGTTAATGATAGAGCTGGGTCGTTAACGGACAGTGAGGGTGTTACCCGCGGAAGTCAGAACAAGCCCACACTACAGTATTCTCAAACGTCAATAAAAATGACTTAGCTGTGGATGTCCAATGTCCTCCAGAAGTGTGACACTGGCAGGGAAATAAAGAAATGTAAAAGCTACAGGTTCTAGAACACAGTGTTTACTACCTATGAACTGTTGCCATTACTTTTTTTTCTAGCTCTATTATCTTAATGTAATTATGTTAACAAGAGTCGGTTTTAATGACGTTCTAATATTTTGTTTAGAAAGCCTCAACTCGGATACCAAACTTTTCTAGACTTATATTGATATAAACTACTATATTTGAAGGAACTCGTTCCTGAAACTGGCCCGTGTAGTTTTAAACGCCCTGTAGAAAATTCGTAACATTATTTTAAGGTTGGATTTGTAAATATATTTAATGATATATTTTCAACAGTTTTAACTATAGTTCGGATGTACATAGCTTAATAGCATTTAATGCATTTTCGATGAGTTTCCAGGACGTGGTTTCACAGATCTTCAAAAATATGAAGTCTATATATTATAAACATAGTCGATACCAAAATGAAAACTAATCTTGTATCATTCTGGTAGACACAAGTGTTAAAAACCGTTAACTTAAATTCTTAGCGCTTAGCTATTTATACTCCAGTTGTTCCTTATGGGGTTGGAGGCTAACAACCTGTATTTTTGTAGGGCTCTGACCACTCAGGTCTTTGTAATCGGATAAGGCTAATAATTTATGTTACACCTCGTATACAAGGTAATGATATTGATCTCTGAAAGCGAAGCGGTGAATTACAGCTTCCTACCCGTCCGGTAATGGACCAGTGTGAAGATACCAATTGTCATACGTTAAACCTAAAGTTTTATCTGGATGTGCACTGATACATTCGTGATGCTGTCGAGCCACTATTTTATTTTGTTCCTTATGAAGCAACAAGAACGACGACTGCAATGATGCGAGTTAAAATGGCTTAAGTTTGTTCTGTAGTAGTAGAGTAAATCTCAGTGTTACGTACTGTGAGATCTCTTTGCGTGAAACTACTTTGGCGGGGTGTGGCATCATTTCACATTTTTGTTTACTGTTACATAACCTCAATATTCAAAACGGGTTTTCTTCAAGCAATGCTTAAAGTAATCTCGAGTGATTATTTATGATCAACTAGTATTAGAGCACTGCAAAAAAGAATGTAGTTACTCCCATATATGGGAATGAAGTACATAATGCCAACTCTCTTTGAATTTATAAGAACTGAATTTTATATTGTACAGATAGTTTCAAATGATTTAATACAATATGAAGTTATATGGACAGTATTGTTGTCCCAAAGGCCCAAATGGTTCACACAGGCCGTTCACTCGAAGGTCTTCGACAGATCGGGGCATTCTCCTCCGAATATTATGTCATAAACATGTCCAGGGTTTTTGGTAATACACAGTGTTTGTTCTTACCACATTTAATAGATTTTCGAATTATATAACCTCTCCCAAATGATGCATGAAATGTTTCAAAGCTTTCAATAAGAAAACGTGTTACTATATCTGCTGTAGTGTTTAAAACCTGTTCCTAATAAATTTACCTCGACTAAGGCGACTTTGAAAGGAACGTTAACTGTTAGACAAGGGGTGCCTTTTCAGAGAGATAATCATTAAATTACACCATTAGAAATGAAGAACAATCTAGAACACTTACGAAAAAAATATAGTAACTAAAAGTTTATGAAAAGATAACAATTTACATTGTATGAAACTATACTTGTTTTCGTTTTCACTTATTATCATTTTATGCTTAGTCCCAAATGCCTAAAATAATGGTGCTGATTTTAAATATCACAAGCTGGTGTAATTGTGTAATTTCTTGCAATTTCTAAAAATAGATCATTTTTTAAAGAAAATTATGTTCCTAATTATGTTTAACTTAAGTTTCTTACTTGAACCAACAGACTGTCTGATTTTACGTTTAAAATGTTTAATAGTCCAGATAGATCAGACATAAGATCAGTTTCGTAACGGAGTAAGCCATTTAAAAAGACACGTTTTTCTAATTCATAAAAACGAACTATAAATAATAGATATTTAAACACAGCAAAAAAAAAAAAAAAAAAGAAAAAAAAAGAGCAGAAGTAAATCCTTTTGAGGTCATGGGTTTTCTTCCACTAAAGTATGATTCATCAGCCAAACAACAGATTTATTTGGATGTTCATCGCTTCGTCGGTCACATGTACTTTTATTCTCTGATTTTAACTGTCAAATTTCTTTAACTGCCCTGGGCTATATTCCAGGAAAAACCCGTTTTAAGTTCTCAAGCACAAAATGTGAAATAAGAGAATATGTAACAAATAATATGTGAGACTGGAACTGAATAAAAACTTGTAAACAAAAATATCGCACTTATCAAATACTTCACGGACAAAGAACTGGAAAGGCTGATGACTAAGAAAAGGTATTTACAAAAAAGCTGGGAATGAAATTCTAATATGCTAATTTAAACTGCTGCAGGAAAGCATTTGAATAAAAGAATGGCCATTAGTGTTATCCCCAGATAACCAATATATACATTACAGCTATTGTGGCTATTACCTATAAAAATAATTGAGACAAAACTATAACACTGAAGGGCAAAACCTTTTACTTCCTCTATATAAGTTTCATTTTCTTATAAAGAGATGTTCAATACAAACAGAAAATATATAAATGGCTACTTAGATCTTGCAAACGAAAAGCCAGCAGAAGAAGACAGCAATAATAGAAATAGATATATCTTATTAGTATAAAATATTATATACACATTATAAATATATTTTATGCATGGGTCGTCGACCATACTTGCTTAAATATGATACAAGATTAGAAACAGGAACAAACAATTTAAATTATACCAGTTTGCGTTATAACCAGAAAATAAATTCTTTCTAGCTTCGTGCACTTTGGCTAGGAAATAGCCAATATTCAGTCAATTAGTTTGATCCGCAAACAGCATGCATAGTATTTTTTTTTTCTGAAAATTGCATTTATCTTAGATGCATTCGGCCATAATATGACCTATCTCTCCACCCCTTCACAAAATGGGCAGATTCTCCTACCAGAACTCCGTTATTTATTTTTAGCCTTTCAATCTTTCAGTCTAAACCATGCCATTCCTGATCTTGCCTTTCTCCCTTATGTGAGCATACATACCTGCTCTTTACAGCATTTGTGTTACATTCTGCCTCGATTTCCTCTATGCTGACATCCATCCTCCGGCATTGTTCTAACCTTTTTCCATGCATTTTTATTATTTTCATTATCTCGTCATATTGAACTCAGGCCAATTCTTCTGAATTCTCTTTCCATTTCTGCTGCCCAAAATGTTTTTTTTTTTTTTAATCTGGTGTCATTTAGTTCCAAGTGTGATCTGGTCTCTCTGCATTAGTCAAAGCCAGTAATTCGCCGCCTTTATTTTACTATTAGCCATATTTTCATAGCTACCTACCTCCCTCATGACCCCAGTTCCTCTGGAGAGAGTCCAAGAACCCTTTACCAAAGCTAATTCATTCGTTCCAAAGAACATCAGAACAGCGGGCGCAGACCAGATTTTTTTTTTTTTTTAATTGTTCAGTAAACATGTCAATACAGAACGTTTGAAAAACAAGTAGGTACACCCGACTCAAAACATGAGTGAGAACCAAAATTAAAGCTAAAGCACTATAAATTATTTAATCCAAACACGCATTTTGAATATCTAATTAAACATTATCTCCATTTTAGAGTTTGGTAAACAGTCCATCAGTCAGTTATGAGGTTTAAGGAGTGTGAAATACGTGTTGAGCAACATTTAAGAATAACAGAGCAAACACGTGACACTATCAGTTGATTGAAATGTATCGTGATGTTAGAGTCACCAGAGCCTGATAATTGTCAACCCGTCTCCCTCAAGAGAATGTAATCGAGTGTAACGTTTAGAGAAGGTTAGGCTAGTGCTGCAACGGCATTTGATGTTCACGCAATGCTATTCCATATCTCCTTGTTAATCACATTAATATATTACTAGCCAGAGTGAATGATTTATGCTCCGGTCACGTACAGCAGTGCCTAAACGTTCCTGTGTTTGCCAGACTGTGAACGTTCCACCCATGGTTATGCTGGTACATGTCTCTTAAATAAAACAATGGCCTAGCGAGAAGATGCTCAAGCACCAGTACAGCCAACTTTCAGGTTATCAGTTACTATTGCAATCACATGCTCTGCTGCAAAAATTTAAGTGTACTGTTCCCATAGTTTTAGGATACTGTTTTATACTTTTATGTGTAGGGTCTTTCCTTAGATTCAGAATGAATTTGAACTATAAGGGCACATTACAGGCATGAAATAGAACAAGGAATGCTGCGTTCTACTACAGACAATAACACTGCATGGTGTTATTTCTTCTTAAGAGAATTCATATCAGCTACGATGTTTACGTTTTTTCCGTTGCACACCTGCTTCTGAAAGGATGTGATTCTGAAGTGCTGTTAAAGTGGCGTTTTTCGCATTAGAAACAAGTAGAAACGATTTTTACCTAAAGACAAGCGAGTGGAAATAGTCGGGGAGGTGTCAAGGATTTACCAGGAAATGTACCCTTAAAGAAAGTAACTGAATCAGGAAATTTTTGCAGGTATTTCATCATTTGGTGAGACGGAGTCTTTTAATGGAAGGGCGATTGTTGCTGTTGGTTTTTGCCTGAGTTGGGAGATGGTGAATCTTGCGAATTACTGCGGGAAGAGACTTACTAGCATGATTTACACTAAGCAACTGTTGGAATATTCTACATGAGAACGGATATCAGCAATCGAGGCAGAATGTAAACGAAAATCCCCTTTAGCCTATCAAATGGAATTACACTAACCTGGGGTAAATAGATATGCGCTTGTTTTAGGGAGAAAGGCAAGATCAGGAATGATCTGACTTAGACTAGAAAGTTGGAAGGCTAAAAAATAACCAATAGTTCTGGTAGGAAAATCTGCCCATTTGGGGAGGGGATAAAGAATGGGCACACATTCTGGCAGAATATACTCACTGGGAACACCTGAGAAAAACGCTTTTTCCTGTAAAAAAAAAATTAAGGCAATTAGAGGACAATTGGCAAGCTGGGACCTGTTTGCGAAACACTAATTTGTTGAATATGGGCATTTTGCTACCCAAATTGCGCGAAGCTAAAAGCAAATTTTCTGGTTAGAACGAAATAACTAGTGTAATTATAAATAATATGCAATATGTTTCCATTCATACAACTGTAAATATCATTCTTCCCAATTAATGTTTATTATTATTATTATTATTATTATTATTATTATTTGTACCTCTGTCTAATTGTGTATCATATTTAAGCATGTACGGTCTACGACTCATGCATAAAATATATTTGTAACGTAATTTTATAACAATAAAAATACACCTATTACTACCACCACCACTACTATTACTACGTAAGAACAGTTACTATCTCTATAGCCTGCAACTTGTGCAGAAAATATCCCAAGGGAAAGGACTACCACTAAAGGGTTTCTGTAATCAATCTTCTTCACAGATGAAGTAACATTTAGCAAGAATTATATCATCAACCAACACAACAACCATACATGTCAAAATTCCAACGGAAATATTCATCATCAGCAACGGTTTAGCATCAATGCATGGGCTGGTATTCTCCGTTATCGCCCATTTGGGCTCAACGTTCAATGGCATACGGTATCATCAACTTCTACGGGAAACGCTGCCTGTTCTGCTTGGAGATGTGCCACTCGCTGTTTGGTGGGTTAAAATAATTTGGCTAATGCACAATGAAGTTCCAACATGTGTTCTCATTTGCGAGAAGCATGTCCCGCATGTATTTCAATTCAGACTTCAACATTCGAACAAGTGCATAAATCCGTGATGCTATCTGCGTTCTCTTACACTGAGACTCACGAGTTCACTTAGAAAATGTGTTCTAAAAGCTGCCAGAAATAAAAGTACACAGTGTCCTGTAAAAGATAAACGTAATATTGCAGACTCATAGTCAATTTCCGAACATTTATTCATATGAGCTTTTTGCCTCATTTTCCCTTTATATACAGAACTGAGTAGGCAAGCTAATTTTTTCTATCTTATTTGGTGTGTAGTTAAGATCATTTCGCTGTGAGAATGTGTTCAAGGATTTCATTTATCTGCCTGCACCATTTAATATGATAAAACTATCAAAGTACAGGTGTTTCAATAGGTTATTTTAATCAGTTGTGGAACAAAAGTGCTTGGAATGGAAATACGGAAATGGAATATATAACTTATTTGTATTTATGGATTATCCAAAACCATAACTAAAATGGCTTAAAAATGTGATTAAAACGTGACCGACACTGCAACGAAATATACCGGGAGTTTATAAAACTACGACAAGAATATCCTGGGATATAAAATAATAATTATAAAATATCTGCAGAAACGAATTGGTTTAGCAATGAGGGACTGTAAAAAAAACGTATTAGACAAAATTGTCATTATACTTTATACATTTATTAACAAAACATATATGGAGATTATTAAATTTATCCCAGCGGGAGACAAGACAGTATTTCCCATTCTTGTAGAAGAGTTTAGGCTACTAACGAATTCACACCCTTACCTAGAAAAACAGCAAAATCGGAGCTTATTCAAATCGCCTTATGTAAATAATTGATTTGCTAAGTCTATAGTGTGACAATTCAATTAATGTGTTTTCCATTCCTTATTGCTCATTTCTTCGGTTGAATTTATTTATATGATGCTTCATATATGACCTCAAGAATGTGTTCATTTGTTCATACTAATAAAGAAATGCCTGGCCTCCTAGTTTTTTTTTTTTTTTTTTTTTTTTTTTTTTTTAAGCTATATCTAACCGAACTCTTCTCTTACTTTAAGACAGAGTGTGTCAAGTTTTACATTTAATGCTAATCGGCCCCGGAAACAGTTTAACCAATAACTTATTCTGCAAACTGCTAATCCATTGATCCTTCAGCACGAATTAACGTACAAAACAAACTAACCAGAATGTAAACAAGTTTCCTAGGTATCGCATGATTCCTACATAAAATGAATAATTCAATTAACTAGATCAACATGTTGCTGAATTGATTTATACAACCAATTGATTATAGCTCATAAACTAATAGTTTCCAGGTATATATACTTGCTCCCATTTAGCTATGCAATATTTATTTAAATTAGTATAAGTATTTAAATAGCATTATAAATATAGATAGAACTAAATTAGTTTCTAATTATTTATTATATTATATTTGTCCTGTTTTTTTTCTTCATTTTTTCTTTAATTTTATGGTTATTGATACCTTATTTGAGAGGTATATTTGTTTTTAATTTGAGGTTTTTATTTATTCATGTATTTATTTATTGGATTGGTATAGGAATATATTTCTTTCAAGGAGAATATAAGTTCTTACAAAAACTTACTATGAGATTTCATACTGAAAGGAATTATTAAAGGTAGTAGCGAAGAAAACATTTCTTCTTCTTCTGATCATGCTCTAAGCAATGAAAAATGAGCGCTCTTTGAGGGCTGACTAAGAAAGAATATGTCATAAAGTCGATTAACATTACAGGAAAGCAGACTTTAATGCAACTGCGATTTAAGCAGTTAACGGTCGAATTACATTAGCCGCTTCGCGGGAGCGCTGGTTTCCATTTATTAAACACCCACAGAGATCTGTAATTGATTTCATTACGACGAGGCCGTGTTTTACGACTACAGACAAATACACGGACAAACTGAGAGCTGATGGTCTATTTACAACTGCAGCGTTTAACTCTATTCGGCGACATGGCAGAAATGGAACGTCGTTTGAAAGTGCATTCTGTAGAGTGTAAAAATAATTACTTTACATTAACAACGGCTTGTCTGATAAAGTGAGTATGAAAAGTTTACGAGCAAAGGGAAAGCTAATATGATGAAAACATATTTTTAAACAGTAACATAACCTTTAGCTTTAATTTAGCGTTTTGTTAAAAGGCTTGTTGTTTGCTATAATGTTCTTGACAGGCACTGTTTATTTATTTTTTGTGCAAGCTTATTACAATGCTAGACCATTAACTGAATTATGTTCTGGAAAATTCTGAATCATACTACAATATATTAAAACATTTTTTGTTGAACCTCATTTCCTTCGTATAATTACTAGTTAATACAAAATAATAATAATAATAATAATAATAATAATAATAATAATAATAATAACAACAACAATAATAATAATAATAATAATAATAATAATAATAATCGCCAGATTCATGTGCCGATCGGCGAACTTCGGGGACGCTCGTAAACGCTGTATTCGCAAGCGCATGTAGCGAGTATACACTGCAGTGGGCGCTTTGCCTATACACGTAATGGTCACAATCATTAGCATTTGGAAAGAGAACTTAAGGGTTGATAGCGGTGGCCGAGCGGTTTAGAAGGCTTTGCTTTTCTGCGTAAACTCCTGGCTTCAAATCCCACACAACATTTTTAATTGGTTTATAAGTGTATATAAGAGCATTATGTTACCTTAATATATTATATGTTAACGTATCATTTGAGTTTTATGACATTACCTATACACATCAAAACGTAATAACAAACTAACCCGTTCTTTACAAATAACTAAATAAATACATGAACAGAAAAATGTAACTTCTAAAGTGAAAACACTTAGAAATAAACACAAATTGATATCGTGTATGAACCTTCAGTATGTATAACTGTCCTCATTCTTCGGGGCATAAATAATGTCAGATTTTTACAGTAGTATGGGCGAGAGGCTACAAAATCTCATACTTGCTGAATGTGTGCCTAAAAACCATCTTTTGTCCTTCTTGCATGTGCAGGGAATATGAGTGCGGCCTATTGCATTTAGATAGAACAAACCTACTGAAGGAAATATATATTAACATATATATGTTAACGTTAAAGCTTGTTATGTATGGGAAACAATATTACAGAACTAATTTGCCATAATATGTTATAAAGGTTTATTAAAAAAGTGCTTCATGCCGGGAAGTGAACCTGCGTTCTTAACCACGACATCACTGCACACTCTGCCACAGAGCTAACAGAAAACACACTTACTAGATATTTTAGTGCATGCCATATAACCAACTGCTGCTGTGTCACAACAAAAATTTTGTTGATTTGGTTTATTTATGAACGCTCTTTAACATCTCAGGTCATCAGCGTCCCAGGGCGTGAAACGGCCAATAAATTTTGCTCACAGGCATCTTCTTTCAGGATCGAGGTTCTTTCACGAGCTTAAAAGAACCTACGACACCGAACTCATGGCTTTACTTCCCTTCCGAAGGAAGCCATACTTAAGATTTTTATGTCCGAAAAAATCCATCGACCCTGGACGGGATTGAACCCTTGATCTTGGGTTTACAGGCAAGTAAGGTCTAGTGGTAACTAGACCACCAGGACAGACAAAAATGTAGCAATAAATACCGCTCATATGGAAAGATGTTGAAGAAAACCAACCAAATAGTTCATTTATAGATATTTTAAAACATAACTTATTGTTTCTTTAAAGCAATAGTTATGCTGTTGTGTCCAAACGGACTTATAATAAAAATCAAAATATTTTACCTATTTTATTATATTAGCAACTCATATTACCCATAGTTATTTTTTCCAGCAGTCTTTGTCGACTGGGAAGCAACACTATTTATTACATTTACTTTAAAGTGGTAACACTGGAACGAACAACGGTTCAGAACGGAGTGTAACGCTGACGTTCAGGTAAACATGTTTGTTTTGCCGTGACAGATGTGACATGTATTGACTACTCCGGGAAAGAATCTGAAATGAAAACAAAGGAAAGAAACACTCCGGTCGAATTTGTTACGCATTCCATTGCAAGGAAGAGGGGACGGTTATTGCAACCTGAGTACTACAGACTTATCAGGGCTGTCCAGTCAGTCATTCTCACTGTACTCTTCCAACATTTGTCCAAAACGACACTCATCATCGTTTTCCCAGGAGTGTCCACAGCTCTAGCGGATTTTTCATTACTTTATTTTCACAGTCGTGAGTTGCTAAATAAATAACGAAAAATGTAAACCAGGCAGCCTTTTGGTTTAGACGACCAGGGTTTTTTTTTTTTTTTTTTTATTATGGACAATGCTCTGAAATCTGTGGTGCACTTTAGAAATAAATCACTCCCATAACTCGGTTAGAGTATCAAACTGCAAAACGCAGATCCAGATCTTCTTCCGTGTGAATTGCCGGGTCGTAGTTTTTTAGTAGTAACCCTCACATCATACACGCGAATGGTGCAGTGCAAATCAGTGGGGAATAAAAAGGGGAAAAATTGCGAAAATTGAAGTAGAGTAACAGACAGAGAGAGAACCTGCTATGCTCACGAGTAGGTCAAATAAGAGATCTAGAACAAACCCTTGTCAAAATGCATTTTCTGTATTTCAATGCCCGAAATCTCTATTACTGTGCATTTATTTTTGTACTTTATTTTGCACTATGTCGAATTTCAATAAAACAGTAAAGAAATGGAACTTTGTATCATTGTAGTTATTGTTCGGACTCCATTTTTACTGGAAACTCAATACTGTGAGGTTATTTGAGTTATGGACAGCCTAATCGCGGCACCTACTGAGGAGGTGAAGCCGTCGCAACCAAACAAAAGAATCGCTGGGTTTTAACTTTAGCATAATTACTTTAGTATGCACATATACTATTATTAAAAGCATAAAATGATGCTATATTTATAACTGATGTTAACAAGTATTAAATAACATTACAAGAGATGCCGGCATCAGCTTAGGAAATTCCTGTATTTCATCCAACTTTTCTTCAATAAAAGCACTTGTCATTGAGAGATCTTGTCTCTTGTAACTTTTTAACAAGTTGGCGTACAGTTTCACGATTGTCAGAAATTTTTCTTGCGAACCGCCTCACTATTTCTCTGTAGGAATCCGTTTTCACATATGTAAGCTGTTAAATAAAAGGTAAATAGTATGATTGAAATGAGTTAAGGAGGCTTGAAAGATTAATAAGTGTAATGTTTAATTATTAAGTGTAAATTTGAGAGAAATTCCTGTAAAAGTACTGGATAACAATACATACTGCTGGTAACCAGTGGTTAGTAGCTTAATAATGTAATAAATTAGAATGGAACAGCTGTCAACCAGCTATAATTCTTAAATGCTTTTAATTTTGTAGATTTTGGTATATTAAATTGAGAAGTAGTTTAGTAAATTTATATTTTGGTTTAATTTAATTGATTGTGGGCTATTTTTACTATTTTATTATATTATTTTAATCTAGTTGTTTGAAAAATATGTAAAATTACATAGTATGAGATTATTGCATTATATAGTTTATAATAATAAATGGAAAATGTGATATACACGCCCTGGTTTGGGAAACCAGGTGCCAGGGTACGTATACAAATTTCATTTATTTATATACATCGAATCTAAAAAGTTGTTTGAATGCTATATTTATGTGGTGGTATAACTAACGAAAAACAATAAGTAAAAATGTATATGCAATGAAAGCACCGAGTAACACACAAGCTGCTACTTGCACAGCATTATAAGGCTTTGGCAACTGCCTTCTCCAGTACGCAGTCGCGGTCTACCAGCCTAAGGCTCAAATAACTTTACTGTAAAGTGTACATTCAGGTAAAACAATGCCTTACAATTGTTAAGTTGTATGTGCCAGACGAGTCAATTGTACTGGTTGGGAAGGGAGTCTTCTTGAGTTAATTATCTACAAGTTTAACGCATTATTAAGATGGAAATGAGACATAATACTAACAACTTTATTTTTGACAGACTGAATGACTTAAGTCGGTTCTGGTGGTGAAGTGGTAACCATACTTGCCACATAAACCCAAGATTGAGGGTTTCTCAGTCAGGATCGATGGATTTTTTCGGGCGTAAAATTCGTAAGAATGGCTTCCTTCGGAAGGGAAGTAGCGCCGTGGGTCCCGTGTCGTACATTTACGGTACGAAAAAGAACCTCAAGCCTGAAAGAAGAGACCTTTGAGCGAAATTTGTCGGCCGTTTCACGCCCTGATTTTAATGGGACGCTGATGACCTGAGATGTTAAAAATGTTAAAATAAACCAAATCAATAATGACTGGCTTAGTAATTGTATACTTCGACCACACTTGACTTTCTTGGACTGTAACAAAATAGTAAATATCGGTACGTAATACATATGACAAAATTAAAAATGCAAAACTATTGGTTAAAGTATAGAATAAGCGTCAGATAGGAAAAATTCAAGGTCATGGCTAGGACTCTTACCATGGATGCACTTACCATTTGAGCTACCGCGCCCTGTCGACCACAACCCTGTCGAATATTCCCAGATTATGGTAACCTAACCATGTATCGGCACAGTAAGCCGTAATCGTGGTTCGAATCTCGGCCGTGCACTCAACATTTTTCTAACTGAATTTTATTATAAAGCTTAGCCTGACTCAAAGCTTGTGTAAACATCTCATATAGTTTAAAATGCTTATCAAATCTAACGTAATATCCTCGTTAACTTTGCTTTCCATGAACAAATTACTTTACACTCCATTTGAAATCTTTCTTGGCAAGGAAACCAGACTATCAAAAAGTATGAATGTCCCTTCTAGATTAGGATGATTGGTAAACATTGTTATGGCTAAAATAGAATTTCTGATGACATAAAAAGTGGATTACTAAATTACTTCATGTATAACGATGTAATGGCAAGCAACTAAGGACTTTTTAGTAGTGTTTAACGCTCGTTTTTAATACTGAAGCGCCATAGGCGGCGAACACTGATGATACATGAGATGAAATGATAAATTGGGAAAGGATATTTTATTATGGAAGGAAGCGTTCCAGGTCTAAGTTTAGGGTACCTCTCCGGCGTTTGCCATTTATGAGGACTGAGGAAAACCTGGAAAAAAAAAAAAAACGGCCAGGGAGGACAGTCCTGGAGAGATTCAAACCCCAGACCTCCCGCTCACGAGTCCGCGCATTAGCAACTTCGGCCAGCCGTTAAGTGTGAAGTGCATGAGCCGGCATATGGCACGCGGAGCCATACTTTGGTGTGGAAAATGCGATGGTCAACCCTACCATCCGTTGATAAGCTGTAGGGGCAGAAAGAAGGAAAGGTAATAAAAGCGTTGATAGAAGGAATCTGGTGGCACACAGCCCTGTTGATTTACGATAGCATTTCTATTCCTTTAAGCAAGTGACGTGTTCATTCATCGAAGCCGAATGGCTCGACAATAAATCAATCGCTGGGGTGTATACAAAACGCCCCTCCATGCATAGCAGCCCTTGGATTGCCCACCTTTATGTGTGGAAAATAACTGGCGCTCCAGACTGGAAAGGTGAGCTCCACCTACAATGGATTTGAATAAAGAGCGGAGATTGACTTTCTCCTGCAGGGAAGAGGGTTTCACGTGCAAGGAGGGAAAATGGAATCTCGCTGTCACATTTGGTGATGATATTTTCTAGACTTGCTTGACTAATGTTGATACATACAATTTTAGCTTAATAAATTAAACATTTCTTTATTTTATTTGTGATACCCCACCTAACTGCGGTCAAGATCGAATTTACTACTGAGGCCCCAACGCAGAAGAAAAATGGCTGCTTTCGTCCCCCTACTAATACCAATAGTAAACATGAAACTTTTACGCAGTATTAGTTCACAGTTATTTACCATTATAAACTATTTCTATGTTTTTAAAGAATTTGAAATTGTTTCTAACAATACTTCACTAATGAAAACGAAATATAAAATAACATAAATTCGGATTACATAAAAGCATTCATACAAAAAATGGTTAATCAGTTGTTGTTCATTACCATTCACCATAGTGCAATAACAATAAAAACAAAAATTATAATTCCAACAACATACAAATAGGACATATCTCCCAAATTCCACTGCACTCCAAGATGGAACTGAACTTTTACACAGAGAGGCACAAATGTACTAACTTGCAAATTACACCTTAAACCTAACCGATGTATATGAAACAGCATCATATCTCACAATCTATTTTAATGAAAAGGGCATAGTTTTCCTTGGGTATGGTTACAATGGTATTCCTGTCTTTATTTAATCTCGCTTGCAAAGGAGTCGAAGCATGTATTAACATCCTGCTCAATCCATTCATTAAATTTTTTTTCATCTCGCTCCAAAACCTACATCATACGTTCTTCGGGATATTTCCTATCATTACTAAGCCCCACTGCCACATGGTAGATTAAGGAGAATTGCTCAGGGAAAGTTTGGTACAAAATATTTAATACACACTACAGTTTTATTATTAACTTTAAAATGTAAACGGTGCATACTCTTTGTCCGGTCCTCCTTTAATGGCTGCTCTTTAGGACACTTAAATATGTAACATGTGGCGCATTGCCATTATTATAAGTACAAACGGACACACATCAAGAGCAACCCATGTTGCACTATACACTTTCTATTACAGAAGTTCCTTGATGTAATTCACTAATCCAACATTAACTTAATAAAAAACAAAAGAAGTGACACACTATTGTTTATTTACTTCCAATTATAAACTGTAAAAAACCACGTAAATGCAAGCAAATCCATGTATTTAATAGCAGCAACATGATTGTACCTCGATCGCCACCATTTTCTGTACTATCGATACCCGTATTAGGACTGGAGTAGGTCTTGTTGCGGCGTTATTTGGGAGTGCTAGATCGTGTAACATATTTTGTTCGTTAAATCGAAAACGTGCTGGTAATTTGTTATAAAAGTGAGAAATTATCGAAAATGTAGTTTGTTAATTATTTTCATAGAATTTAAGTAATCACTATTCATTAGCAAACAACCAAATTTTTCAGAAGTAACTTAAAAAGCACAAATACTATCAGCTAATATTTATTCTAAGACAGACCTGATATCTATAATTCTCCTTGAGGCGTATAATTGTAAGCGTAGGAGTAACTATTTCGATTTTAATTTCAAGTATGGGTGGATTTTAATGTATGCCCATTGTTTGTGTGTTATCGTATATATCTAATACAGGATATTCTAATGTGGCTCCATTAACATATGGCCCTGTGCAGTACAACTCATATAATCTGATCAGGGCCGAAATGAGCAACTACCAACTGCTTAGATTTATCTAGTGATGCATAAGTTGAAATTTGAATACTATCGGAATTAGATTTTATTTTTATTTTTAATCCTTGAAAGAAATATTGTGCAACTTTGCCCAAATAATTAAATAGAATTACACATGCCAACAATATTAATCCAGAACTAAAATCAGCAAAAACGTGATAGACAATATGTCTATGTTTTTATCTTAATGACAAAAACGTATGAATACATAGAACTCGAGCTCACAGAATACTAGCGAAGTACGTGAACGTAAAGCTAGGTGTTCTCTGGTTATGTCACTCTTAAAATGATGTAAACAGTAATTAAAATATGAATTATAACCCCCTATTACAAATATACAAAATAAGTTTATATTTTTATGATGAATTTTAGTTTTCAAATCACCATTGACATTCTTAAATTTATTATCAATACATTGACAACATTAAGAAGAATGTTACTGTGAGTAAGCAATGTACGTGACTTATGCAGTTGCATTCCATAAAATATGTTATGAGGTAAATGATAACATTTAACAAAACATTCAATTAACTTAAATACTGCAAAATCCGTAAATCAAAATTCTGATATTAATTTACTCATGATGGTTAAACAAAATTATATGCAGACTATTAAACCATTATTTAAGGTGCATAAAAAGTTTGCATTCAGTTTCATTAAATAACTGTTTGTCCTGAGTTAAATTCATGACATGAAAGTGTATGCATACATATGGACTTTTCATCCTAATTTAAGCAGGTCCAAAGATATTTATAAGCATTTTGCCCATGCATATGCTTCACAAAAAATATTCTCCAGATTCCAGAAATCTTCTACTTTGGTGTCGTACAGGTGTGACTTGATAAACCCCAAGCAAAAACGTCTAAAGGCGTCAAATTTGGGGAACGTAATGGCCTTACTTTAGGTGAACCTCTATCTATCCAGTGACTGGGAAATCGTCGGTTAAGGTATTCTCCCACATTCGACTCAAAACAATGGAGTGCTGCACCTTTCTGGATGGTGTCCACAATGTCATCCGAAATTTCCGAGTATTCTGTTCTGCATATGTTCAATCATCAGTCGAGCACAGACAATAGAGACCGCCACGGGTGGCCTAAGTCGTTAAGGCGCGGACTCGTGAGCGAGAGGTCTGGGGTTCGAATCCCTACCGCTCTGACTGAGGCTTTTTCTAGGTTTCCTCAGTATTCATAAATGACAAATGCCCGGGAGGTACCCTAAACTTAGGCCTGGAATATTTCCTTCCTTAAAAAAATTATTTCTCAATATATCATTTCATCTCATGTATCATCAGTGTTCACCGCCTATGGTGCCTCGTAGCAAAAACGGGCTTTAACACCATTAAAAAAAAAACAAATATAAAATCGTATTTTAATAAACAACCTTATTTAATGACAGTTTGAAACAAAAAATAAAGACATCATTATTTTACAATTTTGTGGCACAGTAATTTGAAATGAATGGCGACTGTTTTGAAATAAGATAAGAAGTATATATTTACAGGCCATATTTACATGCCACATGCACTTTATGTAGAACAAACTTATTATTTCACGAAAATGGGGCCAGAATTTATTGTACAATACTCCCCAATCATTTCCATGTACTAACCTTAAATGTCAGCATAAACATTCCCTGACTAAATGCAAATAATAAACTTTACAACAGCTGCAGGTGTATCGTTTCAATAAGCCTTAAGCACTATAGCTAACTTCGTCTTAGCAGTGCCTTTCATTAAACAACTAATGAACTATTAAAAAAATGAACTATGGTAGTGTATGTCACTTATATTCAAAATACATAATGGTATATTAATACTTTAATATAAAGAAAAATTAAGAGCTTGCCAGATAAAGGAACCAAGCTTATAGTTTGAGATATTGTGCGTTTTAATGTGTTATTCTACCACAAACAGAGTAGATGAATTTAGGAATGCACTTTATCTAAAACATTTACACAGGTTCAATTAGAAACATGTGCTTGCTTCCATGTCTAGGCTCAAACGACACGTCACACTATACATGTTTGTTTCAGAAATGTTGAGGAGTTGAAGAGAATGAAATGGCAAGCCTAGTCTAAATTATCCTGTGTAGTGGCGTGAGCGAATCTATCCACTAACACTATCTCCTCTTAGGATGAAGTACGTAGGGTGCTTGTGATGCTGTGGTTGATGTAAGGTAAGGTCGTGACGTTCTTTCGGTTCGGAGGCCCCCCACTAAATTGGTAGGACATTCGTCTATTTCAAGGGGCGTTCCACCTACAGTGAGGTAAAAACTTGATAGAATCGCCATGTGTGACGTTAAGAGTTTTTATTTTAATTTTTGTACTTAAAACATACAATAACGATGTATTTAAAACCGATAATAATAAGCACTAACCTGTGCTACAAGAAATGTTGAAAATGATGCTCCTTAGCGGCAATACATTGCCGGCATTTGCGTAAGAAATTCCTATATTTCATCTCAATTTTCTATCGCAAGAACACGGGAGTTAAGAGCACATTTCTAGTCATTGAGAATACTGTCTCTCGTAACTTTGTAACAAGTTGGTGAACAATTTCTGTACCTGGACCACGACTATTTTTTTGCGAATTGCTCTACCATTTCTCAGCAAGAGTCTGTTTTTACACATGTATCGTACATAAAATCCCGTTCTTCTAGACTGTATTTTTGTAATGGCATAACTAACGAACAATTAGCACATAATTTACAACGCGCATGCACAACCATTCGCTGACAAAGTTTCGTTTAAACTAACAACAAGCCGATACCTATACATGAATTACACGACCTTGATGACGTACTTCTTCCAATATGCAGTCACCTTTTCTGGCCCATAAGTCAAATAATCTCACTGCACATGCGTTCTCTTAAGTAGTAGATTATATTAGTAAATGCAAAAAGTACCCTTTAAGTACCTTCAACAAATGGAAAACTAATGCTGCGCAACGCAAAAATTCAATAAAGGTTTTAGAAGGAAAAGTATAGCGTTTTTCAAAAACAACTCTCCGAGATTCCTTGAGTAATGATAAAAGTTCGTAAATGTGAATAAATCCTAAAATAATTCCAATGCACTTTATGGTGCAGTTATAAAGCAAAGCGCTATAATTTATTTTACTTTCCATTACTAATAACGTAATTGATGCATTGTTCTCGCAACTAGGAATGTAAAAAAAAAAAAAAAAAACGGTCAATGTGTACGTCACAGGGAATAAATTCTTTTATCTATTTTATTTGCTGCCAAGCTCTTGTTGGAGAAAAGCGAAGAAGAAAGTCCTACTTTCATTTTTTATTTCAAATTACTCCGATTTTCCAAAGTTAGGTACTGTATAAATATTAAGAATGTTTATATCTTGAAACTAACCAGTATACATTTTAATCTGTAAGGCATATTAATCCTAAGATAACCAGGTTTGGTTATTTAAAACACTCAAAACACATGGATTTTCTTTCTTCCAATCCTGCGGCTGCAAATCATCGAGATAGTTGGTCGGTCTTAGTGGTGTAGTGGATACCATACTGGGCCTCCTCCTAAACCAAAGATCGTGGGTTCGATCCCGGCCATGACCGATGGATTTTTTCGGACGTAAAAATCCTAAATATGGCTTCCTTCGGAAAGGAAGTAAAGCCATGAGTCCCGTGTCGTACATTTACGGCATGATAAAGAACCTCAAACCTGAAAAGAGACCTCTGAGTAAAATTTGTCGGCCGTTTCACGCCCTGAATAGAATAGGACACTGATGACCTGAGATGTTAAACGGAGTCCTTAAATAAACAAAAAAATCGACATAATTTCTAATAATGGATATTTAAAAAGGTCTTTCATATTTTCATTTGAAAAAACAATAAGAAGGTGAATGCACAAGACTGCAGATGATGCACTAATGGATATATCTATGATCAACAGAAACGTTAACTGTTGAACCTAATGGCATCGCAAGTTACTTAGCAATGCGACTATGTGGAAAAGAGGATGTTAGGGTAAATGAGCAAATAACAGGGTAGTGATATCGTTGGGTATTCCATGCATTAAGAGCGGAAAGCCCCAGCTTACCATGCTAGTTTCTAAATTACAGGCCTTTGGGTAGCAACATTGCTTGTCTCAGAAATCGTTGGGTCGGGCAAAACAATTGTAGGACCTGGGGCAGAGATTAACCAAACTGGTGTTTACTGAACTTCCGTCTTTCTCTCTTACTTTTTTCTTTTCTGAGTTGATGTCCCTTGTGGGCCGACCTCGCTAAGTCCAATGTCCTCATGGCTGGCAAAGCCCGTTCTAGACTCGATATTCATCACTGCTCTTATCGTCGTTTGAAAATTAGTTTTAGATGTTGATACAGAATGGCGCATGGGACCGGGAAATTTTGAATCATTATTTGCAAAGTCGTTTGCAACAGTGAAGCAAGGATAATTTTCCCAAAGCAATGTGTTTTAGCTGCTATTCGGGAGAGCGTTGCGCATTCACGTTAAAAGAATGCAGTGGAACCTCCATTAACCGATTATCGAATTTATTCTCCTGTTCATTATTTTTTCCCTCCAAATTAATTGTGAAAACCTCGCTAAAATTAGATCTAAGAAACTTGTTCGGTCGAACAACTCCACATTTAATACTGGCCATTTACAATGCAACAGTCTTGAAGTTTATAAGTCCACTTTACACTTGTTTGCGGAATTTCGCTTCACGATGTCTTTATTTACTGTCAATTAAGAAAAAACGCAAAGTTTTGAATATACGAGGGGTGTTCTAAAAGTCCACGGCCTGAAAACACAATTTGCAAACAAAAGTTTTTTTTTTTATTCTTCTTCATTCTCTGTATAGTTCCCTGGTAAATCAATAAACTTTTCCAACAACTTTTAAACACTCTGATACCCTCAGTTAAATAAGATTTGTGCAACTGTGATCTGGTTCTGGCTCAACCTCGTCACTTGATGTGAATCTTCGTCCATCCAGCTGTTTCTTCAGATTTCGGAACAAAAAGTAATCGTAGGGATCAAAATCAGGCAAATATGGCGATCGTTGAAGAACCTGGTTGCAGTAACAATCCCAGACGTGTGTGAAGGAGCATTATTGTAATGAAAGAGAACTTTCTTTTTCGCCAGGTATGGATGTTTAGCCTGAATAGCATCCTTCAGTTGCTCCAGCAGGGAAGCGGCGAAGCGTACGTAATACTCTCCGCCTTTCTGTAGCAAGTTTACGAGCACCACACAATGACATGACTTTTCCTGCAGATGGAACCGTTTTTGCTTTCTTTGGTGCACTTGCAACTGTTGCCACCCACCTTTTCTCTGGCGTGTAATGATCAATCCATGTTTCATCTACTGTTGTGAAAAATCGGAAACTGAAGCTGGAATTGCCTTTAAACAAGTCTAAACACTCTTGCGAAATGTTCATTTTCGAATCTTTTTTCATTCATTCTTAACAAACGCGGTATCCATCAAGCGGGAAGCTTTTTCATGCCCAGATCTTCATGTAAAATCTAATGGACACGGCCTATCGAGGTCTTTGTAATCTCAGCCAACTTGCGTACCTTCAATCGACGATCTTTGAGTACGGCATTGTGAATTTTTGTCACAACCTCGTCAGTCGTAACAGTTTTGGGACGCCCTGAGTGTTCATCATCTTGACAGGATGTACGACCGCGCTTAAATTCAGCAACCCACTATCTAATCGTTGAAAACGAAAGGGAAGAATCCTTTAATGTGGAATCTAACTCCTTTTGTGTTTCTGTTGGAGTTAAACTCTACAAAACGAAGTACTTTATTAATATTTTAGTTTTATCCATTTTGTAGAAAACTTTAACAATTTGTTGGCAGAAACAAATGACTACACTTACGCATCTGAAACTTTATAGCACGCCATCTAAGGATGATACTTAACAACTATCATAGTAATTTGGCCATCTTCACATCTCTCGGGACAGATGGAGAACTTTTAGAACATCCCTCTAAGAAACGAAAGTGAAAATAATAGAAAAATTGATGATGATGATTATTTAGCTGATGACTTTTATATCGAAGTCATAACACTACAGGACATCATTAAATCATGCAGCAAGAAGAAAACACTCTATTCTCGGGCTTGTGTAGAATTAGAATGGACATAAGAAAAATATGTTGATAGATCAGAAAAAAGTGACGAATTTTTTCAAACAAACATAAAAATAAAATAAAAGAATTAAATGTACAAATAATTCTTATTTTTCGATGAAGTGTCCTTACCTTTATTAAAATTATAGAAACAACGTGAAACTATACGACGAAACATTCCGGTTCCGTCGCCCATTCTATGAAGACATGTCTTCAAAGACTTGAATTAACAAGAAGCGTCCTGGAATAAGAAAAATTGTTTGAACTCTCAAAGATTTCCATACAGTCAATGCCTTGATTCAACGAAGCGATTTTCATGACCACTTGCTGGGCCATTATGATTGTCTCACCGCACTTTGGGCAGAATATGCTTGCAGATTTCAAATTGCATCCTTATAAGTTTCAATTAGTCCAGGTTTTGAAATAGAATGACTACAACAAATGAAAACTTTTGATGAGCAATTTTTAGCAAAACTTGATAAAGAACGCATTTGGATGACTGATATAGGCATTTTCATTTAAATGTTAAGTGAACATCAGAACTTTCGTTAATGATCTGCGGACTATCCTTACTTTCAACACCAGAGATTTCCGCTACATAAATTAAGTATTTGTAGCGGTTTTAGTTCAACTGATAATTAAGCATTTAATGAATTATTAGTGGCGTAATGAATCGACAATAAGAACAGTTATCTTATTTATATAAACGAACTAGGTCTGCATTCAGAGTTAGAGTGATTAATTAGGTCCAAAATGATTTGGAAGTTGCTCAATTTGCAACAGAAGTCATTAGAGGTACACATAATCATTATATGACTTATTGATTACTAATCATTGTTAACATACCAGCTGAGATGCTCGCTAAGACACTAACAATTTTTTTTCATCTGTACAATAAGTAACAGTTATTTTTGCATAACAATAAGTATTATAATATTAATAAAATTTAATTTTATCTTATATATCTTTTATGTTCATAATTTTATGAATTAAAATAAACTAACTCCTATTAAAATAGTCCCTGCAAAAATTGCGACAGATATCTATGATTAAAAGAACACTAGAGGGCATTTATACATTTTCCAATTAATGGAGAAATTATACCTTCTAGGAAACCTGAGACAGATATAAGATGTGGGTTGGAGAAAATATATTACAATATCTAAGGAAACAAACCCAGAGCCACTCAGACTACAGTATCATCCATTATGATAGGCAATGGATATTCCTAATTGCAACACTAAAATCCTTTACTTCATTGAATTTGAATAAAACTATTCAGCAATTTAGCTATTTCAGTATGTTTTTCATTCAAAACAAAATATGCAAAAAACTAGTGGTGGTAGCTTGAAATGCCAAGGTTTGCAGATATTCTCATAAAAGAGAGAACGGCTAAATAGAACGCCAGAAGAAAATTTCCGAAGAGCGTGGAGTTAACGCACCAAAAAGGAAAAGAAACATTGGAGAGTTGCAAACCCTTGGGGAACAGGAACCAGCTGATTAACATCTGATCCTCGCAGGTAAAGTTTTTAATTAATCTCTTTTAGAAATGCAGAAACACTCGCAAACGAGCTAAAGCTGAATTTCTAACATCACCATCGTCCCCGGGTAAGCTTTTCTTATTTACGGCAGAGTGCCCAGGTATGTACAGAATGCTATTTTGAAATCCTCCTTGATTTAAGTCATTTGGGTGTACACAACTGTAGAAAATAAAAAAAAAATAACTTTCGGAAAATCTGAACAGCCATCATAGAGCAGTTCAGTGAATAAGTGATATAGAAGGTAAAGTATAGGAATTATATTATTTAAAAACAAAAAAGGAGTAAGGAGATTTTATATTATCAATATTGACATTTTTACTGCTATTTAATGGATTGTAAACATATAAGTAAATAGGGAAAACAGTCTAAAAGATGGAAAAAGAATGGTGTTATAAAATCTGATGTATTATTTTATGTAACATAAAGCAGATTATGTACTTTCAAAGTCAAAGAATTAGCATTTGATGAACGTCATCGAATGAGGGAGAAGAAAAGTGATATTGAGAGAGTAATAATATAATTCATTTACTTGTGGATTAATGTAATATTTTGTTTTTGTTTTGGACACGATTAGCATTACTTGAATCTCAATTTAGTAAACAAAAAATGATAAATTAATACAGATAAGTGGGATAACTAGCTGTACTTACAGTTACCCCCAGCAAAGTTCCTACATTGTTTTCACTTCAGCTTACCTGAAAATTGGAAAAAAAAAAAACAAATTATGAAACAAGGAATACAAACAAACACTTGATAATGCATCAAATTCAAATTTTTCTTTCTGTCTGTTTAATTTTATTCCCATTTATTTCCTTGGGAAAACATTATTTATCATTTGCGTTTACACAAGATCTCTGTAACAAGCGCTGGTAATGCTTGTATTGTTATGCTCTCTTAAAATAAATTTTCCTCCCAGAGCCAGTAAACATCACTGCCAGACTGCTGTCCTTTAGCTCCAAGTCCGCTGGGAGTCGAACAGAGACAAACTAGAGCAGCTGTTCAAAACGACAGTAAACTCCCATTAAAGACATGTCACAGACTTCTATCTTTGCACCCTTTAAAGTCTCTCATCACTTCAGAGACAAAACAAATAAATATACATTATTTCAATATTTGACTTTTTATTATGGTGTATCGTTACACAATAATCGTAAGAGTAATACTACATTAAAAGTATATAAAATATTAACAATAGTTCAGAATAAATAATGACACAACAATACTTGTTAATTTTAATCCCGGAACGAGAGGAATTTCACTTAAAAGAATTTGAACTTAATAGAAGAAATTTGTATTTTGGGTTCTAATTTTACTTTTTCCAAACGATTTGTATGCTTGGTTTTCGAGATAAATGAATACAAAGAATGATTTCACACTTGCGAAAGGTATCAATATTTTCACGACATTTTCTGTTAGTCGAGCCCTGGCCGTGCTGCCGAAAGATGTGTGCTGTTATCAGGGAAACAATGACGGTACATTTACATTTTAAAGCTCCCTTCGGACTCTAAATTACTTCACCTTCATAAACACTCCTCGTAAATTTGTATCATATTTCGTGTTCTCACAACTCACTATTTGTATATTTACATCCATGAATAAGTGCTTTTAATACTATTCTAATGTTGAGAACCACTATAGAGAATAAAATACGTCTCTTTTGCTTGTGGACACTGCGTCCCATCTTGAAGATACTTAGCGGTAGTTTGCGAAAATCGTGAGAAACGTTGCAGAAAGTATCTAAAATGACTATATGTGCTTTAAAATGTTACTACTTTCTCACATTTTCAATTTTAGTTCTTTAAATATAAAATGTAGGGTGTGCAGAAATGATTTTAGCGGTTTTAAACGTATATTTTTTTTTCTCTCTGCGGTATTTTGAATCATAACTTAAACTGAACAGATTGAACTGTGAAAATTACTTACGATAGCAAAAAATTACAAGTGTTCAGTATGGGATCCATTTGTGACACGGAATACATCGAGCCTGTAGTTCATTTCTTGCCATGTCTGGTGTAACTGATCGAACTGCTGCAAAAATCCTCCTTCTGAACTCAGGGTAGGTCTGCAGGTAGCGGTGGAACGTAAACACGATCTTTTATGCATCCCCCACAAGAAAAAGTCACAGGATGTCAGATCTAGGGACCTCGGAAGTCAACAGAGAAAAGCCAAGGCGCTCGGTCCATGACAATCGATCCGACTACGGGGAAATTTTGTATTCATCATTGAGGAAGTGAGGAGGAGTGCCTTCTTGTTGCCAAATGATTTTGTTGTTCTGTTGATCTTGTAGTTGAGGAAACAGTCAATTCTGGAGCATGTCAACAGTCAACAGTCAATTCTGGTAGATAAACACAGTAATATTTTTTTTTCTCGAGAAAGAAAATGGCCTATAGATTTGCTGATGAGATATCGGACAGAAAATGTTCAATTTCGACGAATTCCGCCCATGCCCTTAATTTCCTGTGAATTCTCCGACCCTCAGATAGGAACTTTACATCTGTTCACTTTTCCTTTAAGATGAAATGTGCACTCATCACTGAAAAGTATCTCAGTTAAGGAACATAATCATCTTCCTGTTCCAGCATTCTGTGCAGAAATTTCTGTGAACAGCATAACAATTGCAGACGATACAGTCTCTGTTGGAGATTGTTTTTAACACCTTTCACACTTCACACACAGATATTTTAGGACTGCGCGCGATAGCCGTCCTGACTCCATATTCTCAACTGACACACGCGGACGTACGCGGCTCTTTCCTTTACAGAGACACCCCGTCGTTTGGATCTGATTGTACCATCCACGAATGTTGTCACCAGAAGGGGCATTAAGACCAAATTTTTGTCAATACACTCGCTGAACTGCAATTATGTTTCCATATTTCAAGACACTTTTGGTATCCGAGTTGCCATGTTTTGTTTATTTCGTTACTATGGCTACAAAACAAACTATGCGCATGTGGAATTGGAACTTCCACAGCTACTCTTCAATTTAAGTTATGAATCAAAATTATATTGTATACGGAAGAGAAAAAAATTAAGTTTAAAGCTGGTATAATCATTTGTGCACACCCTGTACTTTAAGTTATTCCTTTGTTCTCAAAACGTATACCCCAAATAATTAGTAGAGACCATAAAAACAATGTCTGTCCAACAATTACACCCACAAATATTGAAATAAATCTACAAATCCCTTGTTCTAAATGGCTGAGAAATATATAAAAAAGTGTTTTATTAAAATAAATAAGTTTAGATTTACCAACACTGTTTAATATTAAAAAAAACAAATAAATTATCATTTCTATTAACTAATGATACATTTTTGACGTTACTTATTACTTGTAGCTCTCAACCGTAGCAGAATGTAGGTCACTTTTGGCAATTCCGCAGCGAATTCCTTGGTTTTATGGATGAGCATGTTGCTTCTACCATAGCTCCTGGGAAGCTGCAGAATGGACAAGAGTAAATCAACATCAGCAGCAACACAGTGCTCCATAAACGCGATAAAGAGTCATTGCAACTTCTTACCTCCATTTGCAGAAACGTTTCGCTACTCTGTAAACTTTTATTGCCCGCTCCGCGTTTGGAACTGGTCAGCAACTGGTCTCCTCGAGGAGGTTTAACGAGCTGCAATAAAAAGGCAAAGGAAATGGACCCCACACCTTTAATTACGTGAACAAACATTCTTTGTGCATGAACGCTCGCCAAAACACTTGCCACGCAGGTCAGAATGAAAATAAAAACCTTTTCTACTGCTAACTGACGAGTCAATGCAGTTAATTGTTTTCGGGACCTCTGCCTACTTGAATTTATTTGCACTGCCTCTAGATATAATTCGATTTTGCCAGCTTTCGAGAGGAGCTTCAGTACAACAAGAAACAAAGTATTTGGTAAGCAGAGAACTGCTTCCAAATTAACTATTTGGTGGCTATCTACAGCCAAACCACAGACTTGAGTATTTATGGTGATTTAGCCAGAAAACCAACATTTTCACTGCAGTTAGCAAAGCGTATACTGCGTTTTGTTAAAATAAAACGCATAAATAACAGTTGTCAAACAATGTTTAGTAATCAATTGTGCATACTTGGTATTTAATGTTTGTTCAAAAGTCTGTGCAGCCAGCTGATATGAACTTAATACCAAGAAACTTTTAACACAGATAATGTAAATTTAGCGCTTTTATAAGGGTCAATTAGTTGGGGATAGTATTTTTAGCTCTTCCAACCCTTGACGTCTGGACATTCTCAGCAATTTGAATCGAACTCGAGCTTGAATGGAACCCAGAAGCGTGAAAAACTTTCTTGAAGGCCAAAGAGATAACCACGATAATTTACGAGGTAAATGTGGGACAGATGTCCAAACAACTAATCCCTGTAATTTCGCTACTGGCCTCACTGCTGTGCCATCACTCAGTTTGAATTGAGATTTAGGTATTTTTGCATTTACTCAAGTAATTTAACGCCTGCAGAATTTTGAGCATTTCAAAGTTTGGCGTTTACTTACATGTATTCATGTATAGATCAGAAAATTCCGGCATAAACTAATAGAAACTAACGATTCTTCTCGTATAACTGGTGCCTCATAATATCGTATATCGCTCTTTGGCGTTTCTTTCAGAGATGCCCAAGCACCTACGAAATAGTTGGTGTATTATAATTATTTTATGTTTTACAAAATTCACCCTTATGGTGTTGAGCAAATACATAGCTAAATGTAATGGGTAAAGATATTATTCTAATATAATAAAGTGTTAGAAAAAAGTTGATCATCGTACGCCTTTCATATTGCATCCCCATAATTATTATTATTATTATTATTATTATTATTATTATTATTATTATTATTATTATTATTATTATTATTATTATTATTATTTTCGACTAAATATAAACTGAAGAAAATAGTTCTCAAACAACTAAATATGTTTACCTTTAGATTAATAATATTTTAACCTTTGGTTTTTGGATAAAATTTTATAACACATAAAATACTTCGAGATATATACATTGTTTCGTAAATAAAAGCTATTGTAGTAACATTTTTCTAAAACGTATTGGTTAATATAAAAAGTAAAATGCTAAAAAATACTTTATTACAAAAAATTAATTTAGTTATATTCCACTTAATAAATTATCAATTTACTTCTCAATATGTATTTAAATTTTGAGAACGTTAAAAAAATTAATCGCAAAAATAAACAAATATGTAAACAATTCTCAGAATTCCAAATAATAGGAGTTTTTTTGGGGGGGTTGATTTATTTACGGACGCTCTTCAACATCTCGGGTCATCAGCGTCCCATTCAACTCGGGGCGTGAAATGGCCGACAAATTTTGCTCAGAGGCCTCTCTTTCAGGCTTGAGGTTCTTTTTCGTGCCGTAAATGTAAGACACGGGATCCATGGCTTACTTCCCTTCCGAAGGAAGCCATACTTACGATTTTTACGTGCTGAAAAATCCATCGGTCCTGGCCGGGTTCGAACCCGCGATCTTGGGTTTAGGAGGCAATTATGGTAACCACTGCACCACCAGGACCGACTAAATAGGAGGGTGGTTCTAAAAGTTTCACTCATACTGAAGCTACTTCCTTCCGAAATCGTTTAAAATCTAAAATACTCTGAAAAGTGATAAGAGCAAAATCTGTTTACGAAGTGATTCTAAACGTACAACGGTAGGCAATGACATGCACACCAAATTACAAAATAATCAAGCAGAAAACAGTAAAAGAATATTCAAACCTTGGGAAGATTATAAAGAGCAAATTGTGCTTAGCTCTAATGCTTTAGGTTCGTCAATGGCTTATGAGGATGTACTTCTGTGGGCTATGGGAAAGTGACGAAATATTTATGTTTTATCTCAAAAATATAATTTTGAAACGTTTTATAAGATTTTGCTTAAAAACACATGTTTATAACTAAATTTAATATACAATCATTTATTGTTTCCGTCTTACCTTTACTTAATGGCATTGTAAGGCTAGCTATCGCTTACGGCCAAGGCTGTTCTTAAAAAGTAATGTTTTTTCTTTCTAAAAAAAAAAAGTAAATAAAATACCGGGTATGTTTCCAGCGGTCAAGAATTTTTAACAGTTACCTTGGAGTTTCCTAATATAAATGATTAATAATTATTAAATTTCACGAGAAATGGAGATAAAATTTCTCGAATAATTTCTGTTTGTCTTTTGTATTTTTTTTTTTTTTTTTGCATAAAATTAAAGATTTTTCTGAAACTTTTGCTGTGATTGCAATGTTAATAGGTATACCAAATTTCTTTCTAATTATATAAATGCTTTGCGAGCTATAAATTGTTTCATAAATTTTATTGCGTAAATATGTCGCATAATCAAAATGCCCATTTTTTTTTAAATCTATAACAATTTTGAATCTTTAAACTTAATAATATTTTATAGAAAAATATAATCTTTAATTATTATTAGTGTTAGCGTATATTTGTCCTATAGAATATTACAATGTGCACTTCTGCATATTCTGGGACATTTTAATTGAAGTTCAACAAAATCTGTTATGAATGGAATATTTTGAATGTGTGAAAATAAAGTTTTGAAATGAAACGCTGCCTTATAAAAAGGTATGCTGTAAAACAGTGCGATTTAAAAGAACACCCGGAACCATTTGCACCCAAAAAAAAAAAAAAAAAAAAAAAAAAAGGTAAAAACTGTTTCCCATTGTCCCTTGGCAATTTCCTTTAAAGAAATTACTTGTTTCCAAGCTCCAGTCTGACTGAATAAAGGCTCCTATTCAAAAAGCATTATGAATTTGCATTAGCATTTTATTACAATACTTCGACTTTTATACTGGTGGTATGAAAGTTTTTCCATCCCTATGTGGGAAAGATAAATTCGTGATTTACAAGGACTAAATTCGCCCTTTGAATAAAAGTCAAAATTTTAAGTTCTTAATACATCATTTCATTTTCGCTCATTAACAAAATCTTTTACGGCATAAATTTTACAAATGTTGCATTAAACTTTCAGTTTAAAATATATATTTGAAATTGTCATTCTTTTATTATACTCCATTACCTAGCATCTTTATTAATTCTTTTTGTAAACAGAACTCAAAAAAAATTAATCTCTAGAATTTTGTACGTTTAGTTTAATTTTACTCCGCATCAGGCATAAGAGCTCGAATATAATGTCAGTCTTTAAGAGCATTTTTTTCATTTCATCTAATTAAAATAACCAAACTGAAACAAATAATACAAATGTGCACCTCTGAAGCAGAACAATGGAGTAGATGCGCCAAACCAAACGGTTTAAAGTAAGTTTGTTTTTAAAGCTGTTTCCTTTCTAGCTATACCTTCCTGTTATTGCTACCTATACGCCAATAGTTTACCGCAATAAACGGAAAAAATGCTTGTTTGTTATGAATTTTGTCCAATGAACTGTTCAGCTGAATCATAAAACACTTGTCGATTGAAAAATATACCGCATACTTATCCATTGAGAACATTCTAACCTCCTGTAAAATTCATGTGCTGATATTTACTGAACTGTGACAAGAGTTCATTTTAAAACTTTCAATAACTGGCCTGTACATAAATGGGACCATATTCCAGCATGTGGACCATAAACCGACTCGTTCAAACACAGCAATCTGGTGGTTTAGTGTCCGGCTGTAAAACCAGTCAGAGGGCAAGAAATACAACTTTTTATGGTTTCATAGAAAAGGCAATGGGCGCCAATAACCTCTGCTATAAAAATCTTCATCTTTCCATTTCGGGTGAGGACTTGCTCGACACATCCGCTCGCGTAAAATTGTTTCCCGGAATGTATATCTCTTCAGCACGACACCGCATGCCGCCGTGATTTGGGCAGTGCTGCTGGCTATCAACCTTAATTGTGTGTCCAGTCATGTGTTATGTTCTGGCACATTGCACAAAACAAAACGTAAATCCGTCAACAGCAAAATTTCTCTCGTTCTCGAAGATGTTTATTCGAATGTCAACTCTTTTCCGGTTTCATATTTGTTTGAAACACAACATATTATTATTTTATTTTTTTTTATCATTGAAAACCACATTCTTAATAAGCAAAGCCTAAATTTTAAAGAAATTTCTTAAAAAATAATCACAGGATATTATTTTATCTCATAATATTTCCACAGAAAAAAACCCTGTTTATGTCTGCTCTTCATAAAGATCTTATAAAATATTCTAAAGTTTGTATTATATGAAAAATACTTTGCAAGCATTTTATGACTACCCCAGAAAATTATTATTATTGACATTATTTAGTTCCCTTGTTTTAATTTCCAGCCATTCATAATTACCGGGAGTAGATTTGTAGCATATGTTTTTTATTTTTTTTTTCCTTCTTAAATTTTAATGTCAAAGGTTAACTGATAATAGCCATTCGATGTCTCCGAATAAAATAAGACACATTAACTTGAGATTAGGACCTCCGTAAAGTTCTAATTAGCTGGAACCGGTTATCCAGACTACAAAATTCTATTGTTGAGAGAAAGGTCTGTATAAAACAGATTGTCGGTTATTAGAAAAAAGGATGACCACGAGGATTCGAATATCAGCATAACTGAATTAAGATTGCACAATAAAAATGTATTTATGAAGAAAAAGCACATAAAAGAAAGCATAGAAGAAGCAATGCAACCACATAAATAATAATAACAATTTTATGAATTCAACAAAGGCCTTTGAAAATACAGGTGGAAATGGAAAATATGTAGTGAGTCAAATAATGATCTTTTTGATTAAAAATAAACGGAATTGAACATTTCTTAAATAAATTATGCACAAATATGGGCAAAGATCCGCGAGCACCAAAATATAATTCTACAATATTAACATATTTCCTCAAAGTTACATAAAGTTGATATATTTGTAGGTACCACCTAGCTGGAGTACAATAAAGTGCCATGGCAAGGGGAGTTGGTGCGGTGTGACAGTGGCTTGCGCTTTGGAAACTTTTCTACCTCAGTGTCTGATATGTAAGCAGCCTTTCTGAGAGGATGGAATTCCTTGAGGGGGGCCCTACATTGGTGTTGGGCATTATAGCTGGAAACACTGTTAGGGATCCCTTCTATGTTCGCACCTTGCCGTCAGTGGATCCTGGCCGCCCGGTATATCCCTCACCTCTTCCTTTCCTCCTGGAGTGCTCGCACTGAGGCATAGGCAAAAATGGCCAGCTAATAAGCAAGGCGAAGTATAGAAGTTTCTTTCTTTCCTTCCTGACAATCCAATCCAGGTCACTGAACTAATGGTGGTTTATATGATTTCCTTAGAAACTCGTCGGTCCTGGTGGTCTAGTGGTTACCATACTTGCCTTCTAAACCCAAGATCGCGGGTTCGAACCTGGCCAGGACCGATGAATTTTTTCGGAGCGTAAAAATCCTAAATATGGCTTCCTTCGGAAGGGAAGTAAAGCCGTGGGCCCCGTGTCGTACATTTGCGGTACGAAAAAGAAACCTCAAGCCTGAAAGAGAGGCCTCTGAGCAAAATTTGTCGGCCGTTTCATGCCCTGAGTTGAATCGGACGCTGATGACCTGAGATGTTAAAGAGTGTCCGTAAATAAATAAATAAAAAAAAAAACCTTAGAAACTCTAGGAAAGGCTCAAAAAAGAAACAATTTAGAAGGAAGCATTTTTCAACTCTTGAAACGCGTATGTTTGATAATTGAAGTTCCCAATGCTCTCTAGGAGAATAAACTGATCGTGGTATTACTCCTACTCTAAAACTCCTTGAGTTGCTGTCAACTATGTTTCTTTGGTTTGTTATTCGCACGTCAAATTCCATATCGTATCAAGGACATTAGTGAACTTGTGCACTTCTTCTCAATCGATACTGTCAAGAAATTAGCATATCGCCTTTACACCAACGGCTGGTGCATACATTTAATGGAGTTTAAAAAAAAAAAAATACAAGCAAATGCACAGCTGAGATCTGAGTTCAGATCAATGCATGACATCATATGCACCGTTGATTTGGAATGTAGGTGCACACACAAGCTAAAATACCTTTCTGCTAATTCTTCATTTACTCTACTATTTATGTCAAGCTTTAACAACGCCTATTTAACAAGTGAGGCATGTTATAGGTAGCTTGTAACGAAAGCTATACAAATTAAAATCAAACGATGAATGTGGACATTTTCAAAAACGCACGCAGAATGGATTTTTTTTATTAGTATTTAACGCCCGTTTTTGCTACAGAGGCACCACAGGCGGTGACACTGATGATACATGAAATGAAATTATATATTGGGAAAGGATTTTTTCAGGAAGGAAGAGTTCCAGGTCTAAGTTTAGGGCACCTCCCCATCATTTGCCATTTATGAGGACTGAGGAAAACCTGGAAAAAACCTCAGTCAGGGAGAACGGTCCCGGCGGGATTCCAACCCCAGACCTCGCGCTCACGAGTCCGGGCCTTAACGATCTCGGCCACCCGATGACAAACATGAGGCTAGACTTTGGCATGTATCAATGCTTTTAGGCATTCGATGTTTATAGCAATCCAATTTTTGGGAGAATTGCAACAGCAACTATTATTATTGAAAGGCGCGTGTATCAATAGCTGTAATTCATAAAAACGAGTTCTTGTAAGTGGAAAAAACAACTAAAAATACTCCTTTACAACATATCGTTCTTTTAAAAATAATGTGGAATATTCTTTAGAAAGATTTTCTCATTTGCAATAGCCAAGTTAGCAAATGTATTTGCAAAGTAATTTCCATTTTCTCAGCTTTTTTCCTCATCTTAGAAGGAGCATTAGATAAATAGCTATCACTAGCAATGTATCTTTCTCAACAAACTCTGCTGCCCCTATGAACTATGTTACGAACTATAGCATAGTCCTTTAAGTGTTTTGTTTCATTTTCATACAGAAAACATGCCCTTTCTTGTGAATTTCTAATAAAACCACCATAATACCTATTACTTCGAGAGGAGAAAAAATAACGCAATATTTGGTCATAAAATTTAGAGACAAAGTATTTTTAGCACAAATTTGAAGACTTCAACATAGTTAGCGTTAATCTTCTCCGCAGACCTCGAGGGACCTTATGAAAGAGATATATAATTTGAAAGTCAGTAAAAGTGTAATTATTGTAGTCTTGCTAAACATTCCCTTACGGCTACAAGGATTGAACCTGTGACCCGTTACCTCCTGTTTAAAGACCCTCTTCCAAAAACGTTTCTGTCTATCGTCAAACGTTCCTTTTGAGACCACTCAAAATAAGCTCGTTTCTTGCATGCAATTTCATGGAAACGGCTGTACATTAACTTTACTATCACAATTCTGCTCTTTTATGGCTTTGGAAATACTGGTATTAGAGAGACGTAATTGCTGGGTCTAATTTTGCTGCGAGCCCGTCAGAGATATTGCAAATAGATATGTTAATATTACACGCATTTTCACCCATTTCAACCCCCATTGCTTTGAAAGAACACGTTCAGGAGATATGGGCGGATATTACATTGTCCATTACTCGCTCGTAAACATACAGATCGGCATATAAAGCAAGTGGTTTTTTATTAAACGTTCCAATTGCTGCTTTCATAATGTCCTCCTCTGATCGGGTCGTTGACGTTGGTCATGACTACTACAAGAGTTAAATGCCTACAAGTCATGAGGCCGAACTGTGTGGTTCACTTAGGTTCCCTTTTTTCAACCCAATCAAACTAAAAATATATTTTTTAATATATGAAAAATTTATGCAGATACTAATTATATATCACTTCAGTCTTTTCTTTGGGTAGTTTACATGGTGAGCCTAGACTTGAGGTGGTGCTTTTAGTATAAGGTTTCAAATTTCAGGGCGATACTTTCTCCATGTGTAAGGCACTCTTTCGATGACTAGGAGGTCGGCATAAGTTTCTAAGCCCCCCATAATCTGTTGGCAGTAGTTAAGCTACACGCTTTAGTTGATTCGGCCCAGATACCAGTACCACTGGTTGAGCGACATAATTTAATGCCTGTCTCTCTATTTCAGTATAAAAATACTTTTTGAGTGTAAAATGTGTTGAGAGAGGAATAAAAACAAGTTAAGCCTTTCCTGTATCTATTGTATAATACTTAATGTCTCTTGAGTTGTGGAAATACTTAAAATTTCATTTGATCTCTCTACTGCAAACATTTATTTTTAATGCGTTTTTTTTCAGCTCATTCCCAATAATTCTGATCCTAGAGTGTGGAGCTTTGTTTTTATGCTTGCAGAGCGATCCAGTGAACTATGAACCAACTTGCGTGTTTTGGTAATAGATCAGTTATTACGAGTGATATGTTTTGTTTTGTTTTTAACAGCGAAGTGAATTATGGCTCGGTGTACATATGCTTTCTACAGGACAACATTATTTATGCATAGTTCATATGTCCAACTCAATCAGTTCCAGCTCATAAACAACCAATCTTTACAATAAATTTCAGGCCACAAGTAGCTCTCAATCAATTTTAACCTACGGAAACGTGATTTCGCCTTTTTCCAATAAAATTCTGCTAAAGACGATAAAACGAATGGCTATTTAGACGAGAGTAATTGAAAGAACGTTTCAGAATAACTATTATTGAATGGATGAATTTTTATTTCTCACGTATACATCAACATATAAAATATTTATAACAAAATAAACACAAAAAATTAAGATTAAAATATAAAAAATTGAACCAGTGCCTTTGGTAATTCCAGAAGGTACTCACTTCAATCAAAATTTCAATTTGATTAGCTATGCCTTCCAGTCCCCGGTTCATCAGTAGCTACCTACTGGAATATCCAGGGGACCAGGGTAACAAAGTTATTGTTAAGGATTTGTGGCCCCCTCAATACCCTTTGCAACTTAATTTATCTTATAGAAAACAAAGATCTGAAACTACCGAGACAAAATATCCGCCAAGAAATAGTCAGATTATCCAACGTGAACCACAGTAAGTGATGGGTACGAAAAATATATACAAAAATATGTACAACGATGGTGGCCAGGCTCAGCACATCCTTGCATTAAATTGGTATGTAAAAACTTTTTAAATTGTTAGGAAAATGGCCGTATGTTTATGTCAGCGACACTCTACGATACCCACGGACGGCAATGAGTGCCGCTGTCGCCTATAGATAAAATACTGCAAGTTGGTTCAGAGTTCATTGAATCGTTTGGTACCATCCGGTTGAACTCTAAATTTCAAGTGTCATATAAAATACAATTGATCTTTACTTTTATTTAAATAATTACCTATGTAAACCTTGGGAGAAAAGATTGCGTCGTGTTTTTGTTTTTACTTAAAATAGTTTCGGTATATATTTCATTGAAAATATTATAACCCAAAGTTTATCTTTAGACCGCCATGGGTGGCCGAGGCCGTTAGAGCGGGAAATGTGGGGTTCGATTCTCATTTCATGAAAAGCAAAAGCCAGGGAGGTACCCCTAAACTGATGCTTGGAAAGCTCCCTTCCTTTAAAAAAAATAAAGAATCCTCTCCGAAGTTATCATTTCACTCATGTATTATCAATGTACACCACCTGTGATGCCTCAGTAGTTAAAATGAGCATTAAAAATGTTCAAATTTGTTTTTTGTTTTTCACGTAAAACACTAGCACTTTCTGGTAAATTACACTTTAAAACTGATATATACAGATCCCCTCCCCAAAAGGGTCAATGAAATAGATTAAATTTTGAGTCTTGTAGCTAATTTTTTTCTTTGTAATGAATTTTTATTGTAGCAGTGTAGCAGTTTTAAAATACACACAAGTAACTACTCCAGCTGAATGGGCCTTATGGCCGTACTTGCTGATATCGTCCTTGTAACAATCGAAATATACATACATATATACAAATATATCGATATATTTGCATCGCACGTTTTCTATGAGTAATTTTTACACACACACACACACACACACACACACACACACACACACACACACACACATATATATATATATATATATATATATATAACCATCTATGTCGGGTCTTCACTAGAAATATTTCCGAAGTGTGTGAGTATTTCGCACGCACCAGCACTTTCCCAGCAGGTGTTCAAATTTCTGTTACAATTCAGGAATTACGGCAATAAATGCTCATTTCTGAAAATCTCCGTTTCCCTGCATGACTGCTAAATATATTAAGTTGTATGTTTAAATCATTATTGTCAAAGTAATTAGAATAAACTAATCTTATGTAAGGTTCGTTTCACTTTAATAAAATGAAAAGACATTGCATATTTAATTTTTATCTGGCAAAGCCAAACTTGTCACAACATTTAACTCTCAAGTTGTAGCAACAGGAAGCGAACTTCCCAAACGAAGTCGGTGATTTGTCATCTCATCTCGTTTTGGAGAACACGTGACCTCATATGAATACACCACCATGATACCTCTCCCCTGGGACAAAACTCTAATAAAGGCTTTTGTTGAAACTTGTTATATTCTCATTAAAGTCCAGAAGTCTGGTGTTGAATTCTTTCCTTAATTTTGTTTCTTACGTATGTTTGGCAGTTTTGATTGTAACATTTCTGCAAGATCAAAGGTGTAAATCATTATGACCTTTTATTTGCGATTACTAAAGCCAAGGCCTTTATATGATCAAAAGTATAAGATTAACTGAATTTTATTTTCGAAATTTCATTCATGTGTGTTGGTATATCTACCAGGAGGTAAAAAATTTACACACCCACTTTGTGTTTTAAATTCAGTAATAACAATAGAATCCTTTTTAAAGTTTAAGTAGCATAAGACAAGATATCATTTGAAATTTCAAACCGAGAAGAGATAAAACCTAAAATGCAATCAAGCTTAGTTTCAAACTTCCCTCTCAATAAATTGACGCGTTTTTGTCTAACTTAAATTTATTTTAAATCTTAATTATTCATACTTGCAAGTATTGAAACGAGAGCGCCTCCTGTACCTAATGGTAGCGTTTGCAACTACTAATCCGGAGATCCTGAGTTTGATTCCCGACCAGGTCAAGCCGTCTGGTAAGACTTTTTTTCGGAGTTTTTCCTTACTCTGAGAGGGTGAATGGCAGATAGATTTAAGGCGCCAAGGACTTCATCAATTCATTAATTTACCCTACAGACTATGTTTAGATAATCACACGTTTAAGAACTATCCCTGGTGCATCATATTCATAATACCTTAATGAGCGTCCCGGCTTCAGAAGTCCACTACAGTTCCAGGGAGGAATGCCAACAACTTCATGAAAATAATAAACTGAATGGAAAAAAATAGTATTGTACATGCCTATGTATGTTCTATTCCAGTTCTTGCCCCCTCCCCAACAAAAAAAAAACAAAACAAAATATTCAAATGATAAACCTTATTTTGTAACTATTCCAGCTAATTCTGGCCAACAACAATAACAAGAAAGACAAAAGAAAAAAAAATGTAATTATTTCCCATTACTGACACAATTTTCAGCTCTATTTTTGATAGAGAGCACCAAAAAGTTACTTTTGGACAACCCTAGTATGAATACGTAAGACAGGAAGGCTGCTGTATGACTTCGGAAAGAAAACTTGGAATCGAAGTTTTTCAGTTAACAAGGAGCTCCTGTTCTGCTCATATAACTTGGTAAATGAGGGGAATATGAGGAGAGATTTTGGGGGTCTCAAAGAGGAAAATATGACGTGCATCGAATTTTAAAACCATGAATATGTGAGCCGGTACTGAAGTCACAGCCAGTTTTATAGGAATATCAGAGGATCAGTTTTAGGGGAAAACTTCGCACAATGGTGTGTCAGAAATTTCCAAACCTCTTAAATAATATCAGCGAGGGGAAACACCCCTAGCCTCGGATATCTTCACATTTGCATGTAAAATCTGCAAGTCTCTGAATGAAAGCAGTAAGTTCTGAATGCCCATTTCAACATACCACTGCGGTTATCAGCTTTCCCAGGATACAGGGGTGCGAGGTTTTGTATGTCTCTCATAGAAGTCCCAGGAAATTGAAGAAGCTACAAGATTCACCACCTCAACTCCAAAATGTTTTTCTTTGGCAGCGTTTGACGGCTGCAATTTCGAGTGTTGATAGTTATGGTTTATCCATTGCTGTAACCAAGCATTTATTAATCTCTTTTCACCTCTTTTACTCATATGAGGACTGTTCTGTAAAGAATGAGCTCATTTCTTTTCACAGCATATCTTTATTCACCCTCATCAACTTGATTATCTTTCTGAAAGTAGTCGCCGTTGAATTAATCGTAGCCTTCAGCACGGATTCTGGTGATAGACACGAAAGCGTTTCATCAATTTGGAGAAGAGAAAAGGATGAGGGATACACTTCATTTTTGTGAGATATCCAGCAACAACAGCGATGAGCAGCATACACGAAAATGTGGCCTTTTGCGTGTGATGTGGTCTTGCAGAGTTTTAGGAACATCTCTGCAGTATTGCCCAGTTACAGTTGAGTATGCAGGTACAACATCCTGGTAAACGATTCCTTGAGTATTGAAAAATTAGATTACCATACTTTATCAGCAAAAGCAAACTTTCTTTTAAGTTGGTGATGATGGAAATTTCCATATAAAGATTTGCTGTTTGCCCTCAGGATCGAAATGATGTAACCAAGTTTCATTACCTTTGAAAGAAACGCCGCATCTACCTGTAACATCTTCTTTAACTGCATCCAAACCTACACGAACGTACTTTTTTTCGGAAATCAGCAGTCTTGGAATCCACCGAGCACAAACACCTCTCATATGCAACTTTTCAATTACCAAGTCTGGGTGGCAACCAGTGAAATTTTCAGAATTTCTGAAAACATTCTTAATGTTATTCGACGATCTTCTCTCACAATGATAGCAGCACTGTAATATTTTTTTCTTACGTTAGATCACAAGCTGGAGTTCCGGGTCCACCTTCCTTTGAATGATTACCTTCCCTGTTTAAACATTTTAAACAATCTTCGAGAAAACTTCCCACAGCTTTCCTGTAACAATGCATATGCATCACCTGAAGAATGCTGAGAGGAAAGGAGGTTTGCAGAGCAATACATTGTTCGTGTATCACCTTCATTTTGCTTTAGGCGGAACTGAACATGTCTCAACTTGCACATCTCCCTCAAGCGCAAACCGAAAGTAACAGCATGAAACTGGTATCACGGGTATATTACACATTAAGCTAACAAACTATTGAAAAGTTATATATGTAACATATATTGTCGAATTAAGAAATGAACAATACAACACACACGCGGGAACAGCTATGCTATGACTTCGACAGTCAACAAGTAAGCATGCAGGCTTGCTACCCCCTCCACGGCGCAGCAAATGAGTAGGGACTCGCTTGTGGGAAAGCATTACTGATCGCACGGTGTAATAATAGCATTATTAAGGTTTGATTTCATTTTAAATGTACTCTCTGCCGAATGTTTCGAAATTTCCATTTATGAGTAGCAGTAGTTCTTGTTTAAAAGCCCATTGACTACCAGAATCACTTGATTTATTGTGTTTTATTGCTTGTCACCTGGCTCTCAATTTTTTTTTAAAGTCACATTAAAAGACACATTTACAAACTTTAACGGGTGTGTTTTGAAGTTTTTTTTCTATAAGATATGATTTTTTCCCCCTTTGCATGTACTATACAGTGTGTACCGGAAGTCCGTGTACCTTGTACTTTATTAGCATATGATTTTATATTGTTGGTTGTTATTGCTGGTGCATTGTGATCTTCGCGTCACTCAATCGTCATTCTGTGAGTTGAAAAGCAGATACAAGTTCTATTTCTTTTGAAGAGAGATTAGTCGCGAATGTATAGATACATGAACGTCCCTTCACACAGGAGAGTCAATTAGCATTCACGAGAGCAATTTAAGGAAAGGGCCTTAATAAGCATGCCCCAACAAAAAGGACAATGATTTTTTGGGTAGGAAAGGCGTTTATGATAGGAAGTGTGAAAAGACCGTTCGAGAAGTGGAAGAAAGAAGACAAATACTGAAGTTGAGTGGTCGATTGAGCGCTCCCCCCCCCCTTAAAATCCATTCGCAAACGACCTGCTCAGCTTTAAATTCCACGATGTACTCTTTTCGATTACACGAAGAAGGATTTAAAGGTGAGGCGGTATTGACCAACCTTCATCAATGAGCTGCATGAACAAGCGAATTAATTAATGCATGTCGGTCCCTTTTAGCAACATTTCAAACCGACATTTCAAGGTCCAAGGTTATATTCGCAGATGAGTTGCAGTTGCACCTGCAGTTTTGGAAAAATTGTCACAAAGAACTTGGAGGCGCATGGGATTATGTCTCCAACATGATTGAGAGCATACGGATCCCATTCATTCTTATGAAAGGCATTAAATTAACGTATAGGGGTATTCGGACTTTCCGGACAGACTGTACAGTCACCAACTAATTTTTAAGGATATTTTCGTTTTTAATCTGAATATTTTGCTACTTTTGTTTATTAATACATTTTTCTAATCCTAAAGTTGGTCATGTTGAGAGTCATGATAAAGACCAACATGACATACCTCTATTTTCTCTTATTAATCTTCGCTTATCCCAAACAGCAAACTGTCGATAAGCACTGCTTAATCCTCTAGTGATGCTGGCGCAATATAGCTGTTACTGCTTTTTATAATTACTTCTAAAACAGCCATTTGCTTGGTACTGTATCTTGTATTTTTCAGACTGCAGAAAACGCTTTTAATTTCAGCCGTAATCAACTCGTGCTGGGCAGAGCTCGTTTTAAAATCAATTTTCTTCCATTTTCTCGTCCTCGTTTCTGTAACATTCCACAAGAGCGCGCGTGGTAGTACGTGTTTTGTTTTCTCTGCTATTGCCGAAGTCATTTAGCGAGCAGCCGTGCTAACAAGGTACGAAAACAATCAGCACTCGTGCGAAACCCTACGTCACCTTATTGATTGTAAAGCCTCGCCTTGTCTGGGACACGGCAGCCGATGCTAACGAATTCTCTTCAAATCGGCTATCCTAAACTTCCTCCATATCTGCTACGAAACCATCATCATATATCGTTAGATACTACAGTCCAAAGCATGTACATGGAATTAAACGCTGTATCTAAACCATACAGTTAACTACAAATTCCTCGCTTACTTTGAACGGATAAATGGGATTGTCGCTTGTTTGACCTTGTTTTTATTTGCCATTGTAGTACCTAAAACTCTGATGTGAAATCTCGTAGAAGTGATGAACTTGCCCATATAAATTAACAAATGTTTTATAGTAATGAGAAACCTCTGATATAAGGTTCCGAAAATAGGTAGGTAATATTTTGTGCTTAGTCATGGTGAAATACAGAATACAGAAATATTTTTTTAAATAAAAAAGTGCCTTTACATAAGAAATGATGCCTCAAAGTCCCATAACTTCAAACTATTTTTTTTTATTTTGACACATTCTGTATTTACGGAAAAGCAATAAAGTATTAAACTAATTTACAGAACATAAATCTTCATTTACAGTGCAAAATTGTAATTCTAGTTACTTGTTATCAACTTCTGCTGTGCACAATATAGTTTTGTATAAAATTGCGTTTAGATATTATTAAAATTACAAGTTATATAAATTGTATGTGTGTCTCTAATAGTTATCATAAATAAATAAATAGACAATTTAATAAAAATTACATTTCCATACATTCCGTTTATGAATTGGTACTACTGTTAATTAACTTGAGACAGCTGGCTGCATGGTTAGGAATAGTTTGGATAGGTACAGTTGGACGTAGGAAGAAGTATAAAGTTTTTGCTTACTCAAGTTGAAAACCTATATTTGCAGGCTGTATAAAGTATCACACTATGTTTGACTGTGCCTTGCCTCTTCTCAGTTAACTGTTTTCAGTCACCATGCATTGAAATTCACTTCAAAGAATGACTGTAATCGCTGTACTGAGATATGTCGATTAAATCATCCCCCCTTTTGTTTTTAAAGCTGACAATCTAGTGACACATGTCCACCATATACCTATGTATTAGATTTCAATTTTTAAAAATATTTACAGCAGAGAATTTTAATAAGTAAAAGCAGTAAACATAGTTTTACAGCTTATTAAATGTATCACAAACACTTTTTTTCCAATGCATACTCATGTGGCCATCACTTCAGCAATGCCTGAAGTTTTTTTTTTTTTTTTTTTTAACAAAGCAATGTACAGCCCCATGCAAATTAATCGGAACAAGGTAACCTTTTTCTCATAGTTGGTAGCAGTAGGCTACACATTGTTTATTCTTAGCTGCCGCGCTCTCTACATTTCTTTGCAAGGTTATCCATTGTTAATTAATTTGTGTGACGATAGTTTTAGGATAAAAGTGTATTTATTTCGATGTGTGTCACTTATGAGGAATTTTGAGATTACCTTTTGCTATTAGTAATACTACTTATGTCTTCAATGGATACGATTCCCAGGAAGAGTAGAGCGATTGTAGAATTATATACGAATACTTCCATAACACAAAGATAGTTACTAAATTTTGTGTGGGTGTAAGCATCGCACGCACACACACCCACATATCTACACGTTTCTAATATTCGTCGTACACTTCTGGCAGTTCTTCTAACAGAAGAAATTTCTTGTGGGCACATAGTAATTAGCATTGGACAATAGAAGAGCTGTAAGGAATTTTCTTTCTCTGATTAAGTGCAGGGTAAGAGGTGCGCCGAGTGAATGAGGCAACAACTTCAGCGCAATTGCAACAGATCCCAAAACACCCAATCTGACCAGTACTCCAATACGGGATAAGAGAGTTCTTGGAAAGCTGCAGAAGGTGATGGAATTTTCCAGCAAGATTAAGCTCCTTGCCACACTTCAAACAAAGTGAAGAAATTCTTCAGTGAGAACAATAGTCGTGTGTTAGACTGACCAAGGAACTCTCCTGACATTAATTCAATAGAAAACATGTGGGCTATTTGCAAAAAAAGACCTCACAAAACCTGACTGTTACATAAAAATATGCATGATAGAGTCTCTAGTTAAGATGTGGGTTAATGATGATGAATTTAAAAATAAGTGTTCAATACTTGTGGAATCTATTGTGTAAAGTTACTTACAAAACAAAAAGGAGAACATATTAGCTATTAGTACAGATGTATTAGGTGAATTACAGCAAAAAACCAACATAAATATGACATTGCCGTATTGCGATTAATTCGCAAGGGACTATAAAGTGCATGCAAAGCTAAGAGTGTAATATCTACCGGGTTAAGATTTAAACCAGAGGTCTCCTGAATGCAGGTCCCAAACGTTAGTTTATTAAATGTAGAAAGACATGCGCATCATATCCCATATCCAACAGAAGGTAAAACAGGTTGAATCTTTGGAACAGCAGCAAACTGTTTCACTTATCCGTAAGAAAGAAAAATGATTTTACTGGACTGTTCGCTAAAGCAAAATAAGGAAAGAGCTAGCATTATTCTCCATTCGCATCCCTTTACAAACTACCAACTAATTTTCCATTTCGTGGCAGTTGTGTCGCTCTTACTCCAAGGAGAGCAGGAAGTTAAGTGACGGGATCGTCATGGTGAGAAGAGTTTGTTTCGGAAGAGCCTTCCAACTTCAAAGTACGTGGCTGCCGGGCTGGGTGTTGTTACCATGTCGACCTATTACATGATTGCCTTATGCATGGGTTCCTTGTGAATATGCTGGACAGTTAGCAGGAGGATATATGGCATCGTCCTTTTGATCTTTCTGCCTCATGTTACAATAAACTCCCCTCTCAAGCCGGCGAATCCCTCAGCAGGCAACTCCGGTTCATCGCTGGAGATATATTGGACAATTGCGTGCTTAGCAACATGTTGAATGAAATATTTACCGGTCATAAGGTTTTCTTCAGTTTAAGGTTCCAGCATATGGCATGTCAAAGGGTTCTGCTCTCCTTAAGAGGGTGCAAAGTCTGTGACCATCCTGTAAAGCGATGTAAATGCTACCTTTATTAAAGTACATTACTCATATTTATGCTTTTGATAAAATGCATCACTGGGCTGGATATATTCCAACAAATGTCACATCCATTTGGAAGTAACGAGTTAAAATAGACGAAATTTCATTATCTTTATTTTTCTATCTTCTTCCACAGTACCGCTACGGGTGGCCGAGATCGTTAAGGGGCGGACTCGTGAGCGGGAGGGGTTCGAATTCCGCCAGGACCGTCCTCCCTGACTGACGTTTTTTCCAGGTTTTCCTCAGTCCTCATAAATGGCAAATGCCGGGGAGGCACCCTAAACTTAGGCCTGGAATGATTCCTTCCTTACAATAATAAATCCTCCCCAATATATCACTTTGTCTCATGTATCATCAGAGTTCACCGCCTGGGATGCCTCTGTAGCAAAAACGGGGGTTAAACACCATTCATTCATTCTTCCACAATTTTACATTACAAAGCTACTGAGCATTATAAGCTGAACAATATAAAATTGAATACAATAATAATAATAATAATAATAATAATAACAATAATAACAACAACAACAACAACTCGGACACTATGACTTCGAAGAACCAAGACCTACCTTAGCTCTACAATGTTAGTCAATCCTGGTGGTGCAGCGGTAACCATACTTGCCTTTTAAACTCAAGATCGGGGGTTCAAACCCGGCCAGGATCGATGAATTTTTGTCGGGCGTAAAAATCCTAAGTATGGCTTCCTTCGGAAGGGAAGTAAAGCCGTGGGTCCTGTGTCGTACATTTACGGCACGAAAAAGAACCTCAAGCCTGAAAGAAGAGGCCTCTGAGCAAAATCTGTCGGCCGTTTCACGTCCTGAATTGAATGGGACGCTGATGAACTGAGATGTTAAAGAGTGTTCGTAAATAAACCAAATCAAACAAAATCTACACTGTTCGGCCACTCGATCAACATGACGGCTCTTCAGTCCATCTTAATCTTGTCATTCCAGACCGGATGTACTTCTGTGGATAAAGAGCTTAAAAGGTGCCCTCGGAGCCTGGGGGAAAAAATTCGGAAATTAAAATATATGATGAATAGATAAAAATATTAAAGTAAAATAATTCGTTTTCTAGTGAATTTTAGTGGAAAATGTTACTGAACTGTAAATAATATTGCTGAAGCTGAACAACCTCCCAAAAGCCATATTAAATTATGAGAAAAGAAAAGAAAAAGTTCAGTAATCAGCTACACCCAGCTAGAATATTGTTTAGAATGCTTGGACCCAACTGCCTAGCTGAGATTTTTAAGTAAACATTTTCCCTCAAGTCCAGGAAGAAAGTTTGGGTAGCTTTGGCGCTTTCATCTTTGGGCTTATATAGTGCCAAAAAAGAAACATCTTAGATATCGTATTTGTTTACGTCCTGCGAATCTAACAAGTAATGCACAGAGAACGCTAGCAAGTAAATAAAAGTGCAATCATTAAATAGGCGCAGAACGAATAAAATAGAAAAGGAAATACAAGTTAATATTCATTGTTAATTTGACGTTTAGTCTAAAATGTAAAACTCGGCCAATGATGTTCAGAAACCGTCTCATAAAAGTTTCAGTGATATGCTGTGTATCTTTTGTACCTGCTGTAAAGTTAATTATATCACAAGATACTGCAAAGTGAATAAGTTGCTGCAAAAGGCAGTGACTATTGAAAATTTGAAATGTTGTGTTAATAAGTGACACAACCATAAACCTGAGAGAACTTCACGTTTTACAAGGAGGATATTGATACTAGAGAGATCGATTCTATCACATTGTTAGCTACTCATTTACTATCGATTTTCTGTTAAACAAGTGGTGAACTCAATCCTATGCTGTTTTGAATCGATAGCTATAAGTCAAAAGCCGTCAAGCTTAACATTAAACCGTCACGAGATCCTTAAGGCGCGGACTCATTAACGGAAGGTCTGGGGTTCGATTCCCACAAGGACCATCCTTCCTGACTGAAACGTCATAGAAGCCTCTAGCAGCTTTTTGAGTAGTGTTTAACGCCCGTTTTTACTACTGAGGCGCCACAGGCGGTAGACACTGATGATACATGAAATGAAATGATAAATTGGGAAAGAATTTTTTTTAAAGGAAGGAAACGATTCAGGGCTAATTTTAGGGTACCTCCTCGGCATTTGCCATTTATGAGACTGAGAAAAATCTGGAAAAAACCTCAATCAAGGAGGGCGGTCCTGGTGGGATTCGAACCCCAGATCTCCCGATCACGAGTCCGCGCCTTGACGACCTCGGTCACCCGTGGTGGTATATCATCTAGCGGTAGAAATATTTATGTTCACTAGGCGAAAATTGTATTTTTCACATAAAAGTTGCAATTAAAAGACACAAAATCAAAAGACAATTGTTCAAAACGGGGAAGGAATTGCTGCATTGTCCATTTTTTTCCAACGTTGTATTGCAGCCTGTTAGGAAGTGAAAGCAGTGAATAAACACATAAAAAAATCAGCTGGTTTATGTCTTATCCAAAACGTCGTTATTTATGTGACAATGTTTGTAAATTATCACTTTCTGCAAGGAGCTTGTTTCTTACAAATGATAATGTTAAGAAGTTGGTTCACTTGGAATAAAATTCTAAATACAAAATTCATAAATAGCCAAACTATGAAAATGAAGATGACGACCTGATATAACGATATCGCTGCTTCAAGAAATTAAAGCGACATTAAAACGCAAGTAAAAGGAAACTTCGTTAGGTTCTCAAGGGAGCCTCCTACAGCAACAATGCTCATTTCCCATAACAACAAAAGCAAGTCATTTAAAGGCGAAATGAGCACTTTGTGTAATTACGTGTCTTCCCGTTAGGGCGAGGTGGTGATGTGCTTCCGCTGTGCCTTCTCACACAAGGATACACAAGGCAGATTCTCTTCTGCAGATAAAGCAGCCTTTCTCACTAAACGTACCTGCTTCTTGCAAGGCAACAAAGAGCACAACTATTCTCTGTAAACAACATATTTAAATATTTCCTAGTATTCAGCTTTCTGTGCCGTAAAATAAGAGCTAAAATTTTACAAAAAAAAAAGTTTTCTACGTAAAGTTTTATGTATTATTATTATTGATGGCTTTTTGTTTATCCCGAACAGTGCCCCAGCATATATACTTGGTACTTTTTATACTTTGTTAATACCAATAAATATTGTCACAAGTAGCACATTTTAAAGTGCACACAAGAAGCATGTTCATCACCTTCTAAATTCTAGTGAGCAGGTAGTAAGAAATTGGGTAGCTTTTAAGCCCGAGTCATAATAAAAGCCACCTCACCTTCCTTGTATTTATGCAGATGGTCTGACGGCTACAATCACATACCAGGGCAGTGAAGTATGCTGAATTACAGTTTGAAGTAGGCACTTTTGAACGTGCTTTAGTATTGATTTCTAGTACGGTATTCTCTTTTCGCGAATAGGGAAAAACTACCCTACGTAAACAAAATAACAAATTTTGAGTTTCATCAATAATAGAAATGATACTCTTACTTTTGGTAAGGGTATCATTTGATTTGTTAAACTGTAACCAGTAATTTATTATAGGCAATGAGTAGAGCCTGGCTTTTCCTAGCACTCCGTAATAATGTAACTGTGCATGAAGTATTGTTTGGCGGCAACCCCCCATTTACACAGCTCTCCTACAGGTAAAGTAAAGGGGTGTAGGAGGGAGGTGCCTTAATTGTAGCTTAAACACGATTTCACTCACCACACTCTCTAAAGCAAAGGTTGTATGACTGAGGATTACTTTATGTGTATCCAAAGTGAGCAAAGGAAGTTATTCACTGCTGATAAATACATGTGTCCTGGACAAAAACTATAAGACTTTTTATAAACCAGGAAGTAATACTGCTATTTAAATATGTTTACTACATGATAGATAGAAACACATCAAGTATTTATGATAGTCAATAAATCTCCACCTTTGCATCTGGTGTGACACGGCAGATGAATTCCGTCTCCCGCAAGTTGTTTTCATCATCTCCAGTGTAACATTTTCACAAGCATCGATAATCCTCAAATGAATATAAATAACCAAATCTGCTACTGGAGTTCTGTATACACTGTTCTTTATATATCCGCTTAGAGAAAGAAAAAACTTAAGGATCATATCTGGGAATCTTGAAGATCTTGTTATCTGTCCGCCGCGTTGAGGAAAAATATCGTCCAAGAGTTCATTAAAAAAGCCAGTAGAGTTTCTACAGTAAGCTGCAGTTATTAAGAAATTCCATGTTGAATAATAAGTTGTTTTTAGGACACACACTTGTCATTTAATAGAATTTTGATCAGAAATTAACTCCTAGTTGTTTGCTTTGGTTCCCTTCTCATGTAAAATGTTTATAGTTCGAAATGAGAAAATGACAATATAATCACAATTATTTTGTATTTTTATAAGCCTCTGTCAGCCTTAGCCTATTGATTTTATTAATTCTTTCTTGGAGGAATTGAAAATGCTTAAACTAAAAATGCATGAAATGATTACAGATATGAAGTAAAGTTACTCTGTGCCAATTATTTTTGTTCAAGCGGTAGGAGTGAAATTGAGCAAAAATTGAATATGTAATTAGGAAACTCTGGCAAGTGGGAAAACAAGAAAACTGGAAAAACGAGAATAACTGATTATAGGGACATAATGTTTATCACTTCAAACAGATTTTCTCATTACTGCGAAATGAAAACGCAACATTTAACAACTCTGCCATTAATATGTTGAACGTGTTTTCTTTCTATTTGCTTATAACGCTGATTTATTAGATATTGTTGACAGAGCTGCATTTGTCGTTGCTGAGATGTCTTAATAAGCAAAAAAGAATGTCACCATACAGGTTTCATGTCATACAGTCATGGCCTAGAAGAAAATAATGAAAAATCAATATTTAATTCAGATAGCTATGTAATGTCAAAAATATACATACAACTAAAGGTTGTTCATAACTAAACGTGTGATGAAAAAAAATGTGTACTCTTTTCTTGTGGATAAATGAATCAAAAGAGCAAATGAGAAATTAAACATTTTAACAAAATGAATTTTCTAAACATCGAAAATACAGATTTTTATTGTCTGATTTTAGCAATAATGGTGGTAGTGGTAGTAGTAGTAGTAGTAGTAGTAGTAGTAGTAGTAGTAATAGCAGTAGTAGTAGTAGTAATAGTAACAGCAGTAGTACAAGCAGTAGTAATAGTAACAGCAGTAGTAATAGTAAAAATAACTGTAGCAGTAATAGTAGTATAGAGTAGTAGCACTTATTATTAGTAATAGTAGTGGTAGTAGTAGTTATTGTGGTAGTAGTAGTTATTGTGGTAGTAGTAGTTATAGTAGTAGTAGTAGTAGTAGTAGTAGTAGTAGTAGTAGTAGTAGTAGTAGTAGTAGTAATACTAGTAGAATAGTAGCAGTGGTAGAACAGTAGTAGTAGTAGTAGTAGTAGTAGGAGTAATAGTAGTAGTAGTAGTTATTAGTAGTAGTAGTTGTAGTAGTAGTAATAGTAGTAGTAGTAGTAGTAGTAGTAGTAGTAGTAGTAGCAGTAGTAGTAGTAGTAGTAGTAGTAGTAGTAGTAGTTATTAGTAGTAGTAGTTGTAGTAGTAGTAATAGTAGTAGTAGTAATAGTAGTAGTAGTAGTAGTAGTAGTAGTAATAGCAGTAGTAGTAGTAGTAGTAGTAGTAGCAGTAGTAGTAGTAGTAGTAGTAGTAGCAATAGTAGTAGTAGTAGTAGTAGTAGTAGTAGTAGTAGCAGTAGTAGTAGTAGTAGTAGTAGTAGTAGTAGTAGTAGTAGTAGTAGTAGTAGTAGTAATGTTTACAAAATGAAGGTATATGATATCATAGCCAAGCTGATTACAGTATAGACTTTCAAAGAATGCTTTAGTTCGAAATGGACCATACTAATATTCTGTTTTGTGAAATTTTGATAAATTTATTAAATAGAGACATTTACAATTCCATTATCATAATTCAATTATATCCTTGCATGATGCAGGCATTAACAGTTACATAAACCAGTATTGCTGTAATTGCGTTAAGTATTATTTGTATAGAAACATACGGCAAACGGCTATAATAATAATTATAATAACAATAATTTTTACTGCACTGAAAATAAACATTTTCGTAATCTCCATTGTCGTTTAATGCGTCAAATTTTTGACCTCCCCTTCTTGTTTACTGTAACTGTAACAGCATGAGATCGTTAGGCAACTGTTAAATACCCTACCCGGTAAAAAACATAACTCGCGTTGCTCTCTTCTACCCTGGCTAAAACAACGATGGAAATCAAAATTGAAAATGTGGAGGATGTAATTTCGAATCCTGTCAATTTTGAATTATCTAACGGGTTTTTTTCAATTTATTTTTTTCTCATGCCATAGAATGAATGAAGCTTTAATATATACATGCATTCTTCTCTGTCACTTATCTATTGTTCTGTAAATATAGGAGCCGGCGTATGATTTTAATGAAGAAATAAATAGCTTATCGACTTCTTCATATCTTGAGCAAAGTGTGAGAACCGAACAATAAGGAATGGTGATAGTGTTCTATTTTACAGATAGCAACGCACATCCCATTCAGCCATCTGCCAGCGGATTGGTAACGCCGGGATTTGTTCTTTGAGCGGTAGATTGTTAAGTAGTACAATGCTGGTAATCAAAAATAGAACTGGACTAAGGAAGATAAGAAATTTAGCTATAAGGGTAATTTTTCTTGCTAAAAATTACTTCATGCAAATAATTAATCTTTGTTCAAGTTTTTGCTATACGCTATTTTTCAAATGCTTCTGCTTTTCTTGTTGACTGTTTACGTTTCATATCCATAATTTGTGTATATCATGGCTAATTTATTTCAGATCTGCTTTTCCTTTCGCCGCCATAAGATAAAAATTGCCCAGAGTTACGAAGATTTAAAGGTATTAAAGCTTTGATCCCTCTGCTAAATATTCTGCAACAAATTTTTACTCTTTGGACTCCTCAGTTATTTATTTATTTGGTGTATACACTGACGCTCTTTAACATCTCAGCGTTCCATTCAATTCAGGGCGTGAAACGGTCTATAAATTGTTTTAGAGGCCTCTTCTTTCAGGATTGCGGTTCTTTTACATGCCATAAACTTACGATATAGGACCCATGACTTTACGCCTTCCGAAAGAAGTTGTACTTAGGATTTTATCTACTCCGGCTGAGATTGAACCCGGATATTGAGTCTACGATTGAACACTTAAAGGATATAAGTCAAATTTATTATATGCATATAACAGAATGTATGTGTGTATGTATGATCCCTATACAATCCTAAAAGTTTAACTTATCTGAATGAAAATTTAAAACAAACTAAAGCATTCAGACTATCATAAAATTTATGTAATAACGCTTTAGAAACATATAGGCATTTTATCTTTACATTACATTCCTGTCGGTCCTGATTTCATCTCCTAAAGGAACACAAAGCTAACAAAAGGTGTGGAAATTCCGATTCATTATATTTATTTGATATCGATGTATACATGCGCGGAGTACAAACATGATATTGGTTTTTTGAGTTCATTCTAGAACTTTCGTGCTGCTTGCCTCCCTATCCCTCCACACCTCGCCATTTTTTTGATGTATGCTGAATATGCTTTGAACAATTTTTATTTTAAGAGATAAAGGGGAAAATATAGACTATATTATCTGTTCTTCTAACAATTTATTTATTCTGTAGCACATAATTTGTTTTACATACTGTACTACTTCAATGAACAGCTATAAAAGCAGGACATAAACTGATAAAAAATATGTAATTTCAAATAAAAATATCTTATATCTGATACAAAACTAAAATAGTGACTTTAAGAGCAAATATTATTATTCGTGTTCAAATAATAGGTGAAGTTTAAGCTTTATTTTTTGATCTGCAAAATTTCATACATACAGAAAGCCTATACAAACCAGAAATGAAAAAACATTTAAACACGACAGCCAATTTTTTCAACCATCGATCGCTCTGCTACATGACCAGACAAGCACAAGGAGCCGGATTTACGAATTGTGCTACTGCGCTACTACCCCACCATAATGTCCGCCAACGCCAAGCTCAACACATCAGTTGGACTGAGTTACAGGCACTTCAACATGGCCGGCACGATTGATTCTCTCGCCAAGTGCGAGTTGCGAAGTGTCATTCGTTTTCTATAGGCTGAAGAGAATAGTGCAGCAGAAATTTGTCCCAAATGATCCGTGTTTATGGTGCTAACTGTATGAGTGAGTGTTGCGCGTGAATGATGTAGGACATTTAAAGAAGGTCGAACTGATGTTCATGACGAAGGTGGGCATGAACGCAGGTCTGTCGTTAGCGAAGATCTTGTTCAGTGAGTTGATCGTGTGGCTCGGGAGAGACGGAGGCCTAACATCTGTGAGTTGTCTGTGGAATTTCCGGACACATTTCAAGGTCAGCTTTGTACACGATTGTTACAGAACACCTACGCTATCGAAAACTGTGTGCACGCTGGGTTCCCAAAAAAGACCTATCTCCATAGGCTGGCGGCAACCTTCTATGAAGAGGGTATTGTAAAGCTCATCTCTCAATATGACAAATGCTTCACGGTGACTATGTGGAAAAATAACTGTGACTGTACTTGATTCCTGGTAATTAAACCAATTTGTATTTCATATTTTTTTGTGATATGCTCCATCGGAAGTTAAAAAAAATAGTCCTGGTAGATATGTGACACTATAAGTATATAATTTAGAAATAAAACGACTAGCTAAACTCAAATTAAATTTTATAAAATATTAGCAGAACCAATTTTGACATATTGTCTTCACAATTAGAATCTAAGCAGAATGGAAAATCAAAATGCAGAGTCTGAATATATGAGATGTTGACGCCCACTAACTGGATATTATTTCAAAGATTAGATAACAAAAACAGCAATTGGACACGAACTTCAAACTATTAAAATATTTGAAAAAAATATTAAAGTAGAAAACGAATTTCAACATATTAAAAGAATGGAAAGTCACCGTATATCATATGCTTGTCAAATTCGGTGCTCATACAAGCGCCTGCTGTAGTGAGGGCCAGTTCGTATCGTGTAAGACTTAGTTACGAGGGTAGGTCCATAAGTTTCCGGCCTAGGCATTTTCTAGGCATGATAAAGACAAAGACAAAAACTATATTTCACTTTTCACTTTCCCTTTATTGCAATACACTTCTCACATCTTTGAATTAACATTTCAATCCCTCCTCCATGATATTACATGAAACGAGATTTAATGGGTTACCTGGCTATTTGTATACCGGTATGGACAGATGTGATCGGGGACACTGATTACACGAGGACGCTTTTGTGCCTGTGTCGCGATGGTTACAAGTATTTTACGTCTAATGGCTGTTTACCTGAGGTTTTTTTTTTTATATTGTTTAACTCCGTTTTTATTACAGAGGCACTACAAGCGGTGGAAACTGATGATACATTAGATGAAATATGTTGGGAAATCATTTTTTAGGAAGGAAATGTTCTAGGCCTATGTTTAGGGTACCTCCCCGGCATTTGCCATTTATGAGGACCGAAGAAAACCTGGAAAAATCCCCAGTCAGGGAGGACGGTCCTAGTGGGATTCGAACCCAAGACCTCCCGCTCACGAGTCCGTATCTGAACGACCTCGGCCACCCCTGGCGGTTTACCTGGGCTGATGGAACCATTTCTCAAGAGGGGCGATTAATAGGAAATCAAATATTTGATAGCCAAAATATTTTAATATATTACCTCTAACAAAACAGTGTTAAAATTTTAATTTTCTCATACAAGTACATCTTATTTTTATTTACGAAACCAGTCTACATGAAAAGATATTCTGAATGTAAAACTGAGGAAGTGATTACCTACCTAACAAGCTATGCTTTTGTCTGTACATTTACGAATTCATAAATATGAATTATAATATTTATATCTTACATTATAATGCATGAACGTAGGATATAATTACGTCGGTCCTGGTGATGTAATGGTAACCATACTTGTCTCCTAAACCAAAGATAGCGGTTCAATTCCGGCAAGGATACTTTTTCGGGCGTAAAAATCGTAAGTATGGCTTCCTTCGGAAGGGAAGTAAAGTAGTGGGTCCCGTGTCGTAGATTTACGGCACGATAAAGAACCTCAACCCTGAAAGAAGAGACTTCTGAGCAAAATTTGTCGGTCGTTTCATGCTCTGAATTGAATGGGACGCTGATGACCACAAATAAACGAAACCAACAAGTAGGATATATTACAACCTCAAATGTCTACAGCTTCGTAAGTATAATTTATTTAATTATAATATGTAAGTATTACTTAAGCAAAGAAAGTGTTAAATCTAAATGCGAAAATAATTATACTGTCCAAACCCTGCAATAGTATAATGCTTGGGCTACCTAATAGTTTTATGTGATAATGTACTTAATCGCATTTCCAGATCCAAATGTGTTAAATGCTAAGTAAAGCGTTAGAGTGAATGTTCTAAATATTCAGAAAGAAATGTAAATCAGTAACGTAAATGAAGTTAGTAAAAAAAGCTTAATGAGAGGAACAAAAGGACTAAAAATATTTTTCTTTATCTGTTAGAATTTTTCTGGGAAAATCAATATTTTATTTCGAAATATATATGGATAAATTATACATTTAAAATGTACAAATTGCAGGTAAGACCGCCCATGTGGTCTAGTGGTTACATTCGCGACTACTAACCCGAGGTCCTGGGTCGGATTTCCGGTCAGGTCAAGCTGTCTGGGAAAGGTTTTTATCGGAGGTTTTCCTTACCCTGAGAAGGTGAATACGAAATAGTTTTATGGCGCCAAGGACTCCGAGTTCATAAGCGTCATTATTAATTCATTTCATTCATTGCTACAGATTTACACCTACAATATTCAGCCCACAATCTACAACTGACAGAAAAGTTTGGATTGGAATTGCAAGAAAGGTTTATCTTTTTCTCTTCACAATTCTTGCTTAGTCGGAGTGACCCACAAAAGGTTAGATTACAGCAGATGTTTAATATTTTTTCTTCTTCTTCTTGAGTCTAGAGTGACTCACATTTCAACCTTCTAGCGAATCAGATAATTGCGTAATGCTGTTAGCTCCAGTCATAAGTATTAGTTCCAATCTTATTCCTAAAATGAGCTCTATGAACGTAATTCATAAAATTGTAGGATTAAATGATATTCTATGCATCTTCAAATTATGCTAAAATATAGCAAATGTTATTAATAGCAAACAAATATCATTTAGTGTATACTTTGACTACAGAAAATAAACATAAATTACAAGAAAATCTAGTCCCCACTTACAAAGAACGAAGGTTATATGATGTTTCCAGTGATCTCATCTCTCAGAATTTATTCATAGTTTTTTCCCATGTGTATCACCAGAAATTCGGTACACAGGGTCGACCAGCTACCGACCTTTGGCTGAAGATAGTCCCGTTTAGCTGTAAAAACATCTTTCATTTTAATATCATATGGCATCCTCATTTTATTCGTGATAATTCATTTACATATAAATGAACTCACCGAGCAGCACGTTGTATTTATACCTTCTTGAATATTAATGTCCTATTCCCCGTTGTTGGTCAGAAAATAATTTACCGTTAATGTACATTTACTTCGCGGATGCAGTTAACTACAGCGATGTACTTTCGAAAACATTATTGGCATAAAAAGTTGTGCCTCTACTATAGAAATCCAAGCAACTTCTTTTTGTTTATTGGTGGCCTACGTAAGCCCATGTGAAGTAATTCCCTTAGAACATGAACACCGCCGAAAGTTAATGGCGAAAGGTTTGCACTCCGCCCTCTTTTGAAACAATAGCAATGCGCTACTTGAATACTCGACTTGAGTATTTTGAATACGATTTCATGTGTGCAATATATTAAAAATACGTGCTTATTATTTTTTTTTTTCAAAATTTAATACAAGGAGTGAGCTTTAAAGAATGTTCTTGTAAACTTTATTTGAAATATGTCTCCTAATTTCATTTTTCTTATAGTGTTATTCTATATATATATGAATGTTAATAAACTCTTGAACTCTCTACCATCTCAAGTGACCAGAGTTCCATTCATTCAGGTCGTAAAACGGCCGATAAATTTTGCTCAGAGGCCTCTTCTTTTAGACTTGAGATTCTTTTTCGTGCCGTATATCTACGATATAGAACCCACGACTTTACTTTCTTTACGAAGGAAGCCATATTTAGGATTTTTATGCCGGAATAAATCCATGACTACCACTAGATCACCGGGACCAACACAACAGAATACCCCAGTTATAAACGCTATATACGAAATGTGAATAAATTAGGCCGAAAAACATTGGGACAGGAGAAATTACTTATTTAACGTGTATGATTATGGGTCTATGGGTGTAAAAGCTCATTGTGATATTATGAGGCAAAGTCTGAACAAGTTTAACATGCCGACCAGGAGCTTCATAGTGAAGTATGCGTTTGAAATTCCCACGCAAAATAGAAGTGATAGCATAATGAAAATTTAACCATTGGGCTGTTATTCAATGTCGTTCTTTAATTCCATAATATTTTGAAATACTGAATTTTTCAGCTTTTCAGATGAAATATTTTAGTAATCTTTTTTTTAGGGGGGTGGGACTTAAATGTATAGGAGAACTACCCACATAAATCCCGGAAAATATTTTTTCAACAAAGTTAAACCCCCTGAAACTTGTTTTAGGTATTACAAAGGCAAAATTTTCACAAAGTATCTCATTGTTCCTGATAATGCAACGATCAATCTTCGTTTCTTCTACCTTAGCTACGTGGCCGTCTCCTTCACTCAGCACTGCAATCGCCACACACATAATAACCTCCCTCAAAAAGTAACACCAGTCCACAAGGATTCCTGAATTAACTAGCCATTTTGTAAAAGTTCCTTGCGAGTTGGTAGCAAAAACAAAACTGATCGACAAAACGAAACACATACTGAACAACATGCACACATTAACCTGCCACTAATTGACAAAAAGAAAAAATCAGGAACAAAAGTTGCTACCACCAATCACCGTCTAGAAAAGTATTACAGATAACACTATTTAATTAGTAAACATCACCAGAACCAGCTTTTAACTTTTAACTCTCCAGCTGTGACTAACAAATAAACAAGAAAAGTTGAAAATCAAAATATAAAACTACTTTTGTCTCTGCTCTAAATCTTAGTAAACCAGATGTTAAAAGACTCAGCAAATAAAACAGAATCAACTTAAACATTTTTGTAAAGTACAGAGCGTTTCTTATATTGCCGGCCCGCGAACCGCACGTATGCATGCTCTGCGCACTATTACACTGGGGGGTTTTCCGCTGTAAAACTGCCGCGTTACTTACTCATGGGTGATGTAACATACACTGTAATGTCTACTAACCTTGTTATAAGTGGTGTTGAAAGTAGTGTCAATCTGCATTCAGACATTCCTGGCATCTTTGGATAAAATTTCCATTTACAAGCTTTCTACCGTTAGAACATTTCTTTTTCTTCTTAGATTTAGCCCTAAACTTATTAACCAGATAGGCAACAGTTCCTCTACCTGCACCTGGAATACCAGGAAATTTCACCTGAAATCGTCTACACATATATCTACATCGGTTTTTACACACGCATCCACATATTGTACATAAACAATCTTTGTCCAAGCGGGAATTTTTCGGTAGGATTTCAGTGAAATAATAAAATTAATCTTATTAATTCAATCACAACACAGATGTATTTAATAAACTTTAGCTTTTGAGATGCACAATGAACAAACTCTAGTCTTTAGAGCTCGAACAGAAGGCAGCAACTGACACAGTATAACACAGCTGATAAACGTAGCCTTAATCCGCTAGTGCGCTACTGCAATGTTATAAATAGAACGCATGGTATTAAAGCTATAAAAAGTATTCTTTCTTTTCTTTATCGAAATGTGTAGCATTGAGGATTGTTCATTAAATGCACCTATTTTTAAAGTATCTATCTAGCATACCTCTCCCTGAAGTTTCAACTTAAATAATCATATCAAAGCTTGGCGCTGCCATGGGTTCCTTTAACAAAAAGGTTTACAAAACATTTTATTCTAAGCTCTATATGTTCACTGTTACCATTTACCGGCTGCTATGATTTTAAGAATAAGAACGAGAAAGTTTTTTATGTGACTATATCTTACTAAAAAACTTCATATAGAGCGAAAAGTCTGTCACTCATGTAGGAATAGAATGTGCCACCTCCACATATGTAGCTGATTAACACATGTCTACATGAACAAGTAGCCCTGCTAGCAGACATTAGAAAGTGGCCAGTCAGCTAACCAAATAATAATTTAACTTCACACCCACTATTGGCTCGTAGTTAAGAGTCCCTATTAAAATTAAAGCAATTAATTTTCTCTTCCCACTAGCAATAATGCCTCCTGCCTATGTAAATTTCATAACTTATCTTTCTGGTAACAGGCTCTAGACGGTAAAAATATACATCCATGTCTGTTCTGTGCTTAATTAAATTAGTTCAAGCGTTTGGAGTAGGTTAAAGTTGCTTTGACAAATTTGACTCTTATTAATATAGGCCTTTACTTGCCTTTAGACATTAACTATATAATTTCCTTTGTTATAAAAGTTCATTACAAGCACACCCAGCATAACTGCCACATTCACAGTTTATTACAGTTTCAAAATAGTCAAAATATCCCATAAGTCAGGCACTTTTGTTGTCTGACAGCGTAGCTATAATTTATAACAGAAAGGAAATAATAGTGCTTATAATCCTTAATATGTACGACTGATTACGGCTTTTAAACTTATGGAAATAAGGGCTGAAATAACACTGGCTGAAGCAGTATGAAGGAATTTTAAATTAAAGTAAAAGTTACAGTTATTAAAAAAACCGATATCGCGTGTGAATAATAAAATATACATTGCCAATCAAAAGTTTAAGACCATCCTCCTATTATTTGGATAGGGTCCTCAGCATTTTACCACACGTTTACACCTATTAATTTATTATATCATAAATACACAATTTAATAGGAAAATACCTGATTTGAATAGATTTATTATTTTTGTTCATTTTTATTTGACATTAGCTTCTATGTTTTGTAACTGACACACCAATGCTATTGTAATTTATAAATAGCTTGAACTTAGCGAATTATGTTAATAACCAAACTAATTTTTAAAGGAATTTAATCATGGTAAAGCAAATTTGCTTGTCCAGAACAATAAAAGTTAAAATTAATTTAAAGATGATGAATTGATGATGTTTAACACCATACGAACTATCAAATCAGATTTGCCCCAGTTTGTACCTCATCTTTTCGACTTGTATGGTTGTACAGTAGTCGAGCGAGCTCTTTGCGGGTGATTATAGTTAATTGAAGTTATATAGTCTTCTAGACAGACGGGTTGAGACAAGTTAACTTTCCTTTAACTTAATACAGTTTCACTTAACATATTTTTCAGGCTACTAATGTTGTTTAACTTAAAGCTACTTATATATAGTAATAAAATTACATAATTATGCATGCATTAATCATTGGTTAAAGTACCCAGAATAAAACTCAATTTACAATGTAAAAATATCTTAGGAAATAGAAAAAGTAACAAATCCATTCTAGTTAGGTATTTTTTGCTTAAAAATACATTCCCTCTCAGTATATATAAAATATATTAAAAATTCTGAGAAACATCCTTCAAAAGCTACATGAAAAAAAAATTCAGGATTCCAAATAATTATTGAGTGGTACTATGTAAAGTTTTGACACCACTGTAATACATATATAATTCAGTAGTTAAACTTGTAATGTTGTAATGTAAGGGAACTCTACCAGAGTCCGCAGATATTATGATCCCATAGCAAAATCTAAATTTTCTAAAGAGGGTTTTCTGTATACAATTTGGACTTTCAAGAGCATCAATATCGAGTGTTGGGAGTATTCATACAACCATTTTGGTGGTACCACGCTTCGTCTGAAAAGAAAACAAGCTTATGGGTCGATTAACCCTTCAGTCACTGATGAAAGAAACCACTTACAATAACGCACACATGCTACGGGATCACCTTGTAGAAAATGAACACATGTACACTTGTAAAATTTAGGTTTAAATTTTTTTTGTTGCTGTATGTGCAGAAAACACCGAAACCCCAATTTATTGTGCTAATTTGGGTACTGATTTTGTTGGTGAATGTTCCATATTTGCGCCAATTTCGTCTAATTTGTCTTCTGTTAAAACTGTACATATTCGCCTGTGTTTCTTGTTTTGTAATGAGACAGTAAGTTAATTCCCAAGATTGTTAGTTATAGTTCTGAGAGAAGGCAATTGTCTAGGGAACTTCCTAATAAATTCTTCACGAATGTGGCGAGTTGATTTGTGTTTATAAATTTTCACACAAAAATATGTTATCTATGTCATCTTCGCAAACGAATGTTCGCTGCTGACTGCTCGGAAGTTAAAGGACAGGCAGACGGCCATGATGGGGAGAGGAGTCTGCCTTAGCCGAGATGCAAAACCCCGTGACAGCGGTGAGGACATATTTTGGAAGCTCGATATTTTTGCTGGATCTTAAGACAAGGAATGTGCCTGGGCATTGGTCGGTTAAGTTTCCGAGTTGCATCCTTGCGGTTTAAGTGGCATTCGAATTGCTTTCCGCATTGCCTTTGAGCGTTGGTTCGAGATGATTTCCCCCTGCCCACTCACTGTCAGTCCAGACGACCATATGAACTATCCCGCATGAGTTCTTCTGGGTCATAGTTAATAAACTTTCTGAATAGCAGTCAATATCTACCGGCAATGCGGGCGGAGTCTACTTGTGTCTTTGAGCGTACCTTTCACTGCTGCGAAGCCTCCAGTTTTACTCCAGTATGAACGTATTCTACTTAATAACAACTCTAATGATCTATGATAAGAAAAGTTGATAAAAATGCATGACAAACAAGAATTTTTAAAACAAGAAATGGAAACACTTGAGAAGTGACACCATGATTATGTAGAGAAATTTGCTACAACTTTCTACCCCCTAGATAGTGTAATTTTCAACTTTATTTCATCTGACAGTTGCAAGTTTGCATGCAGTTTAAGTATGATAACGCTAGAAAGCCGCACTTTTTAACCTTATCTACAGTATTTGGACAGCCCTAAATCTGAATATTGGGAAGCAATATGTACCGGCTCCACATATTGGAATAAATTCAAACGTACCCCTTTCTTTAACAGCGAATCAATTCGGACATTTGGGAATCAGTTTTGATTCAGCCAAATAGCAACCATCATTCGGTCTCATTAGGAGCATCGCCAAATGATTCAGTATTTCATTTAAAGTACAGCAAGACTTGAGTAAAAACTTACAGCCTGGAGAATGCACGCCTGGGACAGTTGGGTTGAAAACGAACTCTTAAAATATACTAACAAACCTAATAGGCTTGTTTCGTCAGAAAGTGTTATTCGTTGCTTGCATTTCTGCTGTCATTAGTTGCACATCATATTAAAAGTATGAAAAAGTATTGAGGTAATAATAGTCCTGTCATGTATTACTCAAACTGTCAACTCTTACCCTGAGATATGCACAGAAACGTTAATAAAACCAAAATATTTACTTCTGAAGTACTTAGTTGACGATTTGTAAAATAAAATAAAACCAACTATTGGTCAGCCCTGAAATGATAGGGCTGCTGGCTAGGAAACCTTTTGGAAGAAATGATCATTACATCACGAAAATACCGCCATTAATGAAATGAAAAGCTGTGCGCGACACACACAAGCGCTTGAGTCTCCCATTAGACGTGACATATTACCTCAGAGGAGAACAGCTTTGATTCACCACGGGCATTTAACATGAGAGAAAGTGTATAGTGTTACACATGGCCGGGAGCAGGTTAAGTTGCGGGGGAGGGGGGTGCTCTTGAAGGAAAACAAAGACACGCAACTGCACCGCCGTTCGATGCGTTTTTATTTTCTTCCTTTTTTACATTTGTGTTTAGTCACAATGGCACACTATCAACTACCCGACGTCTCATGCAAGTAAGGTAGATAACTGTAAGTCACGGGTTCTTAAAAAAACGGCAGCATTCTTTTAGATGCTACTCTGTTCATTTGGTGATATTCAGATTGCTTTTATTAGTGTTTAACGTCCATTTTTACTACCGAAGCATCACAGGTGGTGGACACTGATGATACACGAGATGAACTAGTATATTGGAAATTTGTTTTTTTTAAAAGAAGGAAATATTCTGGCATGTAGTGGGTACGAATATGCTACATGACCATGAGTCCGGAAATGTTTTATTTCCTTTGTCTACAACTTCGCTTACACGGTGTGATATATAAGCTAGAATACCAGCATAGCAAGAACCCTACAACAGAACAATTGCTTAATACGTACGTAGGTAAACATTCACTGTTATCTCTGGTTAAATGGGGTGAGGGTGTTGAAACTACTCTTGGTTCCTAGGTTAACCGTTATTGTGGTTGTCTATACCACTTAATCTGCTTGTTATGCCACTTACTTCATTGCTTGATGTGACACCGAGCACGTAGTGTCAGTTCTATGTGTTTACGGTACATTAAGTTGAGAAATTCAAATAAGTCATTGGAAGATGCTCATATTATCTATGGTTTAGTCGAAGGTATAGAGAGTGTTAGTATTCTGCAGGGCTGCCAGACAATACGAGATATTCCAGAATACATCAGCGCATCAGGGAATCTATACGACGGTGGGTTGATGGATGTATCAGTGCCAAAGGAGGACAACTTGAACATTTCATATGCTTTTCTGTTTCCCACAGTTCGATTTTTGAGTATTCTGCTATTTGGTAAGGGGCTCTAACAAGGAAATCAAGTAATTCCGAACCAATGGCAAAATTATATTTTATCCATAACATTTTGACATGCATTTTTGTTACAAACTTTCTTATATGTGACTGAGAGATTAATTTTTAAATTGATTAGAAGAAGCACAAACTTTTTTTTATATTTTGGAAATACAGTTTCATTCTATTGAATGCAGTTAAAGTAAATTGTATTATATCAATTATCCCATGCAAACAAAAACTTGACTAATTTGTTCCTTTCTATGACAACTTCATGCAAGTGAAGTGCAAGAATTATTTGCATTTTATTTTATTCTGAAAAAAAAGTGAAATTGTTTCATTAAGCATTAGTTGCATGAATAATATTATTTTAAAATTTTACTAATAATATTATGGATCTACCATATGTGTGAATTAATACACCTTTTAGATTTCCTTCCATTCTGTGTATATGGCCGGACGTTAAAAAGAAGAACACAAAAAATTACTAACTTGAAGCGCGCTATCTTGTAGTATTAATATGCAATGTTTTAGTAGTAAGATACATTTGAAAAAAAAATCAGAAAATGAAATTTATCGCTTTTTGGACTAGCGTTCTGATTCGTTTTTAATTATTAAGTTCAGTGGCATATTACAGGAAAGTATTTCAACACTGCTATCTGAAGCTATTGACCAGACTTTCTAAATAAGTCGTCAAAAACGTTATGAATTTTTGTACCGGCCTCACGCAAACCCATTGGAGCGTGCCATATATACCTGCATGTGGCAACTGCAAGAAGCCAGTAGTCGGTGTGGACAAGCCATATTGGTGTCGAAGTGGGCGTAAGAGGACCATAGCACGCGATGTCTGGCAGTGTATCACTGCAGATACCTATCTCATTTCGTGGTCTGTGTTGTTGTCCCTTCTAACTACTGGAAATCTTCAACTCATTTGCTTCGCGTGCTCCCTATCATCATTTCAAAGTCTAATATAAATCAATAACTGGTGATTTTTCTTTTTAATCTTTTAATCTTTTTTTTTTCCGATTAGAACCAGAACTGCACGATCTTTCCGCTTCAAATTTGTTGTTCAAATTGAGTATTTGTTTTGCTTTGACAATATCAGAAGAGGTTTTATAGAAAAGACTTTCTTTTAACGTGGCCATAAATTTGAAATAAAATTTTAAAAATGTGATATAAATCAGTTCTAATGAAGTGTAGTTCTTTTTTTCTAAACAACATCTCTCAACGTAGAAAAAATCATATAGTAGATAAGTTTGCATGCAAAATTATTTTCATGTAAATATAAATTAATAGTACGTAACAATTTCTAACGCATATATTGAAGCGATTTTGTGTTCAATCTGCGCCTTCTCGACAGCAAAATCTTATGGTTGTCTGTCGCTGTGCTTTGTTAAGTGCCGTGCAGTGATTTTGACCTACACTCAATCCCCATAAAATTACCTTGCAACGAATATAGTAGTTAGAAATTTGCTTTGATTTGTCTACAATGTCCTCGCGTTCAGGTCACCGGCCGTCTAATTACGATACGTAAAACTTTATGCAAATCCCTCGGCACAAGACATTGTTGTATTGATTTATGTAAACTAAGGAGTCAATACCAACTTATCTTTTCAATATCAGTCATATAGTTCGTGCGCTCATATGTCGAATGCAATATACATTAACAGTAGACAGATTACATCGAAAAAGGATTCTGAAACTAGACAAACTGCCTGTTAAAAATCGCCTCCACGTGGTTTTCTAACGCCGACGGGGTTTACAAATATGCGCGCAAGCTACCCGCAACATCTGAAAAGTGCAAAATAAACAGAGAGAATTGACTCCTCGTCAAAATTAAATTACACCATTCAACGTACTAATGCCATAAAAGTACAAAAGATAACTACCCTCTGCTAGCAGCATGGAGTTTAAAAATACACAAAACTTGCATTTCTTATTCACCTTTAGATATGTATTATTTTTTCAGTTATACAATAGAATTATCATATGAAAAATTATTACTTAGTGTTATGTATTATAATGTATACGTAATATTACCACAATTAATTAAACAACATAATCTATAATAAATATTTATAATATATATTATCACGAGGTGTGCAATAAATACTGCTTCAATATTCTGAAACTTATACCAAATAAGGTTAAAACATGTATTGACAATTTTATTATAAGAAAGTTATTTATCTTTCTTTTTGTTTTCTTTCTTTTGAACTGCTGATAAGGAAATCCGTTTCCTCTTCCCAGTTTTGCTGTAAGTCTTTCTTATTAAACGTGATTTGCACTCCAGCATATCAAACTTATAATAATAATAATAATAATAATAATAATAATAATAATAATAATCTGTGCAATCAAAGTGATTAATGTAAATAATTTAAGTAGTGAAATTTAAAGAAGGTATTTTATAAGTTGAAGCACCACTTAACTATGGACATGAATACACAGACTTAAGGATTTTTTTTCAATTTTGATAAAATGTTAATATTTCATTTATTAATATGTTCGCATTTCGATTAGGTCATTATTTTCTTTAATGCGCATTAAATAATATAAAATATATAAAGTTGAAAGGAGTAAATTGTAATTATGACTATTTTTTTCTTTTGATCTTAACATATTATTAATTTGCAGCAGTAAAAATAACAATTCTTCAGCTGGCATTATTCACCACTACTCATAAGTCTAGTCACCAGCGGTTCCCAAACTGTGGATCATGAATTTTACCTGAGGGGTCACGGTGGGAATAGGAAAAGCACTTCTATTTAATAACTTATCCATTTTCACGTTCGTTCTTATTAAGAAAATTTAACTAAGTGCTGCATTACGATTATTTTAAAGCGTGCGCACTTACCTACAAAGTAATTATTAATAAGCAGCGAAGTGAAAGGGAGGGGGGTCGCCAATAATTTCATTCTCGAAAAGAGAGAGGGTCGTGCATGCATGAAGTTTGGAAACCGCCGTTCTGCAGGTTACTATCTGTCATTATTTATGTTTAACAGGTAGAATGGTAACTTAGTTATAGTCCCAGGTACCACGTTAGTTGCTGCACAGAGGGCACTAGAGTTGCGTGCCCAGCTCGTCACTTTCAATCTTAAATCTCTTCTCTTTGAACCGGAAGTCCATATTTATTGCATCAGTATCTTCGCAATTATCCTCTAAATCGTTGCCGTTTCAGTCCCAACTTCTTGGAAAACCTTTTCTTTGTGTTTAAATTACATTGAGCATCCGTAACACGATAATATTCATGTTTTTTATAATGTACACTTGGGCTGTTTTCCCACTATAAAGCTATGGCCAGCAACATTAAACTATAGAACCTCGAATACAGCAATACTGGATAAAGAGCGGAGGCGTAACTTAAAAACTTACTGGAAGCAATTACTGAGTATGTGTTTTTTAGAAACTCCCTCTCCCATCTTGAGTTGGTAAAGATCTCTTTGCTTATTCTTTCCCTCCTTCTTCTATACAATTTTACTTAAGGCTATAGGGAATAGAGTCAAACCTGTTTCATATTAAATGTCCATTCATAATATATTAAGTTTCATGGTCAAACATAACCTCAAAAGAGCCCATTTTCAATAACCCAGCAACTTATACTTCCTTTGTTTTTCAGTGTCCAGTTACACACTCCCTGAAACTAACCCCAATACGTTTTACTTCCTAGTTTATTTTAAATCTGTACTATTCGTATTCATCGCCGGAACCTGCTATATACTTAGAACAGCAAATGCATCATTTAGACCGCTGATGTTAAGTATATATTACAATACAGCGATACCTAACTGTATATTAAATGAAACTTTAATATATAACTGTACTACATATTTAATCATGAATACGTAGGAATGTAAATCACAATAATATGTTTAACGTCCGTTTTTACTACTGAGGCACCACGGGCGGTGGACACTAGTGATACATGAGATAAAATTTTATGTAGGGAAAGTTTTTTCTTTTTTTTTTTTTTTTTTAAAGGAAGGAAGCGTTTCAGGCCTCAGTTTAGGATACCTCCCTGGCATTTGCCATTTATGAGGACTGAGGAAAACCTGAAAAAAAAACCTTCAGTCAGGGAGGACGGTTCTGGCGGGATTTAAACCCCAGACCCCTCGCTCACGAGTCCGCGCCTTAACCACCTCGGCCACCCATGGCGGTTATACATACACCTATGGAGGGCCTTTATTGGCATATTGTTCAAAGTGTATTTATCATTTTCCATTATATTGAAATAAGCGCAGCAAAGACATAAAATGCAATACTGCAATACAATAATATGATATGAATGTTCCTTTTACGTTGAATTGAAATTCAATTGGCACTGCTGTCTGTAATTAACATATATTTTAGGTTGCTGTAAATATTGTTCTTGTTATTCTTCCTCTTCCCCTATTCTCCTCTAGTTTACATATATTCTGTGAGTTTCATGGTAAAATGTTTGCAAGCTATCTTTCTTCCTGTTATTGCCTTGGAAATATGTACGAATTAATGAAAGCTATTTCAAGGATATATAGAAAATATGCATAGTTCCATCAATATATTTCAGAACGGACAGAATATTTTCTCACTCTCTGGTCCATGACGTCATCTACAAACTTTGTTTTGTTGCAGAAGCTGTGTCCGGAAGATTATTGCATTATTCCGTAATCTGAATGGATACATGAATGCATTGCACTGCACTGCACAGAAAAGGACTTTTTTCCTGATAAACAATCAAGGTAGTGTTTAAAGTTTTATCAGAATTAATATATAGAGAGAAAAGTTTTCTTGTGTATTACTATGAGTCAATGCATAACATTTGATTACGATAAATAGCACGTAATTACAATAATAACATTAATAAAGATGATGATGATAATAATAATAGTCTTAATGCACAATTTATTAAAAGAAAAATGCAGTGATCAAGCTTGGTAGTTTTAAGTATAAGCACCACAAGTCCGCATAAATAAAATTAATAATACCTAAGATATCTATGATACACTTAGGCAAAATCATAAATTCATAATAAAGTAATAGCAGTTTAAAATTTTTCGATGATTCCAGTGATAAATTCTTTCTATACCTACAAGTTTGCTTGTAAACATAACTTTGTATGTTCCTTTATTTCACTTGTAAACAAACCGTGAAACTATTGTATTAGTGCACTGAAGAGGAAACAAAGTTTGTTATGGAAATTGTGCTCTAATGGAGTCATATGTTGACGATAAAAGCTCGTACTTTGTGGCTCAACATGTTACATTTAGATTTTCCAAAGTTTGATTGCGTTTCCTGTATCAACGTACCGCTGACAATAGTTCAAAAGAACAGAAACGTTATAAAGTATAAACCAATGCATGAAATTTTACTACCTTTTAAAACCACGCGTTTCATCTTCACTACCACAACTTCAGTTACATTCTTTGAGGAGCGCTTTCAGTTTAAGAATGTCTAGTAAGCAGTAGAAATTTGAGAGCTATTGATCTCGAATAATGATGGGGTACTTTTTTTAATGGTGTTTAACGCCCGTTTTTACTACTGAGGCACCATAGACGGTGAACACTGAGATGAAATATGTTAGGAATGGATTCTCAAGGAAAGAAACTTTCAGGCCTAAGATTAGATTCCTCTCCGGCATTTGCCCTTTATGAGGACTAAGGAAAAGCTGGAAAAAACCAGGGAGGACAGTCCTGGCGGGAATCGAAGCCAAGACCTCCCGCTCACGAATCCGAGCCTTAACGACCTCGGGCACTGTTGGCAGAGGCGGGGTCTATCCCCAAAATGTAGGGGACCTAGATGTGTCAAGAGCTGTAACATTGTACTCCATGTAACTGCGAAATTTGTACATTTTGGGAGCGTTTCTACCTTCAGGAAGCTAAAGTGGCTTAAGGTTTAATATTCGTGTGTGCACACTAGTCGCTATACCGTATGGTAATACGGTAGATGCATGTCAAGATAAGAGTATTTCCTTCTAGAGCGAGTCTGCCTTGTAACAACGTGACCGCCACTACTGCCAATTTGGGAGAGGGAATCCTTCGCTTCGTTAACAGGTAGGATCATTATAATTGCTACCTGCCCATCCATCCGCTCAGCAAAGATTTGACGTCCCCGTCGACAAGGCAACCCGAGATACAGCAATTGATTTTCTTTTCACGCTCGCAGTTACCATTAATTTTGTGCAAGCGATTCTTGCGTAAGTTTGCAAAGGTGTGCAAATTGTACCCGAAGTTCAATGATCTGGCACGAGCCTTAACTGAAGTTCCGTTGCTGTAGGGGTCTGCCACTCTAATGTGCTAATCAAATTCTGGTAATTTGTTAGATACTTTCACCGTACTCTGCATGAATTTGTCTGGAAAAAAAAAAAAACTTTCGCTGGAAAAAAAAAAAATAATATACGGTCTAAACACTCGCGCTACTTTCGCTAGGCTATTTAAAATCTCTAAGTATTACGATCAATTTTTCTCAGATGCCTGTGCTTTCAGGCTTGAGATTCTTTATCGTGCCGTAAATCTATGACAAGAGCCCCATGGCTTTACTTCCCTTCGCCCGAAAAAATATATAGACCCTGGCCGGAAGCGAACCCACAATCATGGGTCTACGAGGTTCCACTAAGACAACTAGGACAGACCCGGCCTGGGGGAGCATCACAAAAGTCAGAATAGAGAGGAGTGGCATTGAAATAAAGAAAAAAAAAAAAAACGCGAAATATAAATGAGCAGTCATAGATTTCTTAACTCAAATTGCGACCCTTCGACAATCTCTGAAATTATTACGGTGTAGTTAACTAACATCCTGTATAATGTAGTAACCTATAGTAAACAATATTTCGAATACTAACCATAATGCTGTTATAACTGGAACAACTGAATCAAAAGTATTTAGGGCATGCTACTTAGCTTATAAAGGATGAGCTCTCCTTCATGCAACTGGTTTTGCGGCGTGCGGCCGACCGGCGAGGCTGGCTGCTGTGTCGGTGGTACGGGTGACAGGAAGGCCGCAGTAAATATAGTACGGTAGTCGCGTGAGTTATTTCTAACACACATTACATAAACATTTAAAAATTAAAATGAATTAACCACGTATATTAAGCAAGAAGATGCTAAAACTGCCTTCCTTCGTTGTTCAAGCATTTCTGACATCTACTTGGGAAATTGCTCATTACACTCTGCATTTCCCTCTAAGAAATGGCAGCACTTTCTTCCGTAAGTACTATACGTGGTTGTCTTATGTTTTCTGTCAAATTTGTTTACTAATCGATGAATCGAACTCCGATTAGGAACCTGAACATCAGAATAATCCCCTTGAAATAATCTCCTTACAGCACGCGCTGATTCTGTACGCACGTATGAACCATACATGAATACTCTTTCGGGAATAGAATATTTTTATTGCTCCATTTCACTTGATACACTTTCTAGCGTCGCCTAACAAACAAGTGCGTAAGAGTAAGATTTCATCTCACACTGAACTTCGCGCAATATACTCCCCGCCTACGCCGACATAGCGCTGCGGGCTGGTTCCGCGGTTGCGTCAAGCATTGCTCACCCAGTATAATTTATACAAGCTTAACTCTTCTCAAAATGTCAGTTTAAACCTAGCGTTTGTATTGCAGAATATGCAGATTTCACATAACTAATGATCATTTTATAACCTAATCTCAACTGAAACGGTTCATGTAATCGGATTCGTGTGATAACATTAAAAAAAACTTTAATGCACTTTCCTTCGGGCAATATCCCATTCATTTTGTGCATTTAAGTACACAGAGCGTTTAAATTTGCTCAACCCTATTCCACGATATGATCTAGCAGCGAATTAAAGCATTTCGCTCGTTGCCACATGTTTAATAAATGGTTGCTCGTGTCTATCAAGTGTTTCTCAATGTGGACATATATCACATTATGTTGTAATGGTAATAACGTCGCAATGTATTTCCTGCCTAGAACTAATGGGAGATTAAAGTGCTGCGATGGAAAAGAGGGCATCACGAGAAGTTACTTTTCCTTTCAAGGCACGGGCTAATCACGAGGCAAGTGCCTGCTTGCTTTGTGGGGGCGGACCACGCGATACTTACTTACGTAAATATAATGTTCCCCGAAATTAGGCCCCATCCTAGGGTTCCTCGGATCGATTTAAATGCATCCCTAATTACTTTAATTTCAAAAGCATTTTACCTTGTTATGCAAGGAGAGAGAGCCAATCTATTTGGCGCCGAATATCTTTCGACAGCTTCTTCTTCTTCTTCTTCTTCTTCTTCTTCTTCTTCTTCTTCTTCTTCTTCTTCTTCTTCTCCTCCTCCTCCTCCTCCTCCTTCTGCTTCTCCTTCCTCTACTTCTTCTTCTTCTCTTTCTCCTTCCTCTTCTTCTTTTTCTTCTTCCTTTTCCTCTTCTTCTCCTCCTTCTCCTTCTCCTTCTTCTCCTTCTTCCTCTTCCTCTTCTCCTTCTTCCTCTTCCTCCTCCTCTTCTTCTGCTCCTCCTCCTCCTTCTTCTCCTTCTTCCTCTTCTTCTTCTTCTTCCTCTTCTTCTTCTCCTTCTTCCTCTTCTTCTTCTCCTTCTTCTACTTCCTCTACCTCTTCTTATATGTTATAAGCCATGATCTACAGAAGCTTTAATTGCTAAGTCTTTTCAGTAAACGTAGGTTTTTGCTCCTATGTTACTATTTTATTTTTTAATTGGCCTTCTTTGCATGTAAAGGTTTGAACTTAAGAGTCCATATATCTTCAAACGCTAAGTTTTTAAAATTACTACAACTTTTAAAGGGTAATTTTTGTTTAAAAATGTAATGGAAAGCTTTCAGCGTTTTACAGATCGGTTTTGTTTTCCTCCGGAGTGTTTTGCAATGTGCGAGCGCGCCGCTCGTAAGCCGGTTAGCCCGCCAGCTGGTTCTCGATGATTAGCGAGAGTGTAAAATAACCATACAACAATATACAAATCAATTTAAGAAACTCATAGCTTATCATATTATTAAATGAGGTGTTAAAACTGTCCCCTTCATTCTCCGCACATTTTTGGCGACTCTTTAAGAAATTATTTATCATTCGCTGTAGTTCGTTTTGAGAAATCCGGACAATTTTCTGACGAGTATTATCTTTTGAGTTCTTTAAGGTGTGCGCTTTCGTCTTGTAAACGGCATTTTTAATTTACCCCAGAGGCTGAAACTAGGGGGCCACAAATACATAGTAACAACTCTGTCTTTTGGAAACACATTGTAAATTGCTCTCATGAAATTATTCGCAGTGTGGACAGCGACGGAGTCCTGTTAAAAAAAAACACATCATGATGCTCTATATCACTTAATTCTTTGAAATGGTGTTAGTATGGTATTAAGGTAAGTAACAGAATCAACTGTATGCTGGAAAAATGTTTCTTTCGCCAATGAGTTAACACATATGTACATAAATACACGCTGTGCCCTTGTAAACTCACGAGGTATAATACGCTTTATGTATACTGCCGAATTAAGAAAGAACACACAACACATACCCGGGAACAGCTGTGTTACGACTGTGAGAATCAGCAAGATCAACAAATAAACAAGCAGGTTTACTACCTCCTCCACGGAAAACATTACTGATAGCACTGTATAACATAGTACACCTATACTAGTTAATTTTCTCCCAAGAAGGGTTTCTAGGAATGACCTTACATTCACACGATTTCGTCAACTTAAATTTCGTTTCCTATCTATCTAATTTTGCACAAAGAATTTATCTACCGAGTCTTCGTGAATGAACTTGCCTAGTCACCTGAGGTTTAGAATCTCGCTGTCTTTTAAGCCGCTTTGTCACAACATAAAATTACAATTACAATAACTGTAAGTATATACCTTGTCATGAATAATATGAGGGAGTTCGTGCATAAATTTGAGTTTCTCTGTGCCCGTAATAACAGGCGTTCTGGATATTTTGAAGCCATGCTTGATTGAAGAATGAATGAAGCATAAATCAAATATACATACCTATTATTCTTAACACAGCACACAATCCAATTACAGAATTTTAACATGTGACTGAAATTGCTGCACAATGGTGATTTTAAGTGGTTTGTAGTTAAAAGTTTTGCACCTTATCAAACTGTAGATTGCGAAACTTGTGTTTTCCTCCAAGCCATCGGAGAGTTTCTAAGCATATGCTCTAATCTATATCCCAGTTGTGTCTAGCTTTGCCTCAGTAGCTACAAACTGTCCCATTTATCACTTCTAATCGATAATAGACCCCATTTGTCTAAATTTGTTTACAATAGCACACGGCTTCTTTGGAGAGATAAGAGATACTGTGAAATGTTATTGATAACCGTCTTTACATAAATATTCTCTCTTCTAATGTGCAGCTCTATCGTGGCATTATGAAAGCACTAACAACTAGAGCCTTGCGTTTGGATACAGAGAGGCTTCAAGCAGTAACTGTGTATGGAGTATTGCTTGGTAGCACTGCCCAAATGGCACTAAAAGACAGTGTCTAAACTTCACTGTATAAACAAGTCTCCTGGTGTAGTAGCGGAAAGACAGACAGTTATAACTTGAACCGTTTTGACTCACCATACTCTAAAGATGTATTCAAAATGATTAGACTCAGAACTGCACTAAAAACACAACTTAAGAACAACCAATGAATTTAGAACACTTTTAAGCACAACAAACACAGATCTTTTCATGTACCGGCACGAGCTTTGACCGAAAGAATGCTGGAGAAACAATTTCAGAAGACGTGAGAGACAACACATGCTTCGACCGTCTGTAGTACAACACCACGAGCGGCCAAGCTCACGCACGAAGGCTCTGTGCTTATTAAATATCTGTTTGTTCTTGATATCTTAGTTTTTATATCGAATGTAATAGTACAAGATAAAATGAAGGAAAACTTAACACTCTTACATGAGGAGCCGAAAATTTTATTTCCTCTACGATTTTAATTTAACGTGTTTTAGCAATGACACGGGTTGAAACATTTTTTTCGAAAATATACAATATTAACTTTTTCAGTCTTTTTATTAGTCAATACGCGTTTACATATAAATTTAGAACATCTTTCTTAAAATGTATTTTATAAATTAGTTATAACTTTTATTAAAATAACGTTAAATATGCATAGAATAGACAATTGGGTGGCATTTATTTCATCAGCTTCGCTCTAGGTAAAAGTTCCAATGGCATTCAGCCTTCTTAAACCAAAATAGTCTTACATTACGAACTTCAAACAGGTTTTGAAACCAGTAAAGTTATTTTTGGCACAGTTGACCGATAAAACCTCCGCAATCAACTACTGTGACAACCTCGAACTTCGGTAATATGCTAATCTCTACGTTTTCTATCTGGCATACCTTAAACCTGATTAACAAAGGTAGAAATAATGAAAAGAGAGCAGAGATTCTAAAGAAAAAAAGCACGTAGCTTTGAATGAGAGGTCACACATCCCTATGAGGGATTGGGGTTTGATCCTGTTATCTCATCTTGATGAATTACCGAACAATTATTCAGCAAGTACGAAGAAACAAAAGTGAGAATTAACCATTAATCATTCTTGAGAAATTGGTTGTCACACAGCACGACCTCGTTTCTGTAATGGCACGCCAAATTAAAACCTGCTAGAGCAATTTGGGTTTGGAACTGTTCGCAAGGTGTGAAGTGATGATTGGAATGATTGATGCATTATTTATAAGTCCCTCAAGGTCCCTAAAGCCTTTATTGTCAGTTGTTCAGCCTAGGTTAGTGACAGCCTTAAGACTAAACGCATTGCTCTGGGTAGTTGAAACTGTTCCAGAAAAGTGTTTTCAATATAACAAAGTTGTTTCAGAAATTTATTTATGGAACACTTTAAATAAAATAAGAGAAATGTATAAACACTTAAAAGAAGATGAATAAATCTTTGGGTGAATAGTCCAATTTGTAAAGACAGATGTTTTAGAGAAGGAATCTCTTTCCGCTCTGGTAAGCTTTAAAATGTCGCAAACATTTAGCCAGCATTAAGGAACAAATTGGCCACAATTGTTCTATTACTTAAACCGGTTAATTACCTTTCATTATACTTGTATAAACTCTTCTGAGATTTTTTTTTTTTTTTTTTTTGATTCATTTATGGACACTCTTTAACATCTCAGGTCATCAGCGTCCCATTCAACTCAGGGCGTAAAACGGCCGACAAATTTTGCTCAGAGGCCTCTTCTTTCAGGCTAGAGGTTCTTTTTCGTGCCGTAAATGTACGACACGGGACCCACGGCTTTACTTCCCTTCGGAAGGAAGCCATACTTAGGATTTTTACGCCCGAAAAATCCATTGGTCCTAGCCGAGTTCGAACCCGCGATCTTGGGTTTAGGAGGCAAGCATGGTAACCACTACACCACCAGGACCGACAACTCTTCTGAATATTAACTTAAGGGTAACTAGAAACATTTTCAAAATAAAAAACAAAATTTATAAACTACTAAAAGAATACACAAATGACCAGTAATAATCGTACAAACCTCCCAATTTTTTATTTTAAACATTTCCTTTTGATTCTAAGGATGGTTCTTTTGGAACAAAACCATTGAAAATACAAGTATGTCAAAGGCCATGTGTTAGATTTAGAACATGTTTATATGATAGCATACCTTAACTAGTGAGAAACATGCCCATATTACAGGCTGTTGGAAATCTTCGCCACTGCTGTCCAGGCAGAGACAAACGCAACGCTGATATTTGCAAAAGTGTCCTGAAACGAGTTTTCATTTATCACAACTTCACGTCCAGTTCCTGTTGACAAACGCAACATATTTAAGGAAATGTTAGACGAAGCTGTCGGGAGAATTGGGAGACCAGACCTCTTTTTAACAAACTTGCAATTTTCTGCTTTGTTTAATGGTGCTATACTGTCGAATTTCCTCACAAATGATGACTGACATTGCTTAAATGAACCGTGTGCCAGTAACTGTGAATGATGAAAACATGTTCACAAATTAAGGCATAAGGCAAAGAACGGAGGAAAAAACACCCACCTGTGTGCAGTTAATTGCGGCTTTCGTACCCACGGTAGCGTACGACAACAATATGATCACTTGCAACTATCTCAATAAGTAACTACAGCGGAATGAGTCGTCCTGGTGGTGTACTTGCCTCCTAAACCCAAGATTGCGGGTTCGATCCCGGGCAGAGCCGATGAATTTTTTCGGGCATAAAAATCCTAAGTATGGCTTCCTTCGGAAGGGAAGTAAAGCCGCGGGTCCCGTGTCGTACATTTACGGCACGATAAAAAACCTCAAGCCTGAAAGAAGAGGCCTCTAAGCAAAATTTGTCGGCCGTTTCACGCCCTGAGTTGAATGGGACGCTGATGACCTGAGATGTTAAAGAGCGTCCGAAAGTAAATCAAATCACACACATACATAAAAGTGTCCAGCAGCAGAATCTCAACATCATTTACCCCTGAGATTTCATATAACAAAACAAATTAATTTTCTTTTTCCAAATCCTTCCCTCCCTCCATGTTAATTATTTCTTTACCGTTTTCACTATCTCCAATTGCTACCACTTTCAGTTAGAATGTGCTAAACTCGCAAAGAGCAAATTTTCCGCTTCTTTGCTACATTTTTATGAACAGACGATGTTGCAATAGTAAGCTTTATGCCCGGCGCCTGTTTTCTTGCAATAAATTCCTTACAGTTTCAACATGGAAAGCATCTGTTGCACGTCAGAGTCTACCAGCACTTGTCCTGTTCTCTCTTCCTTGAAGTGCTTTCAGAAATCATGTAATAGTTCCATATGGTTGGACTTTTTTCTCACAAGCGTTTTGTAATTTCCTTAAGTACCGAGTTGGATTTTATACTGCATTTTTATGAAACACCTTTGCTCATACACGCTGAACATTTTGGAGCGGTATTACTTAGTACAAATCAGAAACAGTCAATCAATTTACAAAATTCGTTACTTCCAGACGTTCAATATTGCGGATTTATGAAACAACTTTGTCACATACCTTTCTAGTGCCCTAATATTACAACATAGTTACCTAATGTTTTGGTTCAGTGCCTATAAAACGCATTGTTATTTTCTTTATTATTTATAATAAACAAAGGAAAACATGAGTTAGTGGTTGCGCAGATACAACTGAATTTATTTTCAAGCAGCATTGACCTGAAACTCAGGATCAACATGAGTAAGCGTGTATATTGTATATCCAATTATAGAGCGAATGTGGTGCGTTGAACTTTCACCACCGAGCTACCCGTAAAACATAACTATAATTTGTAGTCTGTAAAGTAATCAGAAGGGCTATTGATCATGTGATAGGTTTCCCATATGATTACACGTGTCTTCACCACGGTAAAAAACGTTGAAGCTTCGATGTTCATGTCACGTACGACCCCGAAAGTGAAATTAAAGAAAAAATTGAACGGAAATTGATTGGACAAAAAAGTGGGCTCTAAATGCAGCCGAGTGGTGGGGAAAGAGGTCGTGAGCACAGGCAGAGTCGTGTTAATATTCACTCAGTGCCAAGAACCTGCTGCAGCAGTTACCTTCACGTTTTCTTATTACCCGGTCCCTTTCTGCCTGCTAGTGTTCCCATACACTCAGCTAAGAATACTCTCCCAGAGACCTCACTGTGGTCCTGGAAAATCCTGTAAGGGACACAGTAATGCCATTTATATTGAGTTTAGAAAATGTGCAGTTTAGGAATTTACAGTAATTTTTCAACATGTTTGTAAGCAAGAATTTTATTGATAACTGCCATAGATTAGGCGCAAAAGTTATAAATGCTTTTCCACAGCTTATTTACCTAATATAGGCTTTCTATAAATAAATACTGCAAACTTTTTTTTAAGTTTTAGATATGGTGCTGGTACATACTCCAATGATGTTAAATTATTTTAAGGACAAATGCCGCCACGGGTGGCTGAGGTTGTTAACGCGCGGACTCGTGGGCGGGAGGTCCTGGGTTCGATTCCTGCCATGACCGTCCTCTCGGACTGAGGTTTTATTTTCCAGGTTTTCATCAGTTCTTATAAATGGCAAATGTTGGGGAGATACCGTTAGTTTAGACCTGGAACGTTTCCTTTCCTTAAAAAAACTTTTCTAATTTATCATTTAATTTCTCGTATCACCAGTGCCCTTCGCCGCCTGTGATGCCTCAAGCATTTTGTATTTCCCTGCCACAGTTTCAACTTCCAATTAATAATTCACCTTCAGTCTATCCATCTGTATGTGTGTGTATTAACTTCTCCTCTGTTTGTGACGTAATCGAGGGCTCAGATATAGGATTGACCAACCGTTCAGATAGCCTTTAAGTGTGCATGTTGTGCACTGAGAGTAAATAGCTCTCCGACAGCCAACTGACCCGAGCTTTGGTGTGTTAATAATGCCAGGAGAGGATACAATTCCTACAAAAGGAGGGGGGTAAATACAGCAAAAGAAGAAGTAACGATATTTAAATTTATATCTCGAGGCTATAAATCAAAATATTTTTCTAATAACATATCATAAACTTCTATAATGGCAATGCCTTGAATGTACTACGAATAATGCAAAAAAAAAAAAAAAAAAAAAAAAATCTCCGGAGAAAACTGGACGCAACTGTGAGAACCTTGAATGCAAAATCTGATACTCCAGTAACATATTGCTGCTATTGAAAAGTATGATGAAGATTTACGGGCTTGAAGTAGAAATCCAACTATGTCACATAGATCCACGTTCTCCGATATAAAAAATATTTTTATTTGTTAATGATAATTTATAGATCTCCATTTTCATTAAATATTTTTTCTTTTTCCGTACTTTTTAGAGAAATAAAACAAAACCAAAAGACAATTTAATTGTAAACTTAAAGAAATAATGCGTAGCTATAACAGTAATATCAGAAACATTAACAACTAAAGAAAGAAAGAAAGCACGGAAACAGGTTCTTATGTGTTCTCGAGAGGTTTTGATTGCACACTCCAAATTTTGCTTCTGTAAAATTCCATCGCCATAAGCGTAAGGTTCTGCTTGTAATGACCACCAGAATAACGTGAGATAGTTCCGATTCCCTCCGCGCTAATATGGTGGACAGTATAAACAAACAAAAGAAGTGCGCCATGCATCCTGACACCAACTGCATGCCGAATCGCGCTCTGCGCTGCTTGTGTGTGCCAACCAGGTAGTTCGGCAAATTCATCTCTTACATACAAATATAAAAACTGGTTTCCGAAAATTCCCGGTACTGTTTTTTTGGCGCTGTTGTCCTAACCTGAAAGCTAGCAATGCTGAAAGAAATACTGGGAATGTTCGGATGGCATTGTTGTTTCTCACCCAGCGGGTTCTTTTCTTTTGTTTTTCATTTGTTTTTCCTTCAATTATAGACAAGAATCTTAAATAACTTTCCTTTTATTATACTGAGATTAAAACCGTACAGACCTTAACATAATTTCATAAAATTGAAGGAACAATAAGATCTATTTTGAAATAAAATGTGAATTTTAACAATAAGAGTTGTTCAATTAAAGATTATACAGGCATACTTTCTCGCTAATAATATTTTCGTCTCAACAAATCTTTAACTAAGGCCTATGCAATGTTACAGGACATCTAAGGAGAGTCTGTTCTTCCCTATAGCACAGCCCTCAGAGATGTTTTAAAATGTTTAAACAGATAAGGCAATTAATTTCAAAAGGAATGTGGACTAGTTTGTGTTCTAACGGAAGAAAACAACTAACACCGCCGCTGTCACGAGAGAGGATAGTCGAAAAACATTAAGAACTCTTTCAGAAATTCTGAAAATTTCGCCCACGCGTTGGTTGCATGTGAGATGTGTTTGTGCACGGTGGATTCCAAAACCGCTGATTTCAGAACAAAAGAACGTTTGCGTGCAGGTTTGCAAGCAGTTGAAGATAAATGTTACAGAAAGATGCGGAGTTTCTTTCAAAGGTAATCACAGCATACTATCTGCATGCGAGGTATTTATTACCAAAGTTGCTTACATGTGAAACATATTGTGTAATAATAGAGGCTTACTTTTCAGTAAACATTAAATATTACAGCTACAAGATCATGCAGTACATTTACCAGTTCTATTCGTCGTTTATTTATTTACAATTTCTTTTCCTTTTTAATTCAAGGAGATATTTTAAGATAGCAGAGAGTAAATCAAGCATACTTTGTGCTAATGTGTGTTCACTTATTAGGTTTACGCTGTAAACTGCATTAAGGCAGACATGCAAAAAGAAGCAAACAGGTTCTAAAAGTTGATTTCAATAATGTCTCTTGTCATATCCATAAGTTTCGGCGTTACGTAAGCGAAAAACAAGGGAGCAGTGTACAAACTGGGCCAATGCATTCATGCATGTAGGGTAAAAACATGCTACCTCGTTAGTCTAGTGCCATGTTTATAGGTCTTGGCTTCCAACACGCTTTCTATATCGCAAAATTAGGTGTATGGTTGATTTTTCGCGCACAGGTCTCTCATTTATGTAACATTGTAATTTAAAAACTGCAGATGCAGTTGGTTTAACATGGTTTACTATTGACGTGTTTCAATATATTTCAATTTCCTTCTTTCTCTCGTTTTTTTCAATGTTGTAGTTCTCCTTTTCTAATTCTGCCTTGTTTTAGTTCAACTTTAACTGCTTTTAAAAATACCAATATAAAGATCTGTATACAGAATGTCCATAAAATTCCAGCACTATTACAACGAATCATTGCTCAGAAACAACATTACACAGAGCAATTCTGTTTTTTGCAAAATGTTCTACCTCTCTCAAATTTTTATTTAGTTTGCTTTGCAGGATATTAATTTAATAACAATGATATCACAGAAGGCCTGTTGTGTGTGTGTTTGAATGCTGATAGAAAAGTATGAATTGCTGGTCGGCGACAATTTCGCCGGTAATATGGAAGAAATCTTCTGTTTTCACTATGCATACAAAACCTGGAAGATATAAATACAACAGCTTGTAAAAACAGCTTTGCTCTATGTCATGTAGTTCCGGAGTAATGATTGATTATAATGATGATGAAATTTTATGGACACCCTATTCTTATCGTAGTTTTATAACTGTCCAAGAATCGCTGCCTTTTAGTGTGGTTAAAAATTATCTCTTGTAAATTTTAAGATTTTGCATTACTTTAAATATATCTCTTTGTGGTCATGAAAAAATAGTACTTCACCAACTCTATTTTAACATTGTTTTCTAATGAACTACAAAAAGTTTGTAGATTGCTTTGTTTTAATATGACAAGTACTATCAGGTATTTACTATTTGCAGATGATCTGGCTTACATGAGAGAAAGAGAGCGCGCAAGAGTACAGTATCAATAATTCATTAAACATTTGCAACATGAATAGGGCTTTTAAAAACAAAGGCTCATATAATGGGTTGGTCCAAGGAGCTACCAAAACATGTAAACTCTTTGGCAAACAAATTACAAATACTAAAATTTAAAAAAGCCCTTCATTTGAAAAAAAAAATAATAGTTTAAAGCCTTGCCAAGAGCACCACGCCTTTATAATTTTTCCTGGAATTGCACATTTCTGGACAAAACATAACATGTGTCTTAAACAAAAAAGATAATTAAATACAACCCTTACAATTAAAACAACCTTTGCTTATACAAAATACCTTGGTCACTGGGTAGACGTGGTAAAGAAGCTATCGGCATTTTTTTTTCTAGTTGCACAGACATACGTCTTTAATTGCAGCTAATAGGGAAACGCATTGAAAATCAGACAAAATGGACCAGGAAGAGGAAGAAATAAGAAGGAGAAACATAACTTCATATACATATATCCTGAAGTGCAAGAACGACCATAAAATGTCAACAGTAATAATACACTCTGTATTTGCAAAGCTATTTAAACGAAATTAAGTGTTTAAAATGTATATATTAAATGAATGTATTTAATGAGTTTTAAATGACTTGTGTAGTTTAACTGGTAAACATAAAATTTAATCAATTCTGTGTATCCTTTGTGCAAGGGTGCTCAATCTCTTGCGGCTATCACCTAAATCATCACCTGGTGTAAGCATCAAATATTTCCTGCTATATCAGTTACATCTGTAGCATATTTTTGTTGCCTGTGCTGCTGCTATTCATGTTTCACATGTTTCAAAGACAAAGAAATGAAAAAACAGTTACCATTACTCAATCTGGGACTTCTACACCTGCAGTGTCCCTTCTTGACCTTTGCTTAGTTCTATTTTATGGTTCTTCATACCTCATACCTTCCATATCAAAAGCACTGGAGCGGATCGTTGGCAAGCAATTCAATGACTATCTTAACGAGCACAACCAGTCAGGAATCCGGGCTGGTTACAGTATGGCAACTGCCTTGCTTAACGTTTCTGAGGACATCCATGGGGCTATGAATATGAGAGAATTGACTGTCATAACTGTTATTGACTTCTCTAGAGCGTTTGACTCAGTTAATACACAAACTACTTTCAAAACTTGTCACTGCATTTATCTGACAACTCGATCCAGTGGTTTCCAACCGACTACAGTGTGTTCCAGTAGGAGATCGCTTTTCGCCATGTAAGTCAGTAGAGTGTGGAGTATCAGTAACGAAACCAATATTATTTATTCATATAAATAACGTCACTAACCACATTAAGCATTGCAGATACATGACCTCAACTATACAACTATATGCACACTCACGGTCGGCTTTACTCGTCAATTCCATAGCTGAATTTAACTCAGACTAAATAAAACTACCTTTAATCATAAATCTGGAAAAACTGCAGGCAATCATAATCTTCTTCTTAGCCTTTTACTGCCCCATGAGGGCCCTGGCGTACCGCGACGACCGCTGCGTCCTCTACTCCGTCATATGATATCAATGGTAGAGTGCAGTATGGATGGATGCATGTGATGCATACCGTGTCCCGCTATATAGCAGCTTATTAGATCGAAGAATGTCATCTCTCCATCAGGCAGCTTCCAATTATCCTCATGAGGCTGAGTGGTCCCCTCTTCCAGGTCTCCCTAACTTTGAAAACTTCCCAAGTAGGTACCAGCCTGGCCAGCAGTCAGCAACGCTAACCACTAGACCAAGGAGGTTGTCGGCAATCTTAAAGTAGCGCAATAATTATTAAAAAAAATTAATCTACCAGTATTCATTCCTGTGAAACTTAATGAAACAAAAGTGCCAATAAAATGCTTGGTGTCTATTTTGACATTAATCTTAATTGGTAAATTCAAGAAAGAGATATTTGTATTTGTATAAAAATATGTTCAGTATTCCATTCCTTTTAAGAATTTTCTGACATTCAATATAAAAAAGTGTATCAACGTTGATTATGCCATATTTGAATTACTGCGACATTCTATTAACTGGCATCACGGCAAATCTTGAACAAAGACTACAACCGTATGCCTGTGTTCGCTACATTTGCAACCTACGTAAATCGGAGCATATCACTCCAGCTTTTAAACTGTTGTCTTGGCATCGACTGGAATGCTAGAAGGAAGTTGCAATCTCTTCTTTTGCATCAAATTCATGCATCTCAACTCGGCACTACCGTTCGACCCGTTTTCACTCCTTATTCTTCTCATCATAATTTAAACACCCGTTGGAACAATAATTCTATTCTCTCTATGACGTTACACTGAACCTTTTATTTTTCTCCATCCTTCACAGTTGTCGTTACTCGTCAGTGGTGCTCTCTGCCGTCTCATATCAAGAACTGCTGGCCACAACGACAATTTGGAATATTACTTTGTTATTTCTTTGGAGAATGAGGCATTTAACAACATTTTTCATGGCGTTAAGTGTTTTGTATACGTGTTGTATATATTGTAAACGTAATTGTCCCTGGTGAAGCAAAAGAGAATTTACATCTTAACTTGCCAAGTAAAATGAACATATGGTTATTATTATTATTACAGTTACGTCCATTTATTCCCCACGTTTTCATATTTGTATATAAATATATGAAATAACCTATCATAATAAATAAAATACTGTGATTAACTTATGTCTACAGCAAGAAGTATCACAGATACCGTCAATAATAAAAAAAACCTAAAAATCAGCACTATTTATAACACGAACGTTCATTTTTAAGCTAAGCTGTGTTCCGGTCAATGCAATGCTATGAAAAACGACGCATAGACCATGCCACGTTCTGAAGCACTAACACCATAAATGAAACTGAAAGTCGGACTTATGAGTAAGAGCTGTCTGTACCTTGCCGCGTGTAGATCTTATAACTGCGTGCCTCAGCAACGTCGAACTTACAACTGCTGAACTGCCCTACTGAGTTGAACTGAATGCTCCAGTCAAGCAACAGCTCCCTTATATATTAAATTCAAATCAAGTAACCATTGGTTTTAGCGATTGCCACGGGGTCACACATGAACGCGCAATCTTCGCGCCTATCTTTAAAAGTTCAAACATACATTTTGCATTGGCTGGTTTAAGTTCACCTGCTAATTTGCTATTTTTGAAAGTTTAAAGCATTATGTTGGCATTGGCTAGTTTAAAGGGCTAATAGTACAACTCCTATCGGGTTCAGAGACCTTAACGAGTTTAAAAGTCCTTCAGGTTTATTAACCTTGCAATGGCAGCCTTTTTTTAAAAAAAAAAACAGGCTTCACACTCGTCCCTTTGCCTTTGTGTCGGTTTTATGGCCCTCTTCCATATCCAAGCTACCGCAACGGAGGCTTTCACTATACATATATATTTATATCGATTTATATAGTGTGAATGGGAGGAACTGCTGTACGCCACATTCCTGACACTTATCATATTAACGTAACATCAAGACAGCTGAATGACTTTAAAATCAGTTACAGGTAAAAAGGTCATCAAGGATGTCCCGTATCGATTAGCAAACATTACACTATCGAAATAATATAATAACAAAGTATTATCCGAGAACAATGGAAATTCAAGCATTAATATAAAAAATATTAAAGTTATATTTTAAAAACATCAAACTGGTATTCTGTATATCTAGTACATAAAACCTCATTAAATGAGCTATAATAATACAAATAAGGAATTTAATTAAATAAACATACCGAGGCGCGTTATTAATATTATATCATAGAAAATGAAGAAAGACAAAATATTGTATCAATCTTGAAGTCGCATTAAATTATCTTCTATTTTAAATGCATAGTCATAGAAAACACAATACACGTTTTCAGAAATCAGAGAAAAGTGGGTTAGACGGGAACCAGCCAACAGAATTCGTGTGCAGCCCGACCTGCTCATTAAACATCGCCTTCTTCCGCTACAGATGAACCAAAGGCAACTATCTCCAATCGTATAATAACATGTTGCTGTGAGAGGTACATTAAACCTTAAACCGCGAAAAGTCTAAACAGCCTTTCATACCTCTTTGTGTCTGTTATTCAGTGATTTCCTGGTTTAAATCTATCCTTTTGCACTGCCTTTAGTTCTCCTTTACCCACGACTTAATTCTCAGCGTCTTCAGGCGTGTGTGTGAGTGTGTGTGTATAATGAAATATAGAAAAATTGTGAATTTTCGAAATATTTTAACTAATTTATCCCGAGAGCTCTTTAGTGCACATTATAAAGAGCATTAAAGTAGGAAAATTGACAATTCTTCCTGAGAATGTATTTCTATGAAAGTAATATGCAACTCAACTCTAGAGTAACTGATAATACAGTATGTCCAGCTCAAAATACAACTAAAAGACAGATATAGGATCATAAATGTATATGTCAAAGGGAAAGAATGTATCTAAACTAGTAGTATAGATTTAGAATCATTTTCAGAAAGATGGTGCTCCACCTCATTTCCAAACAGATACGAAATTTTCCAAGGCAGCGGATTTGGGACCATCGCTTGGCCCCCAAGATCACCGATTATTTTATTAAATTCTAACACATTACTATTACCTTTTCATTAGGCGCATGTTGTGTTTTATTATATAAATACAGCAATCTTTTAGCCATTCATTTAGATGAAATAATCGAATGTCTTGTCATTTACAGTCTGGACCAAGAGTGAGCGTCCAACATGCACTTCTTCAGGTAGAGCTGCTACATCCACCAGACGAAGAGTGAGGTGATGTTTCTCTCTCTCTCTTTCACCCTCGCGTGTTGGGTCTATTGATTCCCCAACACAACATTTTCGTTCTCGCATAAGCGTCAGCTATCATGAACACTAAATTGCTTAGTGGCTTGAAATGTTTAAGTCCGGTTCGTCCTTTTCCCTGTTAAACGGGAAGGAAGGCAATATGCTAAGTCGAAAGGAAACGGCATGAGAGCTACGTACGGATCCAATTTACAGTTTCATTAACTCCTCCCTCAACTTCGACTACTGCAAATTTATTCAGCTCTGACTGACCTGCTCGTATACATAACAGAGTATAAAACTCTCGTAAGATTCATTCATTGCCTGTAACGGAGCAGTTCTTTTACATGGCTACGAAATTTTACGGTCGTCGACTCATTAGAAAGTAAGACTTGATTGACAAACACGATGGATACGATGAGCTGTAAAATAAAGCTTTCTAAATGGTATTTCCGAAGAGTAATTAAGTCAAGTCTTATCATTAAAGCACAACTACAGATTCAAGAATGGTTTTTCAGATTTGCTTTCACTTGGAGTTTTCTTGAAACAGTTTATACCTCAAGTACATTTTAGAAGAATTAAGACATACATACAGATCTACATGCATACATACAAATAAGGCCTACATAGATGTTAGAAGAACATATATCTCTCTAGAAGATTTTTCCCCCAGTGAAAAGACTGAGAATTTTATATTTCGGTTTGTTACAGCCTTATAATTATATGGCGTCTCATTTTTTATACTCATTAAGTCAGTAGTTTTACTTGCTCTACGTTTTGTTCTTCTTCTTGTCTCTAAGGCAGCCATGTCGCCCGCGATGTCCTTTTATGGCACTTTTCAAACTAATTTCCAAATTAAATTTGAATTAAAATTTCAATACTTTGTCTTTTCTCATTGGAATACTTTGTTATTTATTTTAGTTTTAAAAGCACCGTCCTCAAGCATAGGAAATTTATTATAGCTGTATTTTTGTTCTACAAAACAGGCCGCTTTCTTATGATTAACCTTATTGCAGTGCCATAAACTACATACCATGACATAGTTTCACCAAGACACCAATGGGACACCCAATTTTGTTTCAAGTTTCTTGCTTTCAAGTGAACACTCAGTATTACTTTTGAGCTTGTGAAATATGTTTTGAGTGTCTTGTGTTGTGATAAATTGACATTCAAAATGTTTTAAGTGGTTTTTCATCACTTTTTAAACTTTAAATTATTCAGTTATTAATCAGTCATATTTTAAGCATAACTCTTCTTAAAATAGCAAAGAAATTATAGCTTTAACAGTAAATGGGAGGACCAGTATTGCTTTATGGGAAAAAAAGGAAAATCTGTATGTTTATCGTGTAATGCTAGCGTCTCTGTTCCTAAAAGAACTCCTGTGGAGCGACATTTTTGAGTAAGAAATATAATTTCATATTTTAATTATAAATTTGTTATCATAATAATCACAATAACTATTTTATTTATATTATTATTAGTCGTCAAGTATCGTCAAGAATCCTAACCTAGCGCCCACGTAGCCCTAGTTATCATGCAAATGCACCAGAGTACAAACGAACGTTAGACAGCCCTGCTCTAAGTGAATAAACGTCCATTTAGGAAACTCAACTAACCAAACTCAATCGTTCATCTCTTTTCTCTATGGGTTCTAACTAATTCAAAGCCAATATTGGAATGATTATGATTTTTATGAGCACTTGTTTGCAGATTCAGGCTTAGATGATGTTATTAATAAGTACGGCAGTTACTTTCTAAGGAATATGTTTGTAGTGTACATAAGATATATCATCCATCTGTCGGCACCTCACGGATTCCACATAAGAAATATAACTTATGTTAAATATTAATTTTAAGTGTTTGGCGGTCGTTTACAATGCTTTACTTATTAACACGTATTAGTAAATGTTTATACAGTATAAGCTTGGGATAAACATGACGTGTGAACTATTAAAAATGAAAATAAAATAATAACAGTAACAATAATAACAATGTTGGCAAATCTTCTAATCCATTTCTTTATTTGTTTTACTTTATTTACGGACAGCTCTGGTCATCAGCGTCCCATTCTATTCAGAGCGTGAAAGGCCCACAAATTTTGCTCAGAGGCCTCTTCTTTCAGGCTTGAGGTTCTTTTTCGTGCCGTAAATCTACGACACGGGACCCACGACTTTACTTTCCTTTCCTTCTGAAGGAAGCCATGCTTAGGATTTTTATGCCCGAAAAAATCCATCGGTCCTGGCCGGGTTTGAACCCGCGATCTTGGGTTTGGAAGGCAAATATGGTTACCACTACACCACCAGGACCGACTTCTAATACGTGTACAGATATGCATGACTAACAATTAGCTTTAATTGGAAACCATCAAATAAGAGACACGTATATCCTGGCGGAAAACGTTTTTATAATCACTCTTTATTAAATGTAAACAAACATGCACTTGATGGAATTATGTATCATTTAAAAACATTGGAGCGAATGAAAGCTTTTCTGCCTTATTCTGGTAAATTCAGTTCACTGAAGCAAATATTAATCCAGTGCTTGTCTTTCTGACAAACCCAAATGTACTTAACAAAATTTTGAGTTTTAAACTTTTTTCTCTCTTCCTCTTACCTTGTATTTTGGTTTTGTGTATTTTATTTAAAACATCCTTAAATATCCCACGTCTTTTATATTTACTAATTATTATTTCCCCTCCCAGTAGATTTTCACACAGTATTCAGTAGTCATTTTGATACATCCAGTCAAGAAATATACTGCGGCTGTTTCTATGTATTTAATTTGTTAAAGATATTTCCTATTTTCCATGTCGTTTTATTTTATTATATTCTTTCCTTGTTGGATTTTTCCAGCTTTTTTGTTAATTCTCTTTTGTCAATTTTTAAGACATATTCTTGGTTGATGGAAAGCTGTTACCATGAACGTCTGGAGTGGAGATAAAAAAAAGATGGATGAATTGATGAATGACTTAAGTGGATGAATGGCATCTCTCTCTCCTCGCGCGTAAAAACATAGGAATTACATAAAATAAAGGAAACTACACTCCACAATATTCTTTTTTTTAATAAGTAGACTGTCAAAAGAACGTTATTTTAGAGCATTGAAGAAAGATGAGAGCAGAAGCATAACGACGCTCAACAAACGTGCCATTCAAAACCAGCCAAAGCTTCCTGAGCGATAAATTTCCACTAACCGCCAAATTTAACACGAATGCCCAAGTTTCTCCGCAGCAGCTGTACCACAAATATAAAAACAGTAAATTCCACATGCATTACCTTATGCTTGTGTCGTAGCGTCTTCTTGCTGTCTCTTAAATTATGAAAGCGCTTCATACGCGACACCCACAATAGGCACAAACAAAAACAGAACGCGGCGTACGTGTTTGTCTGGGGTGGTTGGGCAGATGCCAATGGGTTGCGGCAAGACTCGACTTTAGATCGACGTGATCCTGGGAACGCCGTCTTGCCCTCATACATACACAACAGCGAGCATCAGCATATAGCCTACTTTCTTTGTCTTCCCAGGCTATAACTTATGCAACATTTGAAAATATAAAGAAAGGACATCTGAATGAATTACAAGGTCAAATAATACTACTAGAGGCATTACCAAACATTAGAGTGCTGTTCGTTTTAAAACTACTGTTTAAATGTAAAAGTGTAAACATTTTGAATATTCATTTTCGATAATACAACAACTTAAAATGTAATCAGCATTAAATAAATATTTTATGAAAATATCCAAAATGTTTTTCCAACATATGAAGCGTGTAGAATTTGTTTTTCGTTTTAAAATTATGAATTTCAAATAAAAATGAATGAAAATATGTGTAAAATAATTTATTTTTATAATTACCTATATGAATATTATATTCATAAAGAGTGATAAAAGACTAAACAAACATGTACCAAATCTGAAAATTTTGCGGATATACTGCGGTAACTTATAATTTTATTAACATTACTTTCAACATATTTATTTACCATATGTTATTTATCGCTTTTGTTTTACTAAGAAATACTTGTCAAATTACTGGAAAAGCAATTTTCTGATTCTTGTGCCTCTTGATTTCTTTTTCACTTTCACCACTAACTACTGCATTCTCTATTACAATACGTTCTAAATCTAAGAAGAACCTAGTCACTATATTTTCAGCAAACACTAATTAAATCGGCAGTTGTTAAATTGTAGATATGAAGGATTTGGTTTTTGTACTATTGCTGTTTTGAATATTAAACAAATCGAAAAATATTTTGCTCTTTGCGGAATAGATGTCAATTAGGTATGGGGAAAAAAACTTAGCAAATTACAAGTATTTTTAGATTTATAATATGTAATGTCATAAAATGGGAGATAAAACGACATTCCTTTAATTAAATTAGTATTTACGGTTCTCTGTTTGCATATACTTTGATAAAAAGTTAATGAACTGCTTATATTGGAATGTGTTTTTTCTGTCCGTTATCTCTTCAGTTATATTTGATAAGTAGCTAAAGCGCTGATGGAATTTATGAGGATTGAATGAAAATTAACGTCTCCATCTCCATAACTTGGCAACAGATGAAAAGCACTGGCACGAAACCAGTATACTGAAATATTTGCAGAACTTACTTACCCATACAGCAAGAAAAACTCTGAGAGCTCCAGTCCCCAGCGATAGGAAAGAGAGACGAACTCCATTAAATAAAGATTGGTAACAATTGCAGACACTCTTTGTGTGTTTATTTGTAAAATCTTGCTGTGAGATCGGTGTCCTAACGTTTGTAAATATTTGTTAACATTTATGCTATAACAACAGTGTTATCAAATCTTATTTTGCTTACGCAAATGATTCACACAAAACTTTTTCCAGTAATTTACTTCAAAAGCTTCAATTTATGAAAAGAATTGAAACAGACATTACTTGTTCTATTTCTGAATGTATGAATTGTGACGCATTAACCTAATACTCATAGGTGTAAAGGAGACAACCTCCGCGTGGTTTTTACCAGCAGGTACCAGGCAAAATGTTCTATACTTTGAAGCTGTCCCTGGCTCCCCGTATTACAGAGTAATTTAAATAATTAATACTTGTACTTTTAGGATCAGCAGCTCTGTAATTATGTGCAAGTATGTTTTGCATTTTCTTTCAGTGGGGGAACTTTAATGGCATAACTTGTATATGTAGAGTTAATATTGTATAGTGTTTAAATGAGTTCATAAATAGTAATTTTTGGAAATATTTGAGATGACATATAGTAACATAGCAAGTTAAGGAAAAATTCCGCCTTTCTCCGAATACCGTAAAACTAGGCAAAAAGTCAGACAATGCAAGTTAGTCCCTTCTGATATGCAGCTAGGATTAGTAATGCCCCTATCTCAGGCGAGACACCGGCCTGTTCGGTGGCAAAGAGACAGGTGTCCGAGTAAAAAGTCGTTGACAGTTACGTATGAAATCTGTTTAAATTCATCTTAATGGCGAATAGCAGAGCATTTGGTTTGGCCAAAATTGTCCAGCGAATAGAAATGAAATTCTGTGAGGTAATCACTGTTCTATGAGTGATGTTAGCACAAAACTGGCGCGAATATTACGCGCCGTTGCCCTCTCGGAATGTTCCGGGCCCAGATACGTCGCCGGAGATCAGCGGAAGAGCGGTCTAAGTACCAAGTATCAGTTCGGTGACAACGAATTTTTAGTATCCCCCCCCCACACTAATTGCCGATACAAATCATTGAGTTGCATTAAGAACTCTCTTGAATTAACAATCTCTTCGCACTTGGCACCATTTGGTTAACGCAATAAACTTGCGTGTTTGCAAAGATTGCCTTGCCTGTGGTTCGACGTGTATTCATGTTAAGGAGAATAAACTATATCAGTAACTGAACAACGAGGCGTTATTTATCGTCAATTTTTTGCATCGGAATCCCATTCACTCAGTTCCGGCTGGCTCACAGCCTCCAAAACCCAGCGAGAGAGAGAGCCATCGAAGAAGAGTGGGGTGATCTGCAGCAGCCGTGGCGAAACCTGCGATCAGTGGGCTTAAATTATTTACCGCAGCAACCGTACAGCCCAAACCTGTCCCCCACCATTTCCATTTGAAACTGGTAACTAAAGTGGGGCAATAATAAACATCCCCCCCCCCGCCCGCAGTCTTATGGCAACTTATGTGGGAATAAGTCTTATAAATAAAAAGTAAGTTAAAAACTACAATGAAAGTAAATGACTCTAGTCAAACAATAGCAGCTGACAAGAAATGAAAAAACCCTATATCATAATGTTGCGGGTAAAAGCGAAGTTGCAAAATTTGAACTCTTTACTGGACATTATTACTTCGCCAAAAATCTACAATCGCATTTGTATTTCCCTTTCACTAATACAGAAATTGACAACCAAAATCTATATGCATACACTGCACTTGATGAACAATCCTTGGTAAAAGTACTAGAAAGTTAGATTGGTAATGCCTTCAGTCTCCAATCAAAGACATATTAAAGTACATGAAAGAATAAGCAGACAATTTTATTTTCTCGCCGAAATATCACTTCAACGGTCAAAATTGAGTTAAAAATTTATACAATGGAATCACCCCATAAAACTATGTCAATAGGTTCTCTTCCGCTCTGAATAACGTTGTGTAAACCGCCCAGAAATGGACTGTAAAGGACATGAAAAATGAAAACAATATTGGAAAAGCTATCAAAATTCTTTTGTTAAATTTAATGTAAAGGAAATTGTACCTTTGAAATAAAATGTGATTTTAAACAGATAATGGCGATTCGAATACTCGATTTGTTTACACAGCGGACAAGTGGCACATTTTCGTAGAAAATACTCGTTAGAAATCCTCAGAAAAGTTCCCGTTTCCAAAGAAAATGCATTATTTGGGTACTCTAATCTCTCAACAAGGCCTCGTTGAAGCTCAAACATAACACTCAAGCGAGGACTGTTTGCGAATGCTTCCAGCTATCTTGACACTTGAAATGTTAGGTTCTAGTTCCATTCGTTATGGCTGTTGAGCAACGCAAAGTTAACAACTAGAGAGAAACTTTGAATTGTAAGGGGTGGTGTGTGATACTTCTGGGTGATTCAGTCTTGCTCACGGCTTACCGTTTTCTGTTTATTTTTGGGAGCACTTCCGGGAGGAAGGGATGGGATAAGGGAAACCCTGGCAACAAGAATCCACAGGCGGTAACTGCAGATGTATCTAAATGGCATCTCGCCCTGGAACTTTCGATCCTGTAACAGAATCGACGGAAATGATATGAAATAGGAAAGCGGAAAAGTCATGAAAACTAAAGATGCCTAACCGACCAGCAGAAATCACAAAAAAACCTAAGGTGAGGATGACCGACTCCAAGGGATTTGAACCAGGGACCTCCAGAATGCGAGCTCCAAGAGTTACTGCCTAAGCCAGAACTCTTATCAAATACAAACCTGCTGGACTCTCTGCCGGCGCACTAATAAGAACTTAGCCTCAGTCAATAGTACGTTAGGATTAACAGTATACAAACTCCACGTGGAGTGGAGCCGAATGACAGCCTGTCTACAGCAGCGGGAACCTTCTTTGACCTGCCGGTGGTTAACAAGAATACAGTACTGAAGTTTTATAATACAAACTCAATTCAAAGAAACCGTTTAATTAATTTCAGTTTTATTTAACGAGTGTAGCATTTTCGCGAAAATGTACCGCTTTTTTATCTAATTTTTGTATTATCGATTATAACTACTCATTTTAAAGTCTAAGGAGGCTAGTATAGTTAATACATGACACTAAAATTTTGTAGATGGTCTCTTTGAAAATATTTTAAGAAGTTTCCCAAACTGAAAGATATCGGTCTCCAATATTTTTAGTGGTATTGTAGATAAGACGAAAATGTATAAATAACTAGTCACATGGATAAAGGAAATAAAGACAGTTTTATTGCATTTCAATTAAAGCGTTTAATGAATGTGACACTTTTATTATCATCTATTTAAATGGTACAATTTCAGAAATACTTTATGTTACATTAATTTTTTCCCTACAGAAATTGTTTTGATTGAGGGAATATCACATGTATGTTTAGCGAGCGATCAATTTTGAAACCGCACATTTGGAACTCTTTTTATTATATTGCAACATGTGTATTCTTTATTATCTTCACTGTAGGTTCTGATAAAGAACATTTATACATTTATTTTTAGAAGTATATAAATTGACTGAATGCCATTACTGAAAATACAGTGTGTTTAGTGCGAGAATAAAAATGGAAAAAAAAAAAGTTTGTAGTTAAGGGGAAGAGGGAAATGCATACCAACTTTTTTTTCAGTGAAAGCGAATCTGGTTTTTTTTTTTTTTTTTTTTTTTTGATTCGGTTTATTCATGGACGCTCTTTAACATCTCAGGTCGTCAGCGTTCCATTCAAATTAGGGCGTGAAACGGCCGACAATTTTTGCTCAAGAGGCCCCTTCTTTCAGGCCTTGAGGTTCTTTTTCGTGCCGTAAATGTACGACACGGGACCCACAGCTTTACCTCCCTTCCGCAAGAAGCCATACTTAGGATTTTTTACGCTCGAAAAAATCCATCGATCCTGGCTGGGTTTGAACCCGCGATCTTGGATTTAGGAGGCAAGTATAGTTACCACTACACCACCAGGACCGACGAAACTGGAGAGACCATTCAATGCACGCATGAGTTGCAGGGAATATATATTGCATCAATAAATGACATAGATTCCAGAATATATAAATAAATTTTCATATAGCTAATTTATTTGAATGTGACATTAAATTTCAGTTATGGAACATGCACAAGTGCTTCGAACCGTAACCGGCGAAAATCAGAGCATTGAAAAGCAATGGACATACGCTGTACTCAATAAATTCCGTTCGCTGCGGAACAGCGCTATACAGGTTTCAGCTGTAATAGTTTTTGATACGTTCTGATAGGTTTTTCTGATCCAAGAATGGAATCAAAACAACCCTAGAGCACTAAAATTGCTTTTCATTCATTTCGTGTTTCATAAACTCAATCTCCTCTCTCTTTCCCTCTGGCGGGCCCAAATACGTGCAGCATGAACCACGAACATGGGCATCAATTATCAACCCACCCTTTGCAAATTTACCTACGGCAAAAACGGTTGTTTCTTTATCGTCGACGTGGGTGGTTCGACGGACTACTTCATTATGACGTAAACGTACACTCCTTGCTTTGCATTTCAAGCCTTTAACCGCAAACAATGTAAGTCACAATAGACCGCCATGTACTGAAAAATAATTTCTATTTTGGGCGCAGAGCGGTTACTCCGATGTTTGCCTCAGGGTACTCTGTATAAACAAAATATATCAACTAATTCTTTCACTATGAAAACGTATTAATGCTCCACAAAGTCAATAGTGCTTGTCCATCAGCGAAAAGTGCCAAAAAGGTATGTACCACTTAAATATGTGTTTATATTAACAGCAGAAGGAAACTCGTGTATAATTATGTGGGATGCTTCCATGCTATAAATGGAACCAACCATTTCTAATACCATTTTGATCGCTGATGTGTTGGCAGGGAAAAAAATGAATTTTTGCATTATTTTTCATGTACTGCAATGTCGGAATTAATGTATGACGATTATAATAATATATAGACGAGCAGAAATAGCACAGGCGATGCCCTTTGCTATTTTTAATTAACTCGAAGCATTTCGTGAACAAGGGGCATTCTAAAATTTCACAAAAAACACAAGAAATATTTTTATTTCTCAACATAGTAACAACTTTCCAACTTTTTAATACCCTCAGCAAAATAAGATTTGTCCAACTGAAAAATAAGCGTCTATCTCAGCTCCAAACTCATTATTTTAAGTGAATCTTCGTCCACGCAGTCATTTCCTTTGGTTTAGGAACAAAACGCAATCGCTAGGAGGCAAATCTGGTGAATATGGCGAATGTTGAAGCACTTGGAAGCGAAGGTCACGCAGATTTGCCGCAACAAGGGCATTTGTGAAGGCGCATTGTCGCATTGAAAGACAACTTTCATGTTGTTCGTTAACACTCTGTACATACGCACAGTATTGGAACAGTCCACATATTAAACATGCAATTAGATATGTCTAATATCTAGGTACCTTCTTCATTGATGTGTTTATACTGGAAGGAGGTCAATATGCAAAATACCATTTGCTTTCTGCACCAGTTTTTACGATCTCCCCTTTTTAATTAAATTTGAAAATCTAATTATTTTTGTTATCTGGTATAATGCTATACCAGTTTCCTTGTTGACTTTTCCCAAATTTATCCCAAATACTACTATTTTTATAGCACTGTAGCACTGTGTTCCCCAGAGCACAGCTATGCGTTGCGTGATAAGTTACTCAGCTTGCTTTAACTAGCGTCTAAAGTTTATTTAAAGATTGAAACATAAATTTATTGAAATAAAATACATTTCGGCTTTTCTGGTTGAAAATAGATGCACTGTAAACTCCAACTCCCTTCTACACACATGCACTTGTGCGCTCTAAGCGTTATTTCCTCTACAGCATACGCCCAGTCAATGATTAAATAAAATAGATTGGTAGGGAAAAGGGAAACCTAGCGTCAGTGTAACGGTCGAAGCTAGCGCGGCGCCACTCAGAGAAAATTGCGCCGTCCGAACAGAATTTAATGCTAGAAATAGCTGGCTCAAAAGGAATCGCACAGTTAAGGCAGTACAACAGTTGAGAGATGTTTCCGGTTTACTCCAAAGTAAAAACACGACTGGTTTACAAGCAAGGTGTAAACCACCAAAATCAACAGCTATAAAGTATATGAAAAGTTATGGATTTAGGAAATCTAATGAGGCAGTTTTTTTTTTTTTTTTTTTTACAAATCGAAAACAAGTGGAACTCCAAAGATTTGGAATATTTAACCTTAAAGCAACGTGGAGGACGTTTGAGTTTCAAGTCTAGACACCGGGCTTGACGCAATAGGCCTTAAACTAATTATTGAATACAAAACAACGTTAGTTCAGACACAACATAAGTTCCTATTAGGACTTCATGCACCTAGTTAGCTGTTAGCATTCCAAGCACAGTTCTTTCCGCCAGAGATAGTTGGTTTTCTCTCTCAAGTGTCCGATCGCTGTAAAATCCAACCGTGGCACAATAACCGCCATTCGGATCTTGCACATGCTTCCGTTTTACATAATAGACAAACTATGATCTGTTGTTGTGTTAAAAATTCAGTTATTAAATAATATGCAATTTACAAATCTTTTTAATCCTTACCTGAAACCCATACAAGACAAGATGTCAAAAAGAGACTCGGCGCTTGAATTGGCGTTCGCATATAAACGTATTTCTATGTTCTTCTACAGTTATTTAAATTTAATAACGAACAAATATTACAAGTGAAAAAAAAAGGCAGAAGAAATCTATTATCTTTTAAAGACGTGGTAAATTGTAACATTTCAATCACACAAAGAGAAAATACAAGGAAACTATTAAGAAAAGCTGGAAGTTTTATAGAGAAGAAAATAAACTAACTCTAAGTAAGAATAACTTTAAAGTTAAACAAGAGAGAGCATAAATTATAATTAAATTTTAATATAGTAATGAAAAGCTAATGATACAACTTATGCACGCTACTACGAAAATATACAAATATATTTTAAAATATGGCATGAAAAAAACGCAGGATTACATTTCACCCATATTCGTTATTTTTGTACAGAATGCGTAAATAATATATTGCGACACAAGTGTGGGTAAGTGCATAATAATAAATTCGAGGAAAGAAGTTTGAAAAAAAAAAAAAAAAAACACGCGAAGCGAGTATTTTTAATTTCTGAGAATTTTAAAGCTTTTATGTTGCATACGAGTATTTTTAGAGCGATCGTTATTTAAATAAAACTGTTTTTTATTATTAAATACTACACGTATTTATTTCATAAATAAAAATTTCTCCTGTAAGAGAGTATTGCATACGAAATAAGGCGTTGTTTTTTTAAGATTTTGCACAAAAGAAAACGCATTTTCCTAACTTCCGGAATTTTAGCAGTTTCATCACACCTCGAGAAATAAATAACAACTTCGCTTTAAAAAGTATGAATCATACTGCTGCGGTAAAATTCAATAATTGTACGAACTGCATATTATTTCTAAATAAAGGCTCAATTTGTATTTACTGCACTAGTGCGTTAAGCAATTATAACAGCTCTGAACTTTCTTTTGTTTCCACAGCAATCAAAGTACGATATTGGCAACTTAGAACATGTAAACAGAAATGGTAGGCAATAAAAAAAATTACTATTACGATTCAAGTGTTTTAGGTGACATTTTATTTTCTGTATTATACACTTTAAATCGTTCTTAAAATTTATTTACATTAGTAATTATAAATTAAATTTATTTCAGTCATTCCAAAACGTTCCTTGTTTCAAAGAAATAGTTCCTGTATTTTTCACTAGAAGGAAAATGGAAGAAATGTTTACGAAAATCTCAGAATATGTTATCAATGTCACAGTAGTGGTAATTAGTGCGTTTTAAATGTATTTTAGAGAAGTAAAATTAGGAACTATATTTTATTGTTACATTTTCTTTGTAAATTGTACTAAATTATTATTTAAATATGTGATCTTCTCGAGCTGAAAGAAGCTATAGTATGTATTGGGCATGCGCAATGATGGAATCAACTATTATTGATTTTCTTTCTACCAGACAGGGTTCCAAAGTAACAACATGCCGATGAATTTTAGAAATAAATATAAGTAATATCAATAATAGCACCAGTCCTGATTTCGAAACCCAATAAAGAATCTAAATCAAAGGTGGTAACACTGGAGTCTTATAAAATGTTATAATATCGAGTATTACAAAAGTCAGTTTCTAATTCGATTAATGCACTACTTTTAATTCAATTTGTCTAAAAAACAAATACAAAAGTTTGCAAGTAAAAAGCAAGTCGAAAAACATACATTTAAGGATAGAAACAAATGGTCTCGGATGCTTTGTTATGATAATGCTAGCGTTCAATGCAAAGTTTAAAAATGTGTTTATGAATGGTCAAGAAAAATTGAAAAATTGAATAAGTAACCAAACATATTGTTTTTTTTCTGTCAAATACATGTCATAATATTGAATTCAAATATAGCAATCGTTCCCAAAATGTGCTTATTGTAGTTCTCAAAACGCCTTAGCATTTTTCACAAAGACCTGCAGATTTTTATGACTGCGCCTCCGCCATCATATTGGTTCACGTTTGACTGGCTATGATCACACATTACATCGCAACGTAGCTATGATGTTGATCCATATCGATATCTGTAGCTCTGTAGCCTCTGAGAAGATTCGTTCCCACTCAAAATGCTTTCGTGTCAAGCCCCGTTTTTACTCGTATAGTTTTTTTCTTACATTCTGCATATTTTCCTTTGATCTAATGAAGGTAGGGTCACCAGTGACATTGGAGACCGTCACAGCTGCTTGTGTCAGCCTTTAAAAAGAGTAATATATTTCATTTCTGAACGTCCTTTGTCCGCTCCTCGTTTATGTTTAATATGTAAAACTCAAATATGTTTTTCATTTTAGTACTGTTTTCTCCAATTTAAGCAATTAACTTTGTTAATGTTCTTTCTTGGTAGGGAAGTGGTACTTATTTTCAAGTTTAAATTTAGCAATAACAGCCATTGTAAATCATATCATAGGTACAATAAATGCTTAACCCAATGTGCTAGTGCTTTACGTTTGCTGATATTAGGAATACAGTAGGTCAATTGAATTACGCCGCTATTGCTATGTGTACACTATTCCCATGAGGCCTTATTGTATCACTATCAGTAAGTTGGCTGCCGAAGTGAGAAAATGCTGCAATAGTAGTGCGTTTTTGTACTAAATGAACCATTGGTACGCACTTGAATGTATTTCTTGTACATATCAAGTTCGCCAGCTTTGATATACTTTCGAAAAAAGAATATTTCTTCCAAAATAAAGACAAATACATGCGTTAGGGAATTAAATGGCAGTCTTTCGGTTGAAAGATAGAAATATTAATTCCTGAGATAGACGTGGGCCCATTTCAAGGTATGGAGTGCGTGGGAGGCATGCATAATATATTAGAAAATAAACACTCGGCATCTCTAGAAGTGATATGGAGATTGTATCAATATGATAATGGCAGTCCACATGATGACGTCAGGCGCCACACCTTCCCTCACTGCTAGGTCATAATGATGATTTCGCTTGTGCAAGTCTGGCATTAACCCTGGCCAGATAGCCATCTCTGTGGCATCGTCGCATCCTAATTTGCAACAGAGGGCCCTTGAACCTTATTGTGAGAATTTCAACTGATTAAGTGTGTTGCTGTAGATAAAGTTTGTAGACAACTGCATATTTTTTAATTTCTGTGAGTGTATTGTGTTACTTTCATCCCTAAACTATCTGTAAATATCTCTCTTTATCAGAGTTTCATTTTAAAAGTTTGAACTTCATTTTTACTGATCATTATACCTTCCTGACGAGAAAACTTTCATGTTCATCATGTACATTCAAGAATATAAACCTGATAGAAATATTTAAAAAGTAAACTGTAGAAAAGAAGAAATATAAACATTGTTTAGAGAAGCTTTTCTTTGTGGAAAACACATTTGTGTGAACTCCACCAAGCAGCAATATCAGCTACTTTGTCAAAAGATTGTGTACTCAATTTATGAAATTTACAAATCAAGCTGAAGATGTTTAAGGAGAAGACTTTCTCATAAATATAATAGCCTACAATAACGATTCTGTTCTTTCAGATCAATTGACCTGTTTATTGGGTTTAAATGTTTGGAATGTAATATAAGTAATGTGGTATACATAGAATTTTAATAGTGTTTACCGGGTCGGTTTAGTGTGCTGTGGTTTAGTGGTAACCATACTTACCTTCTAAAACCAAGGTAGCGGGTTCAAACCCGGCCAGGATCGATGGATTTTTTCGGTAGTAAAAATCCTAAGTATGTCTTCCTTCGGAAGGGAAGTAAAGCCATGGGTCCCTGTCGTACATTACGGCCGTAAAAGAACTCTAGCCTAAAAGAAGAGCTCTCTGAGCAAAATTTATTGGCCGTTTCATGCCCTGAATTGAATGGGACGCTGATGACCTGAGATGTTAAAGACTGTCCGTAAATAAACCAAGTTACTAGAGTATTTTTATTAAATTATATCTTTCTCTCTCTTTAAGCCAGTCATATAAGAGTGTTGATTACAATTATTCGATTCTAGAAGCTTATAATTTATGTTAATTAGAAAGGGAAACGGCCAAGTTTTCCACCTCTGGTTTACGATGCCACGAGCCGCCGCTGCATCTCACCAACATCTGCCTGGAAATGAACCAGCTGACACAGGATATACCTAGACATTGTCTGGCATGCTGATATAATCAGATGTCAAGAGAAAACTATGCAACTAATACACTAATATATAGCTTGAAACATCCACCAGCAAGCTCAAAGAAATTGAAATATAATTCGGTGCATAATACTCAGTTAATAAACTTATATATCTACATTACGTCATCATGACCATCTCCGTACTAGGCACAGCGATATTACTTTACTTATGAACTTGACAAGAACCCATCTCATACGTGCAGTACTTCTAAAATGTTTCTATTTAACATCTCAATTCTCAGAAAATTGCAGTAGTACCAGAACCAACAAGCACACACTTTCGATAAAATAACAATAGGAATTTGGTCCTACCTTGTTTTAACATAATAAGTCTTTTTATAAAAACTGAACTTGTGAAACTTGACAATTACATAAATACACATATATTTCATATCTTTGATAACACACCGAGGATGTCAAAAAATGTATACACACTTTCACAGTAGATATTTATTTAATATATTTCAAAGTTGAACAGAAAAACAACAGTAATGTGTAGTATGATGTTCTGTAAACAGATATGACTCACATATATTATGATAGCGTTGCTACGTTACAGGTAAATCAACAATGAATAAATGAAGCCAAGATTATCGTATGATGTTCTGTAAACAGATGTGCCTCACATACATTATGATAGCTTTGCTACGTTACAGGTAAATCAGCAATGAATAAATGAAGTCAAGATTATCGTATGATGTTCTGTAAACAGATGTGACTTCCATCACGTTATGATAGCGTTGCTACAACAACAAGATTACAGTTTGAACAGCGGAAAGCAATTTTGAAGTGATATTGGAAAACCGAGAATGTTGTTGAAGTTCAACGGCAATAGGACGAAGAGGTTTCCACCGCGTTCTCCGGATCTAACCTCGTTGGATTTTTACCTATGGGGAACTCTTAAGGATGTTATATACATAGAAAACCAGCTACACTGGCAGCACTTCGGGAAGAAATTGAAACGGCATGTACTGAGGACACTTTCGCAAACGTTGTTCAATCAGTAGTTCAACGTACTCAGAAGTGTATCGACGCCGATGGTGGGCATTTTGAGCAACTGTTGTAACTGTAAAAGTCTACGATGATTAGTGATCATCATTTTCTGTTTGTGTGAATTCAGTTTTGTTATTTTAACAGAGTTTTCTTTGATTGAAGTGTGTATCCTTTTTGGCACTCTCTATATTTAGTTATTTTTCTTAATTTCGAAGAGCACTAACCAGGATTTTGCATGTACAAGGATGTTCTAAAAGACCTCGACCTGACTCAGAGATGTCCTAAAGATGAACTAATTACTATGACTATTTCACTTATGTGACGCATCTTAAAATCGACCAATGAAACGAAACAAAAGTTTAAATTTTGATCAATCACAACCGGATTAGGGAGTGAAATTATCAACAAAAAATTATTAAATCCGTTTTATCACGCGACGTGCATTTGTCTTGCGGCCAGTGTAGTCAACTCTATATTTCCACTATATAATTTCTGAACACGCACCACTAACTACTTTTGCTAGAGGCTGTAGGGAGCTATTGATAGCAACAAAAGCATGGACAATCGACAATCATAACACAAAATGGAGGGTTCATCAAAGCGTTTTTGTGTGCGTCAAATGTATAAATTGGTCTTATCATTAGGCATTTCAAACCACAGAATACAAAGAAAAATAGAGACACCGTATGTTATTTTTTTTTCCTCAGTTGGTACTAGAAAATCGAACGGTAGCGATTGTAATAGTCGATTTTTGTTCATTTCAGTCTCACGGTTTCTGAATAGAATAGATATTCATAAGTATAACATTTTATTCACGTGTTAATTCAGTGTGCGAAGTTCAAATATATATATATATATATATATATATATATCTTATTCTATTCATTAAATAGTCCTAAACCGTATTTTGCTCTTCTCTATTGGCATTACTGACAATCGGCATTCATCTGTTGCAAGATTGCTTGAAAAGGTTAAGTAAAAATATACAATTATTACAATTTTGCAAGTCAAGTTTATAGGAATTATATTTCTAAAGTTTGCAAAATAATTCTTTATGAGAGAAAAAAAAAAGGTATTTTGAAGCGTTTGACAGCCTTCTTCTATATCAATGCTGTAAAACCTATTACATGCACTGCAATTATAATAGTTAATGTCACTTTTCAGTCACTTTCTGCTCAAAGTCAAAAAACCCATCAGTTACGTTCATTTCCGCTATTACTCAAGTGTTCGCGAATCAAGTCAAGATACCTACAATGTCATTAAGATGCAAGTGAGGAAATGTATTAAATATTCTTAAAGGAAACAGCTGACTAATATACCTGCCATTTTAGCTTTCATGTACCAACTTAATTACAGAAGATCCGATTCGCTACATAACGGTTGCCAGTTTATGGCATCTTAACATTTTATGTGTGCTTGAAAAGGCTATGAAGAACAGGCAGTGGAAATAACTCATCGCACGTTTGAGCAAAAACGAACGAAATAGTTTGTGAATGCTCCAACGATACACGTTAGCGACGTTGCTTCCGTTAGTAACTTTATCTTGCATATGAAAGTTCAACTCTCTTTTCATCTCTCTACCAAGGCCAACCCTTTAATAATTAACTTACTTTTAAACTCTGCAAATACAAAAGAAGCATACAGAGGAAGAAAAGCCAGAACTATTTCCGGATTTCATTAAACAAAACGATAATACACATGTAAAAATGATTTTTAAAAAATGTTGGGGAAAATGTGCATAAAAAACAGATAATAAACGATCTGAAAAATTAAAACCCAACCCAACAATTAATTTTTAGTTGTTTTTTTTTTTTTTTTCAAAAATGGTGAATAATTCTTACTCAGTGTCAATAAAGCCAATCTGCCGATAATGTTGTATTTAGGCCACTATCTCTTATGAACACGTTTCCTAAAAGTTTTATCGAGACAAGGGTTGACCTATAACTCTGAATAATTTTCCTTTTTACTTCTCGTATTTGGGATGAGTGAAGGAAATTAACTAAAAATGACACAAGTAAAACCTGGTGGGGGTGCATTCACAAAATGAGAAAACCGCCACGTGTGGCCGAGGCCATTACGGCGCGGACTCGTGAGCGGGAGGTCTGGGGTTCGTCGTCCTCCCTGACTGAGGTTTATGCCAGGTTTCCTCATCCTCATAAATGACAAATGCCGGGGATGTATCCTAAACTTGTTTCCTTCCTTAAAAATCCTTTTCCTATATATCATTTCTTCTGATGTATCACCAGTGTCCATTGCCTGTGGTGCCTCAGTAGTAAATACGGGAGTTAAACACAATTCAAAAATAAAAAAAGATAAGAAAAATATAAAAAAACATCATTACAATTGAAACCGCTATCTGAAAATAAAACTACAAAAGAATCTGCAATTTTAATAACATATTTTGCTGTGTTCATGATCTATTCTTTTAATTTAAAATGATGTCATCCCCAGCTTGGGAGATGATGACCATAAGATGTGTGTATTCTTACAATAAGGCGTACGAATGAAGACAATGGACTTGAAGGAAAACTTCCAAAGGTCATTCTTGTGTAGAAGTAAAAGGCTGTTATTAGATACAGTGAAGTAACAGTTTTTATAATGAACGTAATGCAATGATTTCAAGGTGAATACCATCAATATTGCTTTGTCATATATTATTTCTGACTTCGGTATCCTGCTGGTAGCGTTGCAGTTCAACCCCCCCCCCCCAAAGGGTTAACGTACTTAGAGACCGAAAAGTTGCGTTTATATTTGCTCATCAAGCGTTCAGTCAGCCTGGAATGTACTGAATACAAGGACAACACTGTCTTCAGGGGCAACCCACACAGCTACGCTTAAGAGCAATTAAATTACCTGATTAACTATCAGCATTAATTGTGTTTTTTGCATATCGACTACATATGTAATAACTGAGTCAATAAAATTTGTAGCATATCGCAAATGCTCTTTGACAGCATGGTACAGTTTTAATATACTCGTGGAAATACTTCATTTTTCAAGTAGTAACGCGCACAAAAAGAAAAGAAATAGAATTATTGGGGGAGCTATCTCATAGAAGCATTAGGCGTGCTATTGCTGTAAATACTAGTTTTAAATATAAAGCAAATGTGAAATTATTCTATTCGTGGTAGCTATTGACTTCGAATAGACATTTCCTGTATACAGCTACATATCTTGCATGGAATTTGCTCTTATTTGACTGCTTTATTTGATTTAGTCATCACAGTCTTTCATTTGTGAGAAAATTTGATATATGTAACACATTAATCTTAAAATAAAGAAAAACAGGGGGGAAGGGAAGCTGTATTTGCATTATACGTTCAAATTTCAAACTTAAAGCAGACAAGAAAGGGAAGTGATGTTATTTTCACTTGTTATTACTCGTACATTTACAAAACAAATGTCAGTTAGACGAGTTTTATAAGAAATAGAAAGAGCGTCTAGGATATTTGTGTATTTTAGAAACCAACAGTGTAATGATCACGGCATTATATAAAGTGGTAGTTTGCTGTTCTTTCAGTATTTGGCACGACAGTAAACAGAGGTTTAAGACCTGACACAACGACCGCTGCGTCCTCTGCCAACATCTCGCGATATAACAAAGAGTAGATGAAAGGTCGCCCACCTCATTGCTAGAGCTCTGCCTTTGCTCGCTTTGAACAGACGTTAAGTGCGCGTCAACTTCACAATCAACGGAGAATATGGAGAGTTAAAACAGTGAAGGAACCTCCCTTCTACTCCCTGCAAGAAAGCTATATATCGCCAAGCAATACTCCATGCACAATTACGCAGTGCTTGAAGTTTCTCGTGTCAAAACGCCAGCTCTACTTATTAACTTAGAATAGTTTCCAAGTAGGTATCGGGAGTCGAACACAATTTTCAAGTAGTGCTTACCATGGTTATATAAGTTCGATTTTCCACGTAATATTCTAGTTTTCCTTAGTTTTAAGGCTTGAAAAAGTATTTGGTAGTATTGTTTTTCAATTAACAGACAGTGAAAAGGCATTTCTACATTCAATTTTTGCAGTTTTGAAGGCTTAATCGCTATTTTTACCGTCTTAAATCATGTTTATATGAGTAATTTATAATTTTTGAGCTTCGTTTAATTTTTCCATGTTTTATAAAAAGTATTATTACAATTAAAATGTATATTTGACGTCTTGATTGTTAAGTAGGTGGATAACCATTGTAATGCAGCACTACTTACCTGATAATGACAAAGTTTGTAGTGCTAAGTTGTCATTGACAAAGTCAAATGCTTCAACTATCCCCTTAAATATTCCATTTACATTGTACTTTTCAAAATGTTCGAAATTTACTATGTTACAAAATTCATACGGGGACACATACAGAGATATACAAGCAACAAAAATGTTAAAATAAACCACAGCCAAAATCCTAAACAATAACATCAGACAAATATAATAGAAAATTTAAGGTGGGTTCAGAGATTAAAATTAGGAAAAACTAAGAAATAAATGAAACAAGACAAAATTATAAAATAAATTAAGGAAGAATTTAATGCTAGTGCAATTTAACTACGAATCGAAGAACTTCGAAATAATTATCTCCACATGCACTGCGAAAGAAAACAAGGACACTGGTAGCACAGTAAATGAAGTGAAAGACTGAACAGGTACTGTCCAGTAAAGAAGCAGGTTAGCAGAGTTATGTCCCTTTCTTCCTCGCATTATAAATAAAGTGATGAAGTTGAACTGTATTAAAAAGTTAATAGCGTTCAGTGCATGTTTATACTACTGTTGCATCACAGGGGTTAAGTACTAATGATACACAAGATGAAGTATTAATAATAATAATAATAATAATAATAATAATAATAATAATAATAATGGAAGGATTCCTGGCCTAGGTTATTATCTTAGTAATTTGAGAAATTATTGCACAAAATTTTACATTTCATATATCTTATGAAAATGTGACGAATTTCCAGTTATCTTTAAATGGTTTACAAATATTAGATTATACTTGTGCTGAGCAAAATAAAATACAAAGGTTAATTATTTCTGTATTTCGTATGTTCACTTCTGCTGTAATAACTACTTCCACTGTTCTTGGGTCTAACACTTATTAAGAACATTTGAAGAGTTTGTAAGATAATAAAAATGACTGACACGGGTACATAAAATGTAAAGAAAACTTTACTTTACTTTTTGTTTAATTTATTTAGATGGAAAACGCCATGCCAAAAGAATGGGAATATACAGCCCGCGTTTTTAAACCTGTGCTTTAAGCCAGCGCTTTAGGCGTCTGGTGACCTACCCTTTCAGCAACATGTGTGTGAATACATCAAATATTTACATTTAACTGGTGAGGTGTAATAACGGAACGATAATTCAACAAATTATCGTTATTCATCACCAGTGTACCATTTAATTAAATCCACATATGGAATACTTTCTTTTCATTATTACACCTGCGATTAAAGAATGATAATATTTTGTTACAAAGCCTACAATCTATGTCCCATTTTACATTTCAACGATGACCGTACATTCATCAATAGCTGGCCATGATTGTCGTGCAGAAGCTAATTACCGCACGCAAAAATTATGTTGTTACAATACCAATGTCAACAGGATACGAAATTCAATTTCATTTCATATTTATGGATCAAAATGAAACGCTGTCAAACGCAAACGCAGACAATTAACAATTGCATTAATGAGGCTATCATGGAAATGGGTAGTTTTCAAAACAAATTAGTGAAAATGAAGCTATACTTACTTCCCTCGTGTCAATGTTAAAATGTGTACATATTGGATTGTTTATGGCTACTGCTATTGGATTGTTTGGTTATGAAAGGAAACCACGACTATCCATGAGCGTTTTTCATTTAACTTCTTTACTCTCCACTTTTCTTCCTGTATTCATTTTATCTGCAGATACATCTTCATAATGCTCTGTTGCATTGGACTTAACGTGTCCATTAAGAAGGAGCCGAAATCATGGCTGCTGCAGACCACCCCACTCTTCTTCAACGAGACCCTCTCGAGCGCGTTTCGCTGGATTTTGACGGCTGTGACGGAATTCCGAAGGTGACGACAAATAACGCTTCGTTATTTACTTGTTGATATAATTTATTCTCCTAACATGAATATTCGGGTAAACTCATGTCGAGCCACGATCAAGGTAATCTTAGCAAACGCGTAAGTTGACCAAATGGTGCGAAGACATTGTTAATGCAACAAAATTCTTAATGCAGATCAATGATGTTGTATCGGCAATTAGCGTGGTGATTGACACTCAAGCTTCGTTGTCGCCGGAACTGGTACTTGGTACTTAGGCTGCTCTTCTGCAGATCTCCGGCGACGTACCTGGGCCCGGAAAATTCTGAGAGGGCAACGGCGCGAAATACTCCCGCCAATTTTGTGTGGAACTTCATTTCCATTCGCTGGACAATTTTGGTCAAGTCAAATGCTCCACTATTCGCCAATAAGATGAATTTAAACAGACTTCATACGTAGCTGTCAACGACTTTTTATTCGGACACCTGCAACTTTGTCACCAAATAGGCGGTCTCTGCCCTGAGGCGGGGGTATTTTCAACCCTAGTTGCATACCAGAAGGGATTACCTTGCATTGTCTGACTTTTTGCCTACTCTTTCTGTGTTGGGAGACAGATGAGAGTTTTTTACATTTCTACAAGTTATTTCTTAAATATTACCAAAAATTACATTTTATGAACGCATTTAAACACCATACAATATTAATTCTACATATTCGAGTTATGTCATTAAAGTTCCTCCACTAAAAAAAAAAAAAATGCACAACAAACTTGAACATAATTACAGAGTTGCTGATATTAAAATTAAAAATATTATTATTTCAATTACTCTGTAATTGAAGGAGAACCAGAGACAGCTGTTGTTGACGATTTAAAAGTATTTTTAAGTCATTAAAATCATGACATTCTACACGATTGAATCGTACCCGTTATTCAAACATAGAAAACATAAAAAAGGATAGTGCTCTTCGACAACATTATGCCTTGAACAGGTTCCGTCTTCTCTTTGTTAACACTAGCACTAGTTACTATGCAGTGTTGCAATGTTGCTTCTTCTTTTCTTTCATTGGTACATTTTTATGCTCTGTACCTATATCTCTTTTAAAACCCTATCTGAAAATGTACCTTTCAAACACAAAACACCTGCATGTAATATTGTGGAATTTATAAATGAAGCACCCTGTATAGAAATCCTAGTACATGACAAAGTCATCACTGTTTTTGGACGTTGACAAATAAGCATAGTGACTTTTTTGTTGTACAACTTGATTAACAGACTGTTTCGATGTACGTATGTAAAAAATCTTCTCACTGAAGAGTAGAGTATATAAACTTTATGTTTCTTTACTTAACTAAGGTACTTTAATTACTTTGTAACACTTAGAAGTTAATTCTGATGATGTGGATACTAGGAAAAAAAATTAGTATTCCTTTACATTCATGAAATTCCTCGCTATATCTGAGAGTTTGGAACCTAGGCGATTTTAGTTGGCCGAATGAACATTCAGAGAGTCAAAGTATGAACCGTAGATGTTGGTTTGACAGTCAGGTAGATAAACATGCAAGAAAGAGCATTGAACGTCATTGTTTATGACTTGAGTGGCGTATACATGACGCTGAACGTGCAAGCATCCCACCGCTTGACGTCGACCCCATGCCATGGGCGTAAAAAATAAAGAAACAAAAGAATGGGAAGCCACAGCGACAGCCGAGACAAAAGACTGCGTCCCAACAGAAGGAAGCGAGCAAGACTATGAATGAACGGGTGCGCGTACTCGCGAGATCATAAACGATGACACTGCGGCCGTGGCGGCTAAGAATACTCAGCTGATTCTGGTTTTCCTAATAGCCATAAAGCCTCAGTTTTTTTTTGTCTCTGTAATTAGCCGTATATATGGAGAAATTCCTTAGCCAAGAGTTCATAGAAGTGCTACAACTATTTATTACAAACATTTAATCTAAAATAATCTCAATTAGATTATGTCAGAAAATATGCCGATATATAAACTTAATTGTTTGACAAAAACGTGCGTAGAAATCATATAAAATCCAGCACACAGACCAATGTTTCTCTATTAAGAAATTAAGTTGAAAATTCTAAGAATGTTTACCCACTTAGTATACGAAACAGCCTTCTCTCATGTAACAAGAATTGCATTTACAGCGGGAAATTGTTGCATTCATAAAAAAAATGTGTGAGAGAAAGATAGAGAAAAGAAAGAAACAGAGTTAGAATTATTGGCAGCTCTGTGTGTACTTGTAATCGTGGAGAGAAAATTATACATTACATTTGTCTGATTAAAGAATTTATAATATATTCCTTTCATACGAATGGCAACAAATCAGCAAAAATTTAACCATATTTATTTCGTTTACTATATCGACATACTTAAAATGAATGTGCAATTTTAAAAAGTAAACAGGCATTATCATTTTCTGCCCATAAAATCATATACAGAGCTTACAGAATATATCCTTATCGCTCGCCAGAGTCGGCCGCACTTGTAAGCTTAAAATGTTTTTAAAAATCAAAAGTTGTGATGTAATAATCGAAAGTGTTATCAACAATTTCAAAATTAAGATATCTATGTTGAGCTCCTTAGTAACTACGAATAATAATTTAATTAAAACAAAGGGGTCACCTCACCTGGATTTCCTGGACCAGCTCTTGTTCATCCAGCAGAACCACCTTCACATGGTATGTGCGAATCCTCTTGCAGAAACAACGCATTGTGTTGCTTTAAGTCATAGACGGTTCATCAGGAACACTTTCCTTACGAATAAACTTCCGTTGCACCTGCAAACAAACAAACAGAAATATCGCAACACTGTGTTTTAATAAACTAGCTACAGATATGGCCCGTACAAACAAGTGCATAAATGTTTGTTCACTTAAAAATGAATCATTTAATGAAATATGTGCTGTTCCCATATTTTAACCTAAAATGTCAATACATTGGCGCAGAATATGCACATAAAAATGTGTAGTGATAGATGAGAACAACATATGAACACACTGTGTGTGAGTAGAAAAGAACACTAAATGTTTTGAGAGTAGGAACAAATAATATGAGGCGCTTTAGTATGGAGCTACAGGCATAAGCGCCACAGCTACATTGCGATGTGACGTGTGTTCATAGTCAGTCAAACGTACATCAATGTCTGGCGGAGGAGCAGGTCATAAGGAGAATCACAAGTAAAGCACTGTCACAGCTACAGGGAGTGGTAAGGCGTTTTGAGAACTACAGAGATATGTTTTATGAGCGATTACTGTAATTAAATTGTGTATTATCATTTACTGTGTGAACTGTACTGTTGTATATGAAACGAGTGATACGGTTAATGGTTTCACGTATGCAGAGCTGGCATATGGCGGCTCATTTGCAACATTTATTACATGTAATCCACTGAGATAATGCTCTATATTTAAGAAAATAGGTAGAGAGCTGTATGTTTAAAATAGTTATTGTGTTTTAGCCCTCTTGATCATCCATAAACACATTTACAGTTAACGCCTGCAGCACCCTTTTTCCTTCCTTGATGTGCATATTTTTCGACCCCCTTTCTACTCGCAAATTCTTTCCTCACACTGTGTATCTTGCTGTTTACCGAATAGTCTATGTAACAGCTGTCCTATTCATTTTAACAAATGCGAAAAATGACTAGAAGATGAGGGAATAAAAATTTGCATTTAGAAGAAGGAAATAAAATAAAAGATTTCACGAGGGATAAATATTTAGAAGCCAAGCTCAGTAAACAAGCAGACATTAATATGAGATACTGAATAGAACAGTTAAAAAATACGTTTTTATGAAATAAAACTGAGGAGTAAATTGAGAGTAATTTTATGCAAAGTTTGAGTACTAAATTAGAGAATACAGTGGAATAGGAGCGGATGCTTTCAAGACGAGCTATGCAACAAGATATATAGCGATTACAAGTGTGACTTTCTCTTAGTGTTTTATCCTTTTCTGCGTTTATAATTATTGTTAATTTGTTACATTGTTAACAGTGTTACTTAATTTTTATTTTTATTTTATATATATATATATATATATTACTTGTCCTCTTGCCATAGAAGAACTCTAGTAGTTCGAAATATAATGATTACAAGTGTGACTTTCTCTTAGTGTTTTGTCCTTTTCTGCTTTTATAATTACTGTTAATTTAGTTACATTGTTAACAGTGTTACATTATTTTTCTCTTGTGTTGTATAGACATACATATATATTAAACAAACAGATGTCACATGAAAAAAGAACGCTATGGAGGAATAATAAATTATGTGCATCAGAGACAGATTGAATGTTATTAATAGAAAGGAGGTGGGAGCTTTTGAAATGCACACAACAAGAAGAAAAGGTACATAAATAAATTACTTTGATGATATTCATGATAGGAAACGTTGGCAACTCGGGTATAAAGCTCTGCTGGCCTTAGAAATACACAGTATTCGCACATGAGCTTGGCCGCTCGTGGCGTTATACCATAGACGGCCGAGGCATGTGTTGTTTCTCACTTCTTCTGATTTGTTTCTCTTGTTTTCAATTAGTCAGAGCTTGTTCCTTTACTTTTTGACGTGTTTAAAAGTGTATAAATGTTGTTGTTAGTGCCTCTAAAGGTTTAAAGCTAATAGTACTTTGATAATGCCACCTTAGGTACGCATTACAAGAAAGAAGTTTTATGTACGCTACGTGTGCTATATTACAAATTCATGCAAGGAGGTTGGACTGCAATTTTCAGTAATGTTATCTGATGTACCTTGTGCCTTCAGAGAAGTTGTACCGTTGCATTTAAACAAATTTATACAAACGGAATATGTTCTCGGTAAGAAACGATGGGTAGGATAGCGTGTGCTTACTGGGGAGAAATTAGACGATAATGGAGAGAGATGAACATAGTCCTAAAGACCTTTTCGGTTGCCTGCGCTAGAAGTTCAGCTAACCACAGCTTAGAAAGCTACAAATCTTTAAAATTCACTAATTCAATTCAATGCAGTCACGCGGTGAGAACATGCTACATTTATACAATTTGATTTTGGGGAGTGTTAAAGATAACGTAGTTTATCCACGCTTCATATTGTTCCCCGACGAAATATGATATGTTTTGCCGCAGAACAAATTTTAGAGCAAATTTCAAGCGTGGTGATGCTAGTCAAATTTCACCGGGGGACGCACTATATTTGCCGCTACCGGCCAAGTTCTGGTGCGAAGACTGTGTATAGCACAATGTTTGAAGAATATATTTCCACAGCGGATGTCTCTTGTTGACGACTGCACGTCACTGATACTTAATTTTTTACTTGGAAGCTATCAGATGACGGACATGTTCACTAAACAGGAGATGTAACACCGTTGTTAGGGTGTGTCCGTTTATCGGACATTTTCATTAACAATTTAAGCTCCCTGGCCTTGATCAGCCAACAAAATGGTGGGAAAACCACAGAGAGCTGTAATTAAAACAAGTTGCTATATACATTTTTTCCTGGGCAAACATGACTCTTAACCCATACAGCTTCTGTGTTAGGAAACGTGTACTCTCACTTTTAATTTGCGAAAGTGTTGTCTCTCTCCCAGTTTTTTTTAAGATACCAAATAAAAGTATCTTGTAACAGATAAATTAAAATCGCAGTGCATAAAAATAATCAAAACATAGACAACCTGAGCTGTCAAGCAAAGAAGAGAACACAAAGTTTTAAATAAGAAGTATTCATTCTCTCGTACTTCTCTTATTTAGAATTAATTGAGAAGAAAATACCTCCAGATTATTACATATGAGGAATTAATAGAGATATTAACGGGAAAAAAATTATAGGCTCATTTTCTTAGCATTTTTACATATGTTGTTTTTTCAGCATAATATGAGTATTGAATATTTTACTGCCTTGCTCTGTACTACACTGCTTAAGAAACAGAATACCTGTACGTCAAGAGAGAGAAAATAATTGTTCGGTCGTTTGTCTAATATGTAAAATAAACGTTTTAACTATTTATTTTGAAGAAAATATAAATTTGGAAATAAACTGAGCAAGTACCAGGGCTATGCAGCTACAATTAAAAAAAATGTTCATTTACTATAAAAAATTTAAGATACATATAAAATCAATCTTTGATAGTAATTATATAGCTTATATTACATAATTGAACAATATTGAGATGTCAGAATACAAATGAAGCATATCTTCAATAACAGCCATTAGAAACCAACCATTCTATTGGTATACAGTACAGTAACAAAGCACACAGAAAATGGAGACTGGTTTTTGAAGCAACCCGTAAACATGTAAAGATTCTAAGAACGTGTGTATTAAAATAAATACGCAGATACACAACATGAGCACTAGATACATGTATAATCTACAACGGCACATTGCAAATTTATCTTGCTATCAAAAAGGATTTTGTTAAAAATATTACAACATTAACGCTCTCCCAATTAATTTCAAACTATTATCATATGACGACAGAAAAATATTCAAATTACAAAATAATGTTTAGTCTTACAACAACATATCTAATATGGTAGACTTAATCTATAGAATTTGACAGTGTATTAAGCGAACTGCTCTTTCGTTATATTGTCAACTTTTGTGATGTGCTGTAACTTGTTTTGTTATACGCATGATTTATAACATTTTACATGGCAACTTTGCATTTTGTTCTATATTCTGAAATATATAGGTGTACAGGAATTTCATGAAATGCAATTAAATCTTAATATACGTAATTCATTTGAATATATCTTATACATTTACGCATATTTCCAGGTTATCTGAGCAGCAGACTTTACCGACACACAAACAAATACATGTCTGCATATGAAGACTAGACATAATATAATTTGCTTGGGGGTACTTCACTGCAAACTCCTTGTACAGTTATAAAGATTACCACCGAAGAAGAAAGAAAAGAAAAAAGTTTCTTCAAAAAGAGAAATGTAAACGAAATTTGCGTTTTCTTATCTTGTGGTTAAGGGTTGGGCGGATTCGTGTAGGTGGTTTTATTGCCCTTTTTGTTTTGTTTCTGTAGAGGAGGGTGGTTTGATATTAAAGCAGTGTGCAGTGGAGCTTGCCCTGAACGCGTATTGTTCCCCACCGAGCGAATACGACTGTAGTGACATCACCCATTCCAAGTTAGGTTTCTCAAAAGATGCTGGCTGGCACAAGGTTTAAGCGCCATCTCACCCCTATGAGCAACTACATTACAACTTCATGAGTAATTCAATGGATAAGATCAGTGAGTATTGGTCCCAAAATAATTTTCCTCGCTCTAAACCTGTCTTTTTCCATTTATTGATATTTTCTGCACAGAGTTAGACATTTCTGAGCGTTATACAGTTATTTCGAACTGCGTTACCATCTGACAATTTTTTTGAGTAGTGTTTAACGCCCGTTTTTACTACTGAGGCACCACAGGCGGTGGACACTGATGATACATGAAATGAAATGATAAATTGGGAAAGGATATATATTTTTTTTAAGGAAGGAAGCGTTCCAGGCCTAAGTTTAGGTACCTCCCCGGCATTTGCCAGTTATGAAGACTGAGGAAAACTTGGGGAAAAAAAACCCAGTCAGGGAGGACGGTCCTGGCGGGATTCGAACCGCTGACCTCCCGCTCACGAGTCCGTGCCTTAACGACCTCGGCCACTCGTGGCGGTACCATCTGACAATGTATAAGGAACTACTGGTCAAAATACAAACAAAGTTTTAGCAAAAATCAAAAGTTTATCATTTCTAAACTGTCTGGAATAAAAATCATCCCTGATTTGTAAAAGCAATGTGCACTTCACAATGAAAAAGATCTTGAGAAATACGAAAATTTGATGGTCATGTTTTTAGGATTTTTTTTTTCAATATCATTTGACAGAATGTAATAATTCAATTATAAAACAAAAACTGTACTTTTTTTATTGCACTTTCTTTATTATTTTTCACAACTCTTGTGTTAACAATTTCTTATTCTTTGTTCCCCTGAATTCAACGATTTTTTTTTCTTATCTTTGTGTTGTATTTGAGGTTAAAGTTTGTCATCAATACAAATTTTTGGACAAATCATCACAGTAGTCATTGTTCTTTTTCGATTTCAAAATCACTGTTGTCCCAGGCAATTGTTTTCATGAATGTGATAACATGAATTTTCTACAAAATATTTCCGATTTTCTTAAAATCTTCAAGCATTAATAAGATTCCAAAAAGTTTGTCTTCTTCGTTATTTCGTGCAATTAAAATTTCCGGAATTTTGCGAAAATCATTTTCAACTTCCAATAAACTATTGGAGAACAAATACTATTGCTAATTACAAACTTAAAAACGAACAAACTTTTGTTATATATGTTAATGACTGCTTCAGAAAATTTAACATTAGCACATATTGATCTTTATTATGCCCGCCACTATCATAAAGATGTCGAGTTCAGGATGTATAAGACAAGCATGGCAGTTGAATAGACTTCTTCACCTCTTCTCTCTGCTTGAGTATCTTTCAAATAAAATTATAGTTTTGTAGCTTTAACGCCAATAACACGCTATTTATGCAGCGAAATGTGAATTCTAACCTTGCTGCAGACTAATATTAGCCCACAAGCCGTTATTACCGAAGGGCAAAGTACTTTGCGTCTGCTTGTTCTTCTTGATTCAAGGATTTGACTTTCATCTCCTTTCGAACTTTGTTAAAAACTGGTCCTTTACCTTTTTCTTGAGCGTTTATAATCTCCTATTTGCTCTATAATATAGTGCAGACATTATTATTTTTATATATAATGATACCGTAGGTACATACAGTTCTTAACATGTTCAGTAATATCATCAATGACCGCCACGGGTGGCCGAGGTCGTTAAAACACCAGCTCGTGAGCGGGAGGTCTGGTTTGATTCCCGCCAAGACCACCCTCCCTTATTGAGGTTTTTTCCAGACTTTCTCAGTCTTCAAAAGTGGCAAATGTTGGGGAGGTACCCACTTAGGCCTGGATGGCTTCCTTCCTTTAATTTTTCTTAATCATTTCCTAAATTATCATTTCATTTGTGTATCAGCAGTGCCCATCTCTAAATAACAACAATAATAATAGTAATAATTATATTGTTCATAACTAATTTGGTTCTTCTTAGTTATTTAATTGCCACCAATTTCGGTTTTTAATTAATTCATGTACAATTTGGTTTAAGTTGGTAGCACTACACTATAAATAATTTCAGATTATGATAGCAATATTTGAAATTGCAAATGATACATTGTTTACGTATTTATTGTTGCTCCTTTTGGGTGTGTCTTTTTCTATTCTGTATAACGTTGTGTATATAATATGTATTAGAAAAGGGTTCTTGATACTCTCGATTGTGAAGAGAACGACATCCCTGTATATGAACTCGATATTTTTCCATGCTTTATTAATACAACAATTCATAATTCATATTGTCACAAGTGGCGCGGCCGCAAGATACATGTGTGTAATTAAATAGCAGGTGGCTGATACAAAATTGAGATGCGCTTCTATGCCCCGAACCCATAATACCTTCTATTAGTATGTGAATTGAAGTTTGAAATATACATTTTCGAAAGTGTTTTTGCAATAATATCTAGCTTTTTATTTTTTTATTTATTTCCTCACACTTTTTTTGCGCATATGGAAAAATGATGCTCCGCCTCAAATTAATATCTCATGTTTGAGTCTTTAATAAGAGAAACTTTTAGTAAATACGTCATGTGATCTGTTAAAATATCTGATTATAAGTAATTTATTGTAACAATAACATACTTTGGCATGAAAACTCATTTTATTTATTATTTTGAAGTGACAGGGGATGTGTTTCGTCTTCCGTCTTTGGATAACATAATTCAAATTTGGAATTGTTTTCTGTTGAATCCTGTGAATGAAAACTTTTATAAAAATTTTTTTTCGCAACACTCCGTCGTTATCAACATCATACTAACCGCCACGGGTGGCCGAGGTCGTTAAGACGCGGACTCGTGAGCGGGAGGTCTGGAGTTCGAATCCCACAAGGACCGTCCTCCCTGACTGAGGTTTTTTCCAGGTTTTCCTCAGTCCTTATAAATGACAAATGCCGGGGAGGTACCCTAAATTTAGGCCTGGAACGCTTCCTTCATTAAAAAAATATCCTTTCCCAATATATCATTTCATGCATCATCAGTGTTCACCGCCTGTGGTACCTCAGTAGTAAAAACGGGCGTTATACACCATTAGAGTCAACCCACACTTACATCTTTTCTGGATCCAGAATTAAATCAGCAAATAATTGATCAAAGCTAATTACCAGGAAAATAGCATGCCCATGATGTACAAAGAGAGCCAGCCATTTAGCATTGTCGAAAATATTGGATTTAAGGGGTTGTTTCGTACCCCCAGACACTCAGAGGGCTCATTTGTAAGGGTGCTAAATGTCTGATAGTAAAAAATAATAAAGAAATTTATTGTTATTTGTTTTCCACAATAATAAAATGACAAATGTGTATTTTATTTTATAAAAAACATGGAAATGTTGCGTATTGAGACTAAATATGTATAGGGTACTATAGTGCATCAAATTTGATTATATATTCATTTACTTTGAGATTCAGAAAGCATGTAGAAGAAATGCTTGTACATTTGTAGAACTAAAAATGAGCTTTCGCCATTTCTCATAACAGCAGAGCAACATACAGGAGTAGGACAATATAATAGGAATACCCTGTAAGAAATACCCTCTCTCTAATGTTTCTCCTTGTGCTATGACCGTATTGCAATCAGTTTAAGCCACCAATAAACCTGTGATAGTCGTCGTGTTATGTTGTCAGACCTTACAGATCTCCAAAGAGGGCAAATTGTTAGTGCATGCGTAATAATGGTTGCAAGGCTAGTAGGGATATCTTCCCTCTCAGCACACAAAGTTAATGGGGAAACTTCTGCTAAACATGATAGCTATCACTAAAGATATCTTTCGGACTGTTATGCCGTGATCTGCTCTAGCTAGGTGTTCCAGACTTTTCGTCCTCACTGCGGCGGACATCTTCAGTAGCGTGGAAGAAATCTGATACGCATGATAACTTCTCCAAGGGACTTCGTCTAGACCACTGAAGATGTCCGCCACGATTGTGGACGAAACGTCTGGAACTCCTAGTTCCAGCACACCACAGCATAACAACCCGGAAGATACATCTAGTGATATCTGTGACTCCGGCCGTGAAAACCTATGTTCCCTCAAAATGTAACAGTGCCAGAAAGACAATACTAATGGATAGAGATAGAAGACCATCAAGGAGGATTGTTGCCTCTCAGCAGAAGAAAATTACCACACGAAACTGCTGAGTGCAAATTAACACAATGCGTAGAGAAGTGTATGTACAAAATATTCATAATTAAATGCAAAATGGAGGCACAACGCTTGAACTACTACCGATGGAAATATGTAACGTAACAACGAATCAACCTTCACCCTCTGGATGGAGAACACGGGCACAACTTTCCTTTAACAGTGAAGTATGGTGGAGGTTCTGTCATGGTTTGAGTGGTCATATCAAATTGAGTGTAAAAGTAACTGACAAGTTTATGAAATCATTTTAACTGATCATATCCATTCAATAGCGCGGACATTCTTCCCAGCAGATCGATGCTATCTTCCAAGATGACAGTGCCCCAATCATACAGCTGTTATTGTCAAGATTGGTTTGAAAAGTACAATCGCCTAATTGGAATATTACCCAGGCATTGTGGTCTGTATTGAAAAACAAAGTAAGGCCGGTTACCCTCCTCAAGCAAACCTCAAGGAATTGGAGCAGTTTCTTTTTGGGGAATGCTATAGAATCCAGAATATGTATGCATCAATTCCCTGCGAGCTTAAGGCTATGTTTAAAATAAAAGATGCCCCTGCATCATATTAGGTTGGTGTTCACATTACTTTGTGCAACACTTGTAGATATTTAATTTCATCAACACCGAAAAATGCTTGGACATCGAAGGTAGTAATTTAAGCATTTAAATGCTCATTTGTAGATAATAGATATGTTACTATTTTCCCTCACAAATAAGGGACAACAAGAAACATCTAAGATGCACAATTGAAATTGTATGGAATGTACTTTTGAATGAAGCCTTGTGTGTGTGAGCATGTCTGCATGTCTCAGCACGTCCCGAAGTTCAGTTGGTGAGCGGCAGTGGTCAGAAATGGAGTGACAAAGAGTGAATAATGTACATATGTGAAAATAGAATTTCTTCGGGACAGGAATGCCACACATAGCTACGGGAAGCACTAGGTGTGCGTGCCCTGCCCTATCAAACAGAGGCAAGGTGGGCGTCCTGTGTCTGCGGATAAAGATGTGCGGGTGTTGGTGAAACCAGCGAAGATAGCTGGAATTAGAAGAGCAAACAGGAATTCCGGAAAAAATAGTGCACCGCAATTTACGACAGGTTCTATACATTGCTGCTCATCAACTGAACTTCGGGACGTGCTGAGACACGCAACTCTGCTCACATACACCATTTGGATGCTTCATCTGAAAGTACATTCCATACACTTTCAATTGTACTTCTTAATTTTTCGTATTGTTCCTTGTTCACGAGAAAAAAAATAATTGCCATGACTTATGACTTATCCCGTATTAATTACGGAATGAATTCACATTCCCAAAATATCTGTAAGGCGTTGGCATATATGACTGGTAAATAATATAAAATATATCACTAATGAGCAGTTAGAGCACACAGATTAATTCATGATACAATGCATTGGGTCGTTTTGTAACCCAGTAAAGTAAGCAGGAAAAGTAGATTTCTAACGAAGTTAAACAAGAAAGATAAAAATCCCGGCCTTCCTCTGACACAGTTACACCACTCAAAATAATACACGGCAATCTGCAGGCTAGAACATGGCCATTTCTTAATGACTCTCATGGGAGTGAAATAATCCATATAGGGAAAATCAAGTCGATATTGGAGGTTAGCACATACAAAATCAGCTCAAATAGCCCAATAAAACGAGATTGTCCATAAACACTATAATGTGCTACTTCACATCGAAACAGATCACGAACTGCTAACTGTATTCAACACATGAAGGCTTTTCCTGCTAATATTCTGCTTCTTTATTAGACACGATCACCGGGTAATTTAGAAGATAAAATCAGATCATTTACGAATTTGCCCAAATGCAACTAAGCCGCAAGAAATCGCTGGGGAACCAGCCTAGGAGGATTCTGAACATTGCCAGAAGTCGTTTCAGCTGCTACGACTGTCCGAGGAGATAATGTATATAACCCACCATTATCTGTATCACCGTTATATTCCCCAGCAATTAACTGGCTAAAACTGCCACTTAGAGGCACTGCAACCACTTCAGTGGTGCCAACAAATTCGTCAGAGAGAGGTTTTCCGGAGCAACTGCAACCTCGTTCATTTGAATTCGTAAAGTGAGAGGTCTTACAAGAAGGAAACTGTTGAGAAATATGAAACAGTGTCACTAACATTGACAGCCAAGTAAAATGCGGTTTAAATGCTCTCAAATAAAAATAAGTAAATAAAAAATTAACTTGAAAAAATTCGCTTCATATAATAAAAAGAAAACAGATGCTTTATATACTATCCTTGAGTCTTCTTTAATTTGTGTACGTTTGAGATTAAAGCTTGCTCTTAAGTTAAGCAAAATAAATACATTAGGAGGAAAATGTAAAGAACACGAAAGGGGAAAAAATTTAAAGCCAAAAGATTATGAATGGAAAAAAGATATAATTCAAGGCAAAAGGAACAAAGAAAAGATAGAATTATTAATGCAGGATCGAGAAAGAAAGCAAGCAGACAAATTAAAAGCACAAGAAATAAAATGAAAATAGAAAAGAAGAAATGAAAAAGATATCATTAAACAAATAAAATATGTTCAAGAACAGACAAGACAAAACAAAGAAATAAACCTAGACAAAAATTAATAAAGGAAAGCCAATAACAAAAGCAGATGGAGGATCAGAGACGAATGGCTGCTATTGAAAGAGAAACAGGAAAGAAACAAAGAACAAAGAAGATAAAAGAAAGGTAGTAAACAAAGTTGAAATGAAGAAAGAATAAGAAACAAATAAAATAAGAGAAAACGTAAAATCTCTTTCCAAGTGAATTTTTACGTTCTTTTGGGTTTAATAATCTGCTAATGAGATTTCCCATATACGAGGGTCTAAATCTGGTTCCGAGTAAAAACTGTAAGCACTGAACGTCGCGTACTTAGAGAAATCAAAATGAGATCTATGATTTGTTATAGCTTCAAAGAGGAAACTCCAGAACCATCACCGAAAATCTCTTTTTGTGTACATCCAATGTCAGTCGCCTGTTGGGGAGTTAATTATCACTGTTCTCACATACAGTACACATTGAATCACCGAGTGGATTATCAATCCAATCGCAGACATCACAAACACAGAAAGATGCAAACCAAAGAGAGATGGAATAAAGATGAATAATGAAATGGATGATGAATCCTGACAATATTATACCATCATTTGTCCTTCCTGAAAATAGGCCGAGAAAAACAACCGCAAACCTCAGTTAGATTAGTAGATAGCAAGATTAGAACCTTGGACTTCCCGTAGGCGAGTTGCAGGCGTTACCGACTAATCCGTTGAGTTACTGATATGAACTAAACAGTATGAAAACGTCATATTCGTGCCACACATCCCGAGAATTCACCAGATATCAAATTTCATCGAGATAGGAACACGTGGGAATGAGCAAAGGGACTTGCAGCAAAAATAAAGGCATTATTGAAAGAAAAAAAAATTAATTCAGGTGGACTGAGTACCCAAAGCAGATCTTTCATGCGTCTAAGTGGAGATGTTGCTCTAAACATTGAAAGTATCTAAATGTTTTGCTGCTTTTAAATAGCACAAACTTTCGTTCTGACCATAAATTGGTTTAGGATTGTACACACTTGACCAACATGGTTAGCCAAGGTCATCTAGATGTGGACTCATAAATGTAAGGTCTGTAGCTTGATTTCCGCCAGTCATCATTTGTAAATGCAGGGGAGGTACACTAAAAGTAGAACCTGGGTCTTGTTTCACAAAAAAATGATCTAATACATACAATTGTATTAGTGCAGGTTCTTGTACACTTTCTGTTCCTCAAAAGAAATGCTACATTGGTAAAGGGTTAGTAAAAAAAAGTTACGAGTAACGTCATATAAAAGCAAGATGGAGGAAACAGCTGTTTGCCATAAGTCGCCATACCTTGAATTTGGTTATGTTCACTCTTTAGGGATTTTAATGCACGGAGTGGATCATTGTCATTTCTACAAAACGAGTCGGGTTTTTTTTTTTCGAATAAAATGTAATTTAAATACTTTATTATGTATTTATGGATATTCAAGCGTAATAATCCGCTTTAAGACGATGGTCTCATATCGCTATATTTAGGAGCATCAATTTCAGCCTCTGAGAGATGGCAGAAGAATAGCGCTTCCCGATTGCTCTCTGGTCATTTATTTTATTAGTGCATTTGATCCGTTATATTTATTGACAATCGCGTTCTCATTATAAACAAAAAGGGGGGAAATTGTGCCACAGGAAATAATTCTAAAAGAGAATGAAAAGAAATTATTTTCGTGGCAATGGCAAGAACCTTAAAAATACTTAACTAAGATGCTGGTCTGAAATATGCATTTGGAACAGGAAACGTCAGTATCAATCACAAGCAGCACTTTATT